>JAYKKM010000476.1:1010000-1562500 GCA_035772405.1 Chrysogorgia sp. JL179-B06 | reverse complement strand
TTCTGAAACTGGCAGAATTGAAATTCTTAAACTTTCTATAGGTTACAGTAGAGTGCCCCTTAATAAATAAACCAGTTGAAAGTTTACGAAAAGCATAAATTAGACTATGATCACTGATACCGATATGAGAGACACCGAAACAAACAATCTTATCTGGCGAGTTAGTGCCGAAAATGAAGTCAATTAAAGTTGAGGATGACTTGGTTATGCGAGCAGGTTCGCTTTTCAATTGATGTAGGCCATAAAGATCAGTAATACTAGTCAACCGTGTTGAATTATTATCCAACAGAGTTGACCCTAGATTACAGTTAAAGTCACCCATTAAATAGTATTGAACATGTTCGGCATCCAATCTACCCACCAACGATTCAAAATAGTTGAACTTGTCAATGGGGGAATCTGGTGGTCTATGCCAAGTTATAACGAAAAAAGGGTTGGGACGGGAAGCGGCCATCAAACGAGAACGCAAGTTACCGCAAGTTAACTTGTGATGACTTGCGGTGACTCGATGTTATCAGTCAAACGGACATCGTCGCAAGTTCCGTTAGTTTCCATGTTCTTGGACCTGCAACAGGTTCCGTCGGGTTAACTTCATCACTTTCTTCACTTTCTTGCCCTAAAGTATCTCGCCTTTTTTAGGTTCCATGGAAGAGCCGACGAGGAAATGCAACTGGTTCCCAAAAAATCCACTTGGGTGTAAAAAGCTCATCAGTTCGTTGCCCTATTCTCTTTAATTTTTTCCCTTAAAGACGTCATCTGGGAGAAAATCTCTTTCATGGTAGTCCAGGGTTTCCTGTTCAAGATAAGATGGCTAGAGTATAGGACAGGGTTGCAAAAAAGCTGCGGGTATGCGGGTACCACCCGTGAGGAAGGAAAACACCGCGTAAAAATTATAATTGCTAATCAATACATTCATTCTCAGTACCCTGCCATGGTTCATTTGCGGGTTAGGAAGATCGGTCAAAGTGCTGAGGAGGATTAGGTCATTAGGAAGGTATTGGTTGAATGATTGGGATTAGGAGTTGGGATTAGGAGTTGGGATTAGGAGTTAGTGTAACTAGCCTGCGAGCAGGCTCTCACGAGCCTCTCCCGCTCTCACGAGCCTCTCCCGCCCGCCCCAACCCACATGAGAGCCTGGCTATGATGTAACTAAATTTGATCGTAGATTCAAAAATATCCTGACTATCCAGGTAATACTGGAACGCCAAGGTAAAATGACGCTATTTATGAATGTCACGAAAACCAAAATTCCCACTATTTTGAGGAAGGTTGAGAAAACCTGAAATCGTACCCGGAGGAAGGATTAAAACTTTTTGCAACTCTGGTATAGGAAAAGATGTCCCAAAGACACGAACTTGCTTCGTATTCCTCTATTATCTTTCGTATTTCCGAGTTTGGGGTTGCTGCTTTCGTTTTATGGAGCGATCATTATTTATGGCTGGGGTTGGTACCGATTTTTTTTGTTACATTATAAATATCGGGTAACAAATTTTAAAACAAAAGAAATAAAATATATCAGTGTTTAATGTCTATAGTTATTATAATAGTGATACAATATAAAACATAGAGATTACTTGTTCAAAGACAGTGTCAGGTAAAACCTCTTGATAAATAATATTTTAGATAGACATTTTCATGTTTATAAACCACACAAACATGAACTTCCTTAGAATATTGCAATGATCTTATAATATATGAACCAATATTTAACACAATAAATATCAGATAAATATCTAGAGCAACGACGGGGCATTTTGCCTCCACCATACATCCATGGTTATCTCTTATAAAAGGTATGAAGAAGCATATATCCAATTTAGCGAAAGCTATCACTTCTAATTTGCTGTAAAATTTGAAGACGGCATTCAGATTTAGATGAATAAATTATACTCGGATGAATTAATTGTTTTATGACAAGCCAATCGGATTATAGAATTTATTTATTTATTTAAACACGGTAGCCTATCAACTTAAGTGAATTACAAATACAATACAAGAGTAAAAAGAAACTATAAAACGTTGATTGTCATAGGGCCGTGTAGAACTAACTATTATAAGACTTACAGTTTGCTTAATTACGACTAAAATAATCTAAATAAAAGACTATTTACATTCCAACATTGTTAAAATTATTAAAAATTGTTAAAATTATTAAGGGAAAAATCATTGCTAGTACTTCAAGTTATTTACAAAAGGTACGCATAGCGTACATGTGCGTACATGTATCTGCGCCATGGGCAAACCCAATCTCGTACACAGAGCCAAGCATCCCCGGGCACGCGGGAACGATTACAAAATATTTAACCTAATAGTGAACAAGTAAGAGAATAATACACCAGATTATTAATGGTATTGGTAATGCACGATTAAAAATTGAAATTTGACAACTGCCAGGCACATGAGATCCACTCACACACAACGTTTGACTTGATTTCATAAACAACTCTGTGATTGGTGGCATTTTGAATTTTCATGATGTGGGCATGCAAGATGGCCTTTTCTAGAAATATATACAGGGAGCGTATCAACCTCTTACCCAGGGCCTTATCTCCGCCTGCCCTTGGGAGCGTATGTATATAAAGACACGTGTTCGATATTCTCATGTAATATTTCTCATTTAATATATTCTCATGTAAAGTTTCCGTCGTGTTGCGAAACACAAGTGATTGGTTGAAATGTGGCATTTTAATTTTTTTGTGGCTGAGAACATAGACCAAAAGGGTGAATGTTTTATCGCTATTTTGAGTTCTTCCAATGTTCCATGAAACACAGATCCATTTCATTTTTAAAATACTGGTAACACTTTGAAAGTAGATAAACGTGCAATTAATCATCGATTGAGCATGCAGTTATACCAACAACAATGTTATAACAGCAGTCTCAAATAGTACTGTATTTTGCAAGTACCTGTATAACTATAGTATTAAACTATGAAACATTGAAAAATAAAAGATTAATCCAACTTGGTCAATGCATGTACTAGATTAAAAATATATACCGGTATAAGAAATTATAATAGTGTTTTGTATGAAATAGATTAATAGATCTTATAAACATAAACAAACTGAAGCAGCTTTGAATTAACACAAATTTAATACGATTCAGAAGCTGTACAAGAACAAAAACCCTAACCATAACCATAACCCAACCTAACAGGTTGAATTGTCCTCCGAAAGAGGTTGAGAGTCTATAAACTGCTATCTAGTAATCTAGTATCTGGTGTTGGTTGAATATTTTGATTTTAACGAGGCTTTAAAAATCTTTTGGCGTCATGTCGACGACTCCGTACAACCTACGAAAACTGTTGTCGATTACACTTGCAAATTTATTGTAGTTCATATTAAAAACACTTACCGAATACGATAGCAATGTATATGCGCTTCGCGCAGATACAAAAATAGTACAGTTTTCACCTTCGAAAACCTCCCTGAGTTTAGTTTTAAACTCAGTTATGGTAAGGGAAGTGTTCTTAAGATGTAATGGCAGAGTATTCCAGATCTTGGCAGCTTCATAACTAAAGCTGCGTTTCATTGCATTTGACCTGGGTTTTGACAACATTAGCATATTATTATTACTTCGAAGATTGTAAACCTGGTTTTCTGAAATTTGATACAGCTCCAGAATAGCTTTAGGCACATCATTGTTGAGTATTTTGTGCATTAACACCATACCAATTCAATTTTTTTTAAATATCTGTCGAACGAATTTCATAATTATCTCCACTTATTACTCTGGCTGCTGGATTTTGTAATTTCTGTAATTTTAATTGTAGCGACACATTGCAATTACCCCAGACCAAAGAGCAGTAATCAAAGTAGGGTAAAATTTAACAAGAGCATTGTAGGTATCAATCAAATTTTCTTTAGGAATATATCCCCGATCCCAGGGCCATTTTCGCCGACCTTCCGCCGTGGAGGCAAAATGCCCTGGGAACGAAGTTGGGCAAAGGGCGTATATACATATATGATATCATGTATGCAGTGTAACATGTATCATATGGTTGCATCATCCATAGTGATCCCAAGTAGAAGACAAATTCAGTGTTTGAAATGTTGGGTAAAACCTTTTTTTTGTTTCAATTGTTTCTCTTCGGTACCAATCCTGCCATAAATAATGAACGCTCCCTAATATTTAAATTAAAGGCACTCAACAGCGTACCACGTGACCACATTTACCGCTGATTAGCATTCAGCTTAAGCGGCGGCGCAACACGTGATTCTGTAAACATGGCGCAGAGCTAAGTGGAAGAAACTGACATTGACATTGAGAATAGAGAAGTCGAAGAACACCATTCTGATGACCATGAAGAGGTAAGATACTTCGTTTGAATTTGCCATGGCATTGGTAATAATTATAAACCACTCGAGCCTGCGACGCCATGTTGGATATGGTAATCTTGAATTTGAACATGACCTTTTTCAAGATTCGCCATTTCGCTGTTGAGTGCCTTTAATTTCGACTTCTTCCGCGGCCATGTTGAACTTTGATACCAAAACTCCACGCTTGTATAGTTTCCATGGTGATGAATATCGTAATCTTATCGGATGAATATCGAAGCCCCAATCTTGACATTAGAGCGTTTTTGGAACGCTGGGGTTGGAAGTTGGTAGAAAAGGCGGGCGAGGGGCTTATTGCGGTTCGTAATTCTAGTAGTTGATCTATAAATTTACATGTTATTGATCTAGAAGAAATTCTGATAGAGCGCTGGCAGTATACAAAAAGAGTGAAACAAATTGTATCGAAGTTCACACTATCCAAACTTGGTTACGAAGACTATCTCATAAGGATTCCGATCTCGTTTTTTCCGATCAGATCCGATGGTAATCTTGATCAATCAATGCAGTTCCGACTGGATTCCGGACTGGATTCTGATCTGAAGGACACATTGTCCGAAACGTCGTCCATGAAGATACGTGAGTACTCTTACGTATTTTCTCTTATTTCTCTTTTTCATATTATATCCAGTTCTTTTGAGAACTTAGCAGTTTTCGTATTTTTTTTCTTTCTTTAGCCGCAAGTGGAGTCCACAGTTTATCATGGTGGCGATATTGGCACAGGTTTATCCATGCAACGACCAAACAAAAGTGTTTGATACGATCACTATGGCGTCAGCTGGATTCTTACACCCAAAAGCAACACACAGTGGCGGAAGCAAGTGTTTTCTGACGAAGTCGAAGTGATAAACGCAATATTATATGATCGATTATAAGCACAATGTTTTGGTAGCTTATCCAATTGATGCCTAAAGGAAAAAGTGTATATATTGGTTCTGTACTACTTCTGAGTTTATATTAAGGTGTTTCATAATCTTGATGCCCCTTTGTAATTGCGCGCATTTTTAGCAACGGCGTGGTGCCCTAATTTCGCAAAAATTCTTATAAGAAATCGCCACTTCTGGGCTTTGCAAAATTCCACAACGTGCTGATTCTTCATGTGCGCCCTTTTCGAACAACGCTGCATCCGCCACTGACACAGTACGATATTTTTCCTCTTCAAAAAAGAAACTCGACAAAAAAACATTGAAGAAACTATTACAGATGTTGCAGACCAGAAAACTTTCCAAAAAACCTTCAACACTTATCAAGACTCGCGGAGGACGCATGGAAATGTCGACTACAATTATGTAAACATTCGATTAATTGTATGACCATTAAGGTGGTCTTGGACAAACATTTTCAAAAAAATTAACTTTCAAAACTACCAAATCATTCTTTTTCGTTTCCTGATGTTAAATTTTTTATTCGTGCAGTGAAAAGGGGATAAATATTACAAAGAGTGGTTTTCAGATAATGGTGTTATGTCGTACCTACAGGAACGAGCTGTATGATTGGTTCTCTGCAACATTCCAACACCGCATCCCGCAGTTTTTCCTTTGAATTTCGTACATAAATTAGCACGTGCATCATGCATATTTTCATATCAGAACCATAACCCTAACGTTAACCCTGATACTAACCCTAACCCTAACCCTCCATGACTAATCACTGAAGAAATGAAGAGTTTACGAACTAAAACGGAAGAAAATGCAATGTCGCAGAGAACCAATCATATACCTAATTGTTCCTGTAGGTAGTACCTTACCCAGATAATGAGGCGACACAATGGAAAACAATGAAAACAATAGAACGGAATACAATAGACAATACAAGGTTATTTCAAAAATCGAATTTATCGAATTTAAACCCGTTATTTGGAACATTCAATATTAGTCGCATAGACATCAAATTTTCAGAATTGATCATTGTAAATAGATCTAAAAATCTAAAATTTAATCAGATCTTAATCAAATCAAATTTAATTTAATCAGATCTTCTTTTGAACAGTCACCTTCGAACGCTCTTTCTTTACAAGAGCGTGTAGAACATGGAACACTCTACCGTGCGAAATGCGTAGGAAGGGTCTCACCCTTGAAAAGTTCAAAAGCCAGCTCCAAATTTACTACCAAACAGCAGTAGACCAGCTATACGACCCAGAAGAACCATGGACATGGAAATCTATCTGCACCAGATGTAACACAGCGCGTGGTCTCACGAGTGCGACCTGTTGCTGTAGCTGACAATTTTTAGAATTTTGTCTTTTGAGCTCTTAATATTGTCTTTTGAGCTCTTAATAAAATTACTTCCGCACGAATCTCGCAGGTCAGGGCGTCTCGCTGCGCGCAGACCTAATATATTAATTCCTTTTTCTCTCAACTCACTTCGGGACCGCAGTAATTGGCGATTGCTGTTGCGGCCACCCTGCCACATGTACTATACTTATAATACAATCTTAGCAAATAACTTATTAATTAATCCATATAATCTTAATCACTACACATTCCAATATTTGTGGCGAAACGAAATAAATAAATAAATAAATAAATAAAACGTAAACCTCAAAAATTGAATACATGGTAAATAGATGTTTTAGAAAATGATTTTTTTCTCGACTGTGTTTATCCGAATTTCGGCATTGTTATAAACAAATTAAATTTTTGGAGGTTTACATGCTGGATATATCATTAAACCTAATTTTTATATTTTTCTAGTCTTTACTCTTGCTATTCTGGCCCAAACAAGTGCCCTTTATTACTCTGTTGGGGGTCGTTTCTACGTTACCATGGTAACAGCACATATGAAATTGACTCGTTTAGTATCAGCATATGATATCCTATCATTTCCATCTAAATTATGTTTGAAAATACAAACATTAAATACTTTTATTTTTTTGACCAAGACCACCCACCTTAAAGTGTCTATGTCATTTCTTTTGCTCTAACGAACAAAGTAGCACGGCAGGATCGTTCACTGAAAATTTCAAGTGAATCTGCTGCATAGTCTTCGAGCTATCAACTCTCAAAGTTTGTCCATTGGCATAGTTTAACGTTACAAAATAGGGAAAGACTGGGATTGAATATATGTGGTATATGACGAATATGCACTGCTGTTCAAATCCATTGTTCTTATGCATAGTAAGTACACCTGCATACGTCACAAGACAACGAACCGCGCGTTTCAGATTTCACCAAAAACATTTAGCCATGCCAAACTTTGAGAGTTGATAACTCGAAGACTATGCAGCAGATTCACTTGAAATTTTCAGTGTACGCTCTTGCCGTGCTACTTTGTCCGTTAAAGCAAAAAAAATGCTAGCGAATTTTTCACTTCATAGACACTTTAAGCTTTTGGCGGGACAAAAGTAGTATCTCAAGTAACCTTGAGTGACAAAAAACATTAAGAACGCGAATTCTGTTATACAGAATAGCAAGAATTTTCTGGAGCTTACCTTCGATAAATTGAAAGAAAGTTTTTCATTGCAATAAATGCACGAGACTTGACGATGAAGACATTCTGTTTCTAAATGCTGAGCTAGTAGACAACGTTTAATCTCCTTCTTACACTGAGCGTGTACACATTGTATCAAAGTATGATCACAGCAGTTGAAATGATCCTACAAACGACATTGGGAAAAAACGTGTCAAAGGGGTACACACCAACCAAAGTACAAGTCGAGTTCATATGAAAGATCTTACTGACTTTAGTTTATTTCCAAAATTTCAGCATTCAAATAAATTAAGTTAAGAATTGATATCGCAAGTTGAAGTTGGAGAGTTTGTCCAACGACGCCATATTTGTTTCTCAAATATCAAATATGACGTCACTGAGTGCTTCTATCTCTCGTATTATGCCTAAGAAGCTCCTCTACTTTGCGCACGAGGAACTAAATAGTTTATTTCGACTAATTCTCCTCCAAAGAGCACGCTCACAACAACTATTGACTCAATAACGTCATATTTTCAAAACAAATATGGCGTCAAAATCGTCAAATTTTCAACTTCAACTAACCATATCTTCTTAAAGGACATTGGCAACAAAAATTAAGTTTGTCTAATATGAAAGAAATCGTAAAATGATAGAGTAACACCTTTTACAACTTTTCGGTATTTTACGTCGTTTTTGAAATATTTCAGTTTGTTTGATATGTAAATCTACGTCATGTGCAGGCTAGAGAATTTTCACTCATTAAAAAATGTCTTATATGTCAGTTGCTAAGTTTACAACGTTCATTATCACGAGGAGTTATTACACGCACATTTTCAAGTAAATTTGTGGAACAAACTTGAAGATGGAACTAATATTTAATGAGTGGAAATTCTGTACCCTTATCAAACAAACCGAGATATTTCAAAAACGAAGTAAAATACCGAAAAGTTGTAAAATTGTGTTACTTATCATTTTACGAGTTCATTCATATTAGACAAACTTAATTTTTGTTGCCAATGTCCTTTAATTAAATTAATAGGATTGCTGAAGCTTTGGGAATAAACTAAAGTCAGCCGGTGAGATACGCATTTGCATGATATAATAGGCACCGTGTATTATGTATATAGACTCGGTAAGATAACGTTCAAAATCTACGTCGAAACGGCCTTTTGCGATTTATGATCCATTGGGACCATTTTGATGGCGAAACATATAATATATCCTTTGAAATAATGAATATAAACATTTTGTACGAGAGGACAGCCGGGAGAGGGGTTATTGCGTTTACGTATTTTGATTATTCACCTGTAATTCTTTGTACGTTCCTGACCAATCACAACCGCCGTTAGAACAATGAAGACACAATGCCATGAGTTCTCGTTTGGTGAAAACGTCGAGAAAAACCTATAAAATATAACTTTATAATAAGCACACCAAAATTATAAAATTATGAGCTGAAATTATGAGCTGAAATTATAAGCAACATTATGAGCTGAAACTGTTATCCTTGTACAGTAGACGGCATTTTTTGAGATTTTAAACAATTTTTAAAATCCTAAATATATTAGATTGTCCAAAACAGTTGACTGACATTTTCAAATTGCGGAGCTCCATTCGAGAAAAAGAACTACGTGATAGTACACTCCTACATCTTCCTAAACTAAACAGCAAAGTGGGACAGTCAATGTTTCGTTACGCAGGAGCTACAGATTGGAATTCTCTTCCTAGGCAAATCAGAGAAATTACTTCTTTCAATATTTTTAAACAAACGCTTTTTAACTATCTTTTAGAAACTGACATAGATGGTCACATATTATGTAGTAGCTCTTAAATTTGTATTCATATTCTTAGTAGTATTGTCATTTTAATGTATTTAAGTAACTACATTAAATTTGTAAATACTGTTCACCCTGTATTATACGGTATACTTATAATAATAGGGAGGTTAAGCTTGACTTCTGATATCAATCACTAATATTCTCCACTTAGATTTCTCTTTCATTTAAACACGATCAGGCGCTAGGTGGTGGTGGGGGGGGGGGGGGGGGGCGGCGAAAAGAACCTGATGCGCAGGCTACAATTATTGACATAAAAAATTGAAACGATGCTATGAAAGAACATATATTCCAATTCAAACGTAAATACACGAACATATGAACGATATCGCCCCCCCTGTCCCCCAACACAATGTTGACATAATGCAGGTGAACTGTTGACAGATAATTGTTCGAACTTGGTCGGCTTGGCTGCCAATACAACATTGTACGGGGGGCGTGGTGATACGTGTCTGCGAGGAGCTAATTGCTAGTACGAATACTTAAAGTGGTACGATCATATTTTTATCTATCCATATTTTGACGTATTTATATAGCAGAGCTGCTAAATATTACTCGGTCGAAACGGTTTTGCGATTCGACGATGGCAAGTATTATTTTTCTGACTCAGAATCTGGAGTTGTTATGTCCGTCATTAATCGATCATGTTCCTAACCAGCGTAACGAAGTGACTTCAGACTCTCAACGCGAAGACTCCACATGGCTAATTCTTCAAGTAAATTCATAGTGATCAAGGTCCTTTTTTCAAATTCTTCATCTGAAAGGCTGGACATTTCATCTACTTCTCGAAAGAAATTGTTTTCTTATGAAAACAAGTAACCTGGATTGAAATTCAGGCGTAGCATTGAGAGTCCGACGTCACAAACAATATTACCTTTTGAAATTGCGGGCTCACTTGGAACGTTCTTAGTAATGGTGGTTACTACTTCATGTTAGGATTACAAAATGGTTTTGGACAACATTTTGGTTAGGATTATAGTTGCGTTGGGGACAGGCTTACATAAAGTAACCAGCTTTAGCCATACATGAAGTACCTACCGTAATGGTGGCCTAAATAGTAGTGATCTCAGAGCTCAAAATACTTACTTCAAAATACTTAAAATTTTTTAGTTTTTTTACATCGATGATCACTTTCGACCCTGAAATACTGATTTAATTTAATTTGTTTTCGTGTTTACATACACAAGGCAAGACACAACAGGGATGTTCAGCCCTAGTCATGGTGTCTTACCCTAAGAATTAACAAACATACATAATACAAAACATACATAATACTATTCTATGCTGAAGAAAATCTAAAAAACGGACGGTCGATTTGTATACAAGTTGGTTCATTAGGTTAATATCCAATACGGCTCTGGTCATGCGCAGTAGTTAATTTTAGCAATTGGATGTTGGTATCGGTACTCTACATTTCTGAAGTCAGTTTGCTTGATGCCGGAGCCATTGCTCGTTTGTCTGAGTTTGCAAAATGGTAATTTGGAATCCTTTGAGAGCCCTCGGTTTGTTTGTCGAAATTTTGGTTCTATAAATAGCAACCATGCAGAACGCTATTGAGCTATACTGTTGATAAGGGCATATCGAATATCGGTACTCGTATTCGTATGGCAGATCAAACTTTAATCTCCCCACTAGTTCGAACACGTATTCAATAACAATGTAGCGTGATTGATAACACGAGGACCCGACTTGGAGTTTTTTCATAGCTCGTCTCTCTGTATTCAGAATTTCAACGTGTTTTAGAATTTCATAATTTGTTGACAAGAATTGTATGTCATGATGTGTATTGTTTTACCACTCACTTCTTCTTTCTTTAAGTTAGTTCCATCCTTCGGACAGACTGGATTAGGGGAGCTGAAACATATAAAATTAAAATCTCAATAAGATTTTATTTTGGGGAGAAATTATTTTAACTCTTTCCTGTCCGGCCCAATCAAAATGGTTCATGAAGACCGATGAAGTCGTCAATCGAAAAACACGGCACACGGTAACGGAAGATTAATTTTTAAAATTCGACAAGCGCCCGGCACATGACATCCATGCACTCACACGTTTGATTTGGTTTCATAAACAACTCTGCGATTGGTGGCATTTTGAATTTTCATGATGCTACGCGGGCGTGCGAGATGGGCTTTTCTAGAAAAATGAAAGTTTTTCAACCTGATTTATGAAAATTAATGCTAATTTATATTAACATAATGTGTCTTGTTCTGGAAATTTAAAAGCACTGGTAAAACCGGTTGATTGGGCTTTCAGAAAATGAATAGCTTTCGCAACAGTTATGGTTATTTTCAGAGATATCAATAGAACAAAGAGATGGTTCAATTTTGGACGTTTTTCAGCCGGACAGAAAATAGTTAAACGAAAGTGAATGTCTAGCTAACGATTATTGTGTGTCTAGTTTAGGTTCAGTTTCATTTCGAAAAGCGGTTTGATTTAATGTTCAATATATTATTCATATATTTTGTTTGACGACGTCCGTTACGAAAACGGCATGAAACAATATCGGATTAGTGACCTTTGAATACGATATACGAAATGAATACGGTATACGAAATGAATAACATACGAAATGAATAAGATGCAAAATGAATACGATACGAATACGCGGTATCGCGTAAACACCCGTCCGATATCGTTTTCGGATCTAGGCAATGATTATTTACCTCGTACTTCATGTTGCCGAAACAGAAATCGTGACCTCCGTTACACGGTGAAACTGTTTCGTGAAACTGTATCGTGAAACGATGCGAGACAGGTTTCACTAACAATTTCAACGTGTAACATGGTCGTTTTCATGAAACCTTTTCGCATATTCATGCACAAGGACAAAACAAAGGAATGAAGTCAAGCCTGCGACATAAGGATCATCATAAGAACAAAACAAAAGGATCATAGTCCAAGTATAAGCCAAGAACAGAACAAAAGACAAAACAAAGAAAAATTCTCGTTATTTTGCATGAAAGTCCCAGAGGAAAAGTAATGTTTTGTTTTCCTCTTGATCTTGTGCTTGTGTCGCTCGTCGGTGAACCTTTAGCAAACATGGCAAATACGGAGGACGGCGTCGTTCAAAGGATAAAAATCTTCATGTAGAACAAAGTGCAGAGAGCGAATTTTTTGTAGTCCCAAGGGTAATTTGTGCACCGCCATCTTCGTTTTGTTTACAACGGCTGTCTGAGTATTTCGGCGTGAACTCGCAAAGACTTTAGAGCTGTTACTTAAGATTGACTTAAGTTAAGATTGAAAAAATAAGCTTCGAAGCTAAGAAAAAATTCGTTAAGGCCATGGGGATGTGTGGAATGAGTCATTCCACACATCCCAAGGCCTTAACGAATTTTTTCTTAGCACAATTCTCTTCCCGTTTGAGGTTATCATCATCACTTAAAATGGGATCAGGATGACACAGACATTTATGTCTGAACCTGGCAAATGGTTAATATAGCTGTTGAATGGCGGGCCACATGTTTGTCAACATCATTCACATTGAGTTCCTCACGGAACGATGATGTTCAGCAAATCTGTCTGAAAGGCGTTGTCCAGTTTCACCGATGTATAGATTTTAGGACATTTATCGCAAAAAATGCAATAAATTATATTGGTGGACGTGCATGAAAACGTATGACGGATAGAGTGGTCAGATTTAGTGGCAGTAAGAACTGTGATAGGATTGAGGAAATGGCATGTGTAGCAGCGGGAACAGCCACAGGAAAATGTTCCAGCTGGTGCCGACTAGGTATTTTGTTTAAGAATCGGATGTATTTATTACGGCGAAAGGATATCAAAGGAGTATCGGTGAAAATGGCTGACGTCTCAGGATCATTTTAGCTGTTTAGGCCGGCGTGAACTGAATGGCGCATTCAGAAAGTGTTTTACTTGTATAGGAGGTATATTCCATGACTGAGGATACGAGCTTGACAATCGCCCATGTATCGTCTGTCTAGCTTTTCAAGCTCTCCCACATTCACTACAGCAGTGTGTATATTAACACATAGGAGGTACATATTAGACGCGGGGGCGGAGAGGGTGAGCACGTCATTTATCCTGGTCAGCGGCAAGCAGTAGTCTTCTGGACGATCCTTTTATTAGTATTAAGGTTAGTAATTGGATTTTTACTTAGCTTTCCTGTGTCGCAGGGTTAGGGTTAGAAAACCCATTAGGCGGGGGGTTAGGGTTAGGATCGAAGTTGTTTTGGGGTTAGCATGCAGTTCTATGATGTATATTATATTATCGTAATATCTCTCGCAGATACTAAAAAAGATCATCCAGAAGACGATTGCTTGCCACTAACCAGGATAAATGGCGTGCTCACCCTCCCTCTCCGCCCGTGATGTAACGTTTCCCATATTAGACAACCAACAGGAAAAACAATACATCCAAACTAAAGTCAGTCCAACCTATAGGGCCAGCCTCATGTAAACACTTCTTTATACTAATCGTTTGTTTACCTGAACATTATCTCCACACAAGAATTGCACATTAAATGACCACATGGTGTTTGCATCGGTTCAGTTAACAGTAAATCACATTTTGAACAAATAAACTTTGGGTTTATCTTCTGACGATCAGCTTCCAAGATGTGTTGACCAGGCATTGTAGGAATAGTCTAAGAAAGAAAAGAATGAAAGTGAAACTTCAAAGTGAAAGCATTACCAGGACGTGGTTGAAGTTGACATCCTAAACATCAAACTTAGTTTATAAATTTAAGATATACAGGAAATTGATCTATTGTTGTTAAGCACAAGATTTTATGCTCCTGGGAATTTAAAATAGCTTCTAATCGTATGAAGGAGCATAGCTGCATAACAAATTGTCAAAGTACTAATTAGTCATATCATCAGTTCGAATAAAAATGGTTCAACTGACCACAGAGCAACGAGTTTTTACATTGAGTAAGTACTTTGAGTCTCGGTATAATGTAAAACAGTAAAAACTCGTTGCTCTGTGGTCAGTTTAACCATTTTTATTCGAACTGATGATATGACTAATCAGTACTTTGACAATTTGTTATGCAGTTATGCTCCTTCACCCCAGGGCACTTTGCCTCAACGGTGGAAGGTCGGCGAAAATGGCCCTGGGATCGGCTGGTCGATTCCATAATCTTATTGGCCAGTTCTAAAACTCGATTAATTCAGCTAGAGTATAATTTATTCATCTAAATCCACATGTTAAGAAATTTCCTCGCCTTTAAATTTTACCGCAAATAAGAAATATAAGGGCTTTGATTAATTGTCAAGAACTGTATTCGATATATACTTGTTCGTCCATGATATTTATATAAGATAATCATGGATGTATTATGAATTTAGCTTTTAGGACGAATGCTTTACATGAACAAGTCTACAGAGCGTTGCATATTTCTCATCATTATCACATCAACAGAGTAAACAAAGACACATGACCGAAATTATCATAAATTATCATATCAAAACACCCAGATATTCTTAAACCGGCATTATCAAGTAGTTTACAAACCTACTTTCACAGATAGCCCTAGCTAGACTTAAAAATTGATTTAGTCCCTTAATAACTCTTCCCTACCAGTACGTAAGCGGCCATTGTTAGATTTGGTACTAAATTGTCCTAAAATGGTCGGAATTTTTTGAAAGTGTTGCATAATGGCTATAAAAACACTGATTATTGGATGTGCGCAGTAAATGTGCGCAATGCAAAACTGAGGAATCACCTTAAGTGCTGACTTAAAACTACTTAACATTTCAAAGCTTCTAATTTCCTGTGGTAATAATAAATTCCATAGTTTTGGTGCTGCAACCGAGAATGTTCTGTCTCCATGAGTCACCGTTTTGGATTTTGGCTCAAGTAGCATATTTCGGTCAGATGATCTCAAAGCACGAGTAGGTTTATATTGAGTTAGCAAATCAGTAATATAAACAGGCGCCTGGCCAGGCAAAGCCTTGAAAGTAATTATTAGTAATTATTAATTTTTAGTATCTTAAAAACAATCCTTGATCTCACCGGCAACCAGTGAAGATTACGTAACAAAGATATGAGATATGCTCGTAAACGAGATATGCTCCGATTTTTTAACCCCTGCAACAATTAAGTCTAGCAGCTGTATTTTGAATTCGCTGTAACTTGCTCAATTCAGGATGAAACACTCTTTCTCGTGTTTGATCTATTACTTCTCTAATATCATTTCAATCAATTTTACTCATTCCTGATTGGCTAATGACATCAGTATTAAACTTAAATTTTTTACTAGGGGTATTTAAAAACATACCCCTAGTAAAAAATCACATCCGGGATGTTTGGATTTTAGTATTTACAAACATCAGTTTTCCTGCTTCGTAGTAAAATTTAGGGGTATTTACGAACGCGTAAAATTGATTGGAAATGTATTAAAAGTAAATAACACTTGTTCTCGAAGAATTAATGAAAAATCGCACTTGTGTTTGGCGAAATATTTATAATATCACTCGTGCTTCTCACTCGTGGTATTATGAATATAATATAACCTACCTAACACTGCGGTTGCGGTCATTTAGCGGTGAGGTTGCGGTGGATTAGCGGTGAGGTTGCTGTGGATTAGCGGTCAATTGGCGGTGAGGTTGCGGTGGATTAGCGGTGAGGTTGCGGTCGACAAAACCAACCGCATGAGAAAAACAACGTCGACTAAACACTTCGGGTTCCGACCTTGTCCGACTATTCAGTAACGCGCGTGTGTCAATATGCCGTCCAAAATCAAAGATTACTCTCGGTGTAAAAAGTAGAGTGCTGTGTAAACAGCGGACTTTTGATTTGTGAAACCAACCAGTGAGTTTGTGATTATTATGAATGAATGAATAGTTTTCGCGTGGGCTACAATCTCCTTGAAAGACTTTGCGTTAAAGACACAGTGATCGGCGTTTGGAATATGGTTTGGAGTTGAAGTTTGTGGCAAATGGCACCACCAATGTCCAAAATCACGATCTGTCGGTTTCAGTTTACTTTCAGACGATTAGAAGTTCCGCATTGTGTCATTCTTTTCTCGGTGATCAGTTTTAGATTTGGAACTAAGCATATAAATGTCGAACGCCAACGAACTTCCGAACGCGCGTTTAAAAATAAACCAAGATTTTTGCAACTAAATACCCCGTGACGTTTGGAACGGAGTTAACTGTCGGTTTCGCTAAACCTAGAGTCAGTTCGCCACACACATAAAGTCAGTTCGCCACACACATAAAGTCAGTTCGCTACACACATAAACGGAAAGCGGAATATATATCACCGAAAGCGCGTTGGCGATTCCGATGGACGGCATCTCTGAGTCATACTTCAGTATATTGATAGGTATTGTTCGAGGTACTGTATTATATTATATTGGCAGAGCGCATTGGCGATGGAGTCATCGCTTAGATTCCATCTAAGATTTATAACGCTCTTGCACTGTCATTATTTGAGGTGATCTGTTTAGTAAATACGTATTAAACAAATCAAGTTGATTGTTTTTTTAATAAATGATGAGTTGTAGCGAACTGACTTAATGTGTGTAGCGAACTGACTTTATGTGTGGCGAACTGACTAATTTATGTGTGTGCGGAGGCCTTCTCTAGGCATAGGTAGCCCAGACACAAATTTCGAGTATGAATAGATATCCATAGTTATATTATTATTTTTTTATAATTCATTTATTTACTGCATAAAAATGCATACTGTAACATCAATATATTCTATATGACTTGTTTATAGATCATAAAGCTTAGCAGTGTTTCAAAATATTCATCAAATCGTGATCAAATACACTGCTACTCTATATTACCCCCTGCGGTGTTTATCTCGCTTTACCGTCAGATAAACATTGTTATATTACTATTTTTACCGTAAAATATACAGGAAAATCAAATTTACTGCTAGGACTAACTGCCTACTTAATATACCATGCAAGAGGGAAAATTTACACATATACTTACGATTAGACGGCTTTAAATCACGTTTGAAGTCGACCAGGTTTTGCGGGCGACGTGGCAACTGTCAAGCCAATCTCGCGCTAACTTCTCGCGGATAATGCCGTCTAACTCAGCTCCAAGAATTTTTCAACGACAAATTTACGGCAGTTGATACAAATATCATCACGCTTCTAAACCAAGCAGTTATTTTGAAAAATAATTGTTTCGTTGTCAAGAAATTTCGCTTCAAATCACAGTAGAATGCCTCCAATTTACAATGTGACTGGGCGCAAGGTGAACAAGGTTCACAACCGACAATTTTCAAATTTAAATCTCGCGCGCAATTGGTTAATCGTAATTCGGTTAAAAATGACTTTCAGCATTATCAGGGGGTGGCGATATGCCGATAATAGCTTCGAAGTTCAATGGCGCGTTTACAATAAAGTGTGGCGCGCTCTGACGGCCAAAGAGAATTTCAAGGATGGACGAAGGCGATCAAGCGGACAACTCTAGTCAAGAACCTATACGTTAAGTTTTACGGTTTGCATCTAGTATTTCATATCGAACCAGAACTATACGAATTATATTATACATATATAACTATACTATATTATACTATACTTATTCATGGCATAAATAATAAAATTCAAGCACGCTGCACGGTGAAATGGATTGTTAGAAATCGAATAATTTTGTCGTTTCCAGTATAATCAGCTAGTTGAAATGACGGCTAAACGAAGAAGTTTCAATAAAAGGAAGAACAGGCGCTTTGTTCGAACTGGTTCGAACGATGAAGTTTAGCCTTTGTTTATAATATAGTATAGTTATATATGTATAATATAATTCGTATAGTTCTGGTTCGATATGAAATACTAGATGCAAACCGTAAAACTTAACGTATAGGTTCTTGACTAGAGTTGTCCGCTTGATCGCCTTCGTCCATCCTTGAAATTCTCTTTGGCCGTCAGAGCGCGCCACACTTTATTGTAAACGCGCCATTGAACTTCGAAGCTATTATCGGCATATCGCCACCCCCTGATAATGCTGAAAGCCATTTTTAACCGAATTACGATTAACCAATTGCGCGCGAGATTTAAATTTGAAAATTGTCGGTTGTGAACCTTGTTCACCTTGCGCTGTGATTTGAAGCGAAATTTCTTGACAGCGAAACAATTATTTTTCAAAATAACTGCTTGGTTTAGAAGCGTGATGATATTTGTATCAACTGCCGTAAATTTGTCGTTGAAAAATTCTTGGAGCTGAGTTAGACGGCATTATCCGCGAGAAGTTAGCGCGAGATTGGCTTGACAGTTGCCAACCTTTCCTTTATATTCCCTCTTCCGCCGTCGCCCGCAAAACCTGGTCGACTTCAAACGTGATTTAAAGCCGTCTAATCGTAAGTATATGTGTAAATTTTCCCTCTTGCATGGTATATTAAGTAGGCAGTTAGTCCTAGCAGTAAATTTGATTTTCCTGTACATTTTACGGTAAAAATAGTAATATAACAATGTTTATGTGACGGTATTAGCGAGATGAACACCGCAGGGGGTAATATAGAGTAGCAGTGCAGTGTATTTGATGAATATTTTGAAACACTGCTAAGCTTTTTTATGATCTATAAACAAGTCATATAGAATATATTGATGTTATGAAAGAAGATATGAACAATTACAGGCCAACAGTATGCATTTTTATGCAGTAAATAAATGAATTATAAAAAAATAATAATATAACTATGTATATCTATTCATACTCGAAATTTGTGTCTGCGGGCTCCGCTCGCAGAAATGTCAGTTTTTGTTGCCTTTACTGTTTCACTTTACAGTCGGTTCAGTTTTCTTTTAAACGCGTGCTTCGGATGTTCCGGAGTAACTTCGCACAGCAAAAAATCTGAAACTATTGTTATTTAAATCGACTTTAGCGGTTTGGCCCCATTTGCCAACGCTTGAAGGACATTTTAGCCAACGCGAAAATTGCGTTGTTAAACATGATAATCACAATTCCCCAGTTTGTCAATGCACTATACTATATGCACACCATTCGCGTTTTTCATTCGAAATACTGAAAAGTGCACGTTTAATAGTGCCAGTGTCAAATCCACCGGAATTTGATTATTATTCTGTGCCCGCGAGGTGTCACACCGTTCTTATTCATAGCACTTTATATCATAAAAGAATGCTAAGATTTCCGTAAAGAAGGTACCCAAGGAAAACGAAAGGGACGTCCAAAGCAAGGTATTAAAGTTTTAATAATTATTGGTAGCGTGTATATAAATCCCTCCTGTTGATATGCTTATAAATTCAGATGACCGGCTGTCGGTAACTGAATACGAACCAAATACGAATGTAAACAAAAAGCCGCTTTAACGAGAATAATATATTGACCTGCGCGCTGCGCTTAGGTGATTTATTCGTTACAAGAATATTTGTTATGCCTTGCGATAATATTTTGATATTAATATTAATCAGCATGGTTGAACCTAATGTTCGGCACATGAGAAGTTCGACGATTGAAACAGGTCATTGTTCAGTTTGCTAGTGATATTGCCAGTGATATGCACGTGCATATTGTTCGATTTGGACACTAGTCTCGTCCGTAAACAATGACGTCCTCGAACGCGTCTTTTACCGCTAAGGCATTCAAACAGAACCAGAGCCTCTTTATTGTGTTTGGCTCTCGAACAAACAGGCAATAACGCGAATTTTCATGCCTCCAACCAAGCTGCTCGCGTCTTACTCGACGAATTATTGATTGTGAGACATCAACGGCGCATTCATCCACCAATTTGATATTTATTTTCAGCAGATGTTAATTCGTCATTCGCTTTCATTGTTTCCTCGATGAATTTCAAGTGTTCCTTTTTCAAAAGCGGTTTTCTTCAACTACGTGGGGAATCTCGTAGATTCCCACCATTTCGTCGATACCGAGAAAGATATAAAATTTAAAGCCGATCTTGATGTTTGAATTCATGCAAGGATGATCGCGATTTTTGTTATCGGAACTGATGAAGACCAAAGCGAAACAATTCGTTCCCTGGCGTATTGCGATAATTTCTCCATTATTTACGAAACGATGGAGTGAACCTTATGGTATGACGCGGTTTGGACGCCAAACTTCGGAAAAAGCTACTCGTTCCGGAACGTGTCGTATAATTTCCGACGTGCGAACCGCGCTTGCTTGCGCAAGGTTAAACCTAGGTTAGACCGAGGTGAGTCCGAGGTGAGACCTAGGTGCCACCTAAGATCAACCGAGGTTCGACCTAGGTTTTCGTTAGGTTACTTCTAGGCAGTACTGTATTTCATAGATATCTATATATAACAAATAAATAATTTACATTTGCCATTCGATAGAACAATAGAGGTGGGTTGACATTTTGCGCAACCGATCATTTACATTAAAAATGTCATCGTCCCGTGTAACACCCCTTGTAAGATTTAGAAGACATAGTACGGCCGCCATGTTGGATAACATATTTTAAATGAGCTTCTTTTGTTTAATTTATGCACTAAGTGATATGTAAAAACTGTAGTAAAAAATTTCTAACTCGTGTATAGTAGAGACTGCACGCATCAACCTCGTACCCAGGGCATTTTGCCTCCACGGTGGAAGGTCGGCGAAAATGGCCCTGAGATCGGCTGGTCGATTCGATGATCTTATTGGCCAGTTCTAAAATTCAGCTAGAGTATAATTTTTCATCTAAATCCACATGTTAAGAAATTTCCTTGCCTTTAACTTTTACTACAAATACGAAATATAAGAGCTTGGTTAATTGTCAAGAACTGTAGTCGATATCTACTTGTTCGTCCATAATATTTATACGAGATAATCATAGATGTGTTATGAATTAGTTGGTTTTAGGATGAATGCTTTACATGAACAATTCTGCAGAGCGTTGCATATTTCTCATCATTATCACATCAACAGAGTAAACAAAGACAAATTACCTAAATTATCATAAATTATCATATGAAAACACCCAGAAATTCTGGGTGTCATGTGACCAGCCAATCCCAGGTCCATTTTCGCCGACCTTCCACCGTGGAGGCAAAATGCCCTGGGTACGAGGTTGTGCTAGATTTATTTTCAATTTTGACGTTGTTGAGTGAAAAGAACAAAATACAAGCCCGAAATAAAATTGAAAAGAAAAACGCCACTGTACATCAATTTTGAACTGTCGAGCAAACTCTAAAATGGCGACCTTCAGAAGTATAAAATACGAGAATGTAAACATTATTTCTCTCATACAAAAGCAGATACCGGAAAACTACTAAAAATACGAATCCGCAGTAACCTCTCGCACTCGTTTTCTACCACTATAACCCCCACGCCTAGAGTTTTTTACCCATCCATGGTTGGGTTCGTCGTACTTAGATTTTGAACTTTATCTCGGCCAATATTTACTCGATTTCAATTCTGAAAACAGATTTGGAATTAGCGAGTCTACATACATAACACACGTACCTATTATATTATGCAAACGTGTATACCCTTCGTAAAAACCTCTTTATGTAGTTCATCAGATCACAAATCGCCAATATATATATATATATATATATATATATATATATATATATATATCGTAAACTGCGGAATATAAGACCCCCGTTTACAAGCCCATCTATCTACAAACAGAAATTATACTCCGGTTATAAGCCTCACCGAATATAAGACCCCCTCTAAAAATCAACGTTTACCACCGCTACCCCATCTCTCTTACTATAGTAATGTAATCTTACGGACTTTTGGGCTTTGAGTATATCAGCCTGGTTATGCCGGTTTTGTATTATTTTATTTATTTCAATGTTTAGTGTGAGTGAGACAATATACAAGTTGTGTTGACAGCAGGAATCTGACCTGTTGGCATACAGTTATTTGTGACGCAAATGGGAAAATTAAATATACTGGCGAATGAAAAAATATACTCAATATTAAGCGAGCGAGAAATATAGAATAAGTAGAAAAATAACTTTATTACTATAACATCAAATGTTAACAATGTAACTGTTCAATGTCTTACTGATCAGTAAATAAAAAACGTATATTGATAATAATAATTAATAATATAGTAAAAACGTCAGAACAAACATTGCACGAAACTTTTTGCAACTTATTGACAAGCACTTCCCACCATCACACAAACTTAACAAATTATTTAACAGACACACGATAAGAGTTAGCTACAGTTGCATGGACAACATGCAACATTTTATTCGCAAACACAACAATCACATCTTGAACAAAAACGCGAAACATAAACAGGACGTAAATACCGTTGAACAAACCTGCAACTGCCGAAAACCAGACGAATGTCCAATCGCAGGAAAATGCATGAAGAAAAGCGTAGTCTACCACGTCACTACAGCAGACAACGGTGAGACCAAGAAGTACATCGGAATAACAGCCAACACTTTTAAACAAAGATACCGAAACCATTTGAAATCCTTCAGAAACGCAAAATACGCAAGTGAAACTGAACTTTCAAAATATGTTTGGAGGCTGAAAACGGCTAGGCGCGAGTTTAACATTAAATGGTGCATAATCAAACAAATAGGAGCGTATAGACCAGGGTCAAGAAGATGCAATTTATGCCTTGAAGAAAAACGTTTACCAATGAAAGCTAAGAAAAAGGACTTCCTGAACAGACGAAGTGAGATTTTTTCGAGTTGTCGACATGTAATGGGACACCAAATAATGACGCCTGTATATAATATATAGGTTTCGTTAGAGATGTATCGTTGCGTACTGAGAAAGGGTAAAGTAATCGCGTGTTTTTTTTTAAAACGAAGCAACAGCATGTATAATGAAGTTATATATAGCTTTCGTTGAACAAGAGATGTATAGTTGCGCACTGAGAAAGGGCCAAGTAATCGTGTTTTTAAAAAACGAAGCAATATCACATACAATATTCACTATTGTGACAGGTATGGGGTGAAGTTGTAATGTTGTTGATTGAAAGAGATGTATCGTTGAGTACTGAGAAAGGGCCAAGTAATCGTGGTTTTTACGTGGTTTTTAGAACGATTCACAGGATCTAATCATAATGGCATCCAATTTTTATCCTGATACAATCATAAGTAGTGACAGTAATTTGACAAGTCATAAAGTTTACTTATCAATGGCAATATTCAATAAATCATTGTAATATTCAATAAATAATTGTAAAGAAAGCTTAATGAAAACCATGCTTTATACTGCACATAGATTATATGCACTGTCTGCAGGATTTAAAGGTACATCATGCGAGTCGTTAGACTAGAATTTGTAGTTAAAGTTGACATGATACTACTTGACCAAGAAGTGCTGCAAAGTTCATTTGGAACTGCTTGTCAAGGAGGTTGTCCATTATCTTATGAAAATGAACTTTGACTTTATTGGATAATTGACAACCATGGTTACAACTTACAATATTATACCTCAACTTCAAATTGTCCAATCAGAAAGCTCAGTTTGTGCCACGTGAGCAGGAAATTAATCGCGATATCACGCCTTACGTCATCACTTAGCGAGCCTGCGTTCCTTTTGACAATGTTCCACCCCATGTTCCCCGGGAACATGGGGTGGAACATTATTCGCGTAGACCACGCGAGACAACACGCACGACTCAATGCGTGAAAATGGCGGGAAAACTCCATGCCCACTTAAAATGGCCGAGAGTGAAGACAACCTGTCAAATATTGAGTCAGAAGACGAAGAAATTGCACGTATATTAGACGGCAGACACGCAAAAAATACAATAAAGGCAACAAAAAATGCTCTAAAAACATTTTCAGTCGCAGTCGGGGATGTCGAAGGACTCACAGATAAAAAAATGCTCGACAAAAGTCTGGCGAAGTTTTTCGCTAACGCCAAAAAGAAAGACGGTACAAAATTTAAAGCAAATGCTCTTTGCCTATTTTTTCGGTATAATATATCATTTATAGACCCTCCGCTCGGGGGATTCGGCAAAATATTACCCTCAGCGATGATATTTCCCTCGGGGAAGCCCCTCGTGAAATATCATCGCTGAGGGTAATATTTTGCCGAATCCCCCTCGCTCCGGGTCTATAAATGATAAACATACACTTGCCAACTTCCAGAAAATTTGCAACTTGCTAAAATTCCAGCTTTTCCTGGATGACAAATATTTTTTTGGTTAATTCTAATTCTCACATGGAACATTATTTTGAATATCTTTATTTGTTAATTTTACACCCAAGGGTAAAGCAGTATTTCACAGGACAACATTTTGAAAATAATGTGACAGGTAAGTTATCTAAACCTTCAACATCAAGTAATACACATGGCCCACATAGATGTATAAATCTGTTGAGTGGGAATCTTCAGAAATCTTGAAGATTGCAACCGTGTTGCAGTTAACAATCAACAAACAATGTTGAAAATTTAATTGAAAGTAGGTGAACAATTTATTAAGGGCACTTGTCAGTGAATAAAATGGTTCATTATGTCTGTTATCATAAATAAATCACCAGAAAAGGAGTCACTATATATTGTAAATAATAAACTTTATTAACAACTGAAATCATTTCTGGCAATTCAGTTAACAGCAAAAAATATTTTTTAACAAAATTACTTAAGAAAGTATAAAGGTTATTTCCAGCAGATAATATAGTATCTAAGAATGGCGTATCCCATATGGTAATATCTTTAACTTGAACATGTACTATTGCAGTCAATAGATACTAAAACTGGAACAGAATGTTTGACTTGGGTCAATTATATCATAAACAGTGGGTCGAGGATTTTCCTCAACATCATTTGCCATTATCAGTAATAATGCAACATACATAATATAGCTTACAAGTGCACTCCGGTAGAATATAACCAATATTGGTGTTAAATTCCGAAATTTAATTTCAGAATAAGAGGTATCTTTGATTTTTACAAAATTATTGTGCATATCAATACAAGCTCTGTATTGCTCAATTGTTACTCCTATTTTATGCAAAGGACTGTTTTATGTCTAATATATTAACTGTATAATTATGCAGTTTTTTCATATAGTTAAATAGCAGTGGCTTGCTTTTATTGTGAGTAGCAGTGGCACAACGGCTTGCTTTGATTGTGAAATATAGCAGTGACTTGCTTTTATTGAGAGTTAAACAGTGGCACAATGGCTTGCTTTATCATGAATACATCACCAGTGAAGGAGTCACTATATTGTAAAAAATAAACTTATTATCAACTGAAATTATTTCTGGCATTGAAATTATTTCAGTTAATAGAAAAAAAGTCAACAACTCGCCCGTTGAGGCTGACAAAACTATCCTTCAATTAACATGGGAGTCTAAAAGATTGATCAATACAGAGCTCGAATTGGTATGCACAATAATTTTGTATACCTCTCATCTGGGAGGTATTTTGTGGAATACAATGCCAATATTGATATTATTATCAATCACTTGAAGAATTTACCAGAAATATTTACAAATTATTTTATAACTAATATCAAATTCATCATCACAACACAAGAAATGCAAACTTCATAAATCTTATAAAAGAACAAATTATGTTAAGCATACTCTTTCAAACAAAGGTGTTGATATTTGGAATGACCTTGAGTCTAATTTAAAAACTATTAAATCCTATAATATATTCAAGAAAAAATCAAAAAACACTTCCTCATTCATATTGTATATATTTATATCTCGTTTCATCTTTTTATAAATATAACAAAAGTTAAATGAAAATATATAATGTTATCTGTGAACTAGGGGTCTTAATCAAAAGCCTGAAAGGTTTCTAGTAAGCCCTTATAATTTTATACCAAATGTATTCAGTTTAAAATGTATATATGGGCGAAAATAAACCAATAAACCAAAACATTATACCGGAGTATATTTTTAATAGGCTATATTGTTTATGTTGCAGTTGAGAATGGCAAATTATGTTGAGGAAAATCCTGGACCCACTGTATTTGATATAATATATCCAAGTGAAACAAGACAAGGCAATACAAGACAATTCGGACAAAATTCTGATAAACAATGTGCAGCTAGTATATGTCTCTAACTGCAATAATTATCGGGCTACTGTCCGAGTCTAAGTTTCGGTGGCATTCCAGTATTTTTATTTTTGTGACTACCTGCAGGATGCCCTACAATGAAAAGTGGTCACCCAAAATTAGAAGGGAGAAAGAAATTGTTCTCAATGATTTGCCTATATATATATATATATATATAAATAATTGAAAATAAATAGCTTTAATTTTCAATATTATTTATAAATAAAAATTTTTATATATATATATTTTTATATATATATATATATATATATATATATATATTATATATATATATATATATATATATATATATATATATATATATATATATATATATATATATATATATATATATATATTGATCGAGTGAAATGCCAAATATTACCTATACACACATATATATATATATATATAAATAATTGAAAATAAATAGCTTTAATTTTCAATATTATCATACATAGTTGAGTGAAAATATCATAGTTGGCAGCATTGCCGGCACAAACTGGCAAAGCAAAAATCTTGAATGGGTCTGATGCGATCTTTAGTACGCTACACAGATGCTGACATGAAGTAAACTTCTAATTAATAATTCACTGCACAGGTTATGAATTTCTTCTCTTGAAGATGTAAATTCTGTTGAACTGTTGAATTACAAATTTAATTGTAAGGAGAAAATATATGAATATTATCTACACTGCATCTTATGGAAATATAACCAATTTACTGCATTATATGAGATAATATATTTGGACCAAAGTATCTTTTAAAATGATGAGATGCCCCGTTTAAAAATTTTGATTCAAGACAATTATATTTTGCTCAAAAGTGCTCTCAAAATTCAGGAAATGCAGTTTACCCAAAATTCAAATATTTTCAAAGGGCCCCCTAGAAGTATGTCATCACTTTTATCTGATATGTTCCCAAATTGGACGCCCTATCTCAGAATCCTGGCCACTAACTTTCTTCTTTTTTTTACCTGTTTCTAATGTTGATGGCTGGCTGTCCATGTCAGAATCACTATTGCTTAGGCATGCCTTTTAATATATGCCGAAACAACCAAATGTCTTGTTTCCGTACAACTTATTATACTTTACAGCTGCGATTGCTTGGTCCCCCAAAATTGGGGGGGGGGGGCGTTTTCCGACCACACACGCCAGAAATTTTTTCCGAAAATTTTTGATGTAGGTAAGGAAAATCCTAGATCCGCCCGTGTCAATCACCACTAGACACTGGTTTTCTAGCTAGGACTTATCACCCGGATAAACCATCCAGGCTTTGTATAATTACCAGCCCTAGATGTTTTATTTGCATGTGAACTTTACAAGTTCTTGTGGGCATGTTTATGATCCTGCTATATTTTGTAAACAAGCCATATAAAAATTAGCCTGTGTACAGCCTGAATATACACCTGTAATTCAGTCTGTGAAAACTTGCACGATAGCTTGTCGACCCCCGCTGAGCTACTCAGATCTGAGTAGTAGATTTTGATTGTTCAAATCACAACCCTTGACTTATTTCAGTTACAATTGGTTCTCTGCGAATTCTTGTGAGATCAAATAATCCAATCAAATAAACAATTCTGAATCATATGAGTATTAAACCACTCAAAATCTACTTCTCAGATCTGAGAAGCTCAACGGGGGGTCGACAAGCTATCGTGCGAGTTTTCACAAACTGAATTACAGGTGTATATTCAGGCTGTACACAGGCTATATAAAAATGTATGTATAGTATGTGCCATGTTCAAATTAGCAATACATTCATAAAATGATTTATAATAACTATCAATTTCTTTGTGTCTCTGTGCTTTTCATGAATTTTCATGCATTGCTTCTTGATTCTACATGGTCTATCCTTAATAGCGGTAGTCACATGTACGCATTGCGTACCTATTTTTATTTTTCGGGTCGATAAATTGCAATTATTACGTCATCCCGATAGGCTTTGCGAAACCAGGCGCTGCGCTCGTCGGAAGGTACTAGATGTCATCGACCTAAACCAGGTGCGCCCACAATCAGTCATCTTCGTGTCAGCGGTACATTAAATTTCCGGCGTGGATTTTTGTCAATTTCACTTCCGGCGCTAAAGACGACGACACGACGTCGTCTTCGCGATTTTTAGGAAGTGATTTTCAAGATTTGACGTGCTGTCTAAGACGTGAACTATTTTAGGTTTTTTTGTTCGTAACAAGGCGGGTACAAGCAAAGAAACAATTAGAGATAAAAGTTATGTACACTTTAGTTTTATTTATAATATTTTGTGTGCGTAAAAAGCGTAAATAAAGTTTTTGTGCATAGATAAAAATAGCTTGTAAATTTGGCAAATATAAGGGTTTAGTAATAACCATTTGAATATAAGCACCTCTATAATTTCGTTTTTGTATTATGAATATAAAACCCCGGTAAATGTAGTTCTTGCAATAGTTTTTGTCAACGAAACGAAGCAAAAATATGACAGTATGATAGACTGACTTTTCTGATGAAAGTTCAAAAACTCGTTGTTTTTAACCCGATATAAAACAACACTTGAACATCAAAGGGATTTACGAATTTTTTGAAGTGATTTGCTTTAAGATTTTGCTACCTCCTTCGCAGGCGGTTTTTTTTACAGATCAGTGGGCTGCAGAAAAAAACCAACAAAAAATAGGCCTTGCTGCCTCAAATGTGAAGAAAATCTTTAGCCTACTCTGAGGCAATTCTGTGCAGTGAAAGAAATATTAAACAGGCAAAGTTTCAGTCTTGTAAGCATGAAAAGTCGATTAAAAACTCCAAGACACATACATAAAAATATACAGTGTAATAAAATTAATGACTTGAATACCAGTATTATCGAAACGACATCAAAATAAGGCCAACTGTTGAGATCAAGTAAATAGCAAATTTTCATTCGAAAACGTGTTTATAAAATATTAAACATGTACACAAGAGATTATCCAAACACGGGAATTTTTAATTTTTGAGGTCTTGTACACACAAAAAGCAAATCATAAAATATAGCAATCTTCCCTGTTAATTTTCACAAGATTTTGCAAAAATAGGCCGAAAATATACAAAGCAACGCTAAAAGCGAACGAGAATTTCCGTATAATTTGTGAGGGCGAAGTTCACCTTATTGAAAATTTCAATAAAACCCAAAAAGACAACACTTTTATAGATATAGTAACCAAAAGCACATGGAAAAGGTGTAAAATGTTTATTTTACCTCTCGTTGGGCAAGATATTCACGAAGAAACCATTCATTTTGTTCTTGTAGCAACACAAAATCACCGAACAACACTTCGACAGTGAAAGAAAACCCGACAGATTCTGTGTTGTAGAATATGAAGGCTAGACAAACTCACAACATCACTTTACATTTGCAGCAATCCAACATTAAGTTAAACGGCATATTTTCGTGATTAATATTTTCAGAAACTTGTAAGGAAGTACTTTGGCAAAAATTCTGTATGCAAATTATCGCTTTTCGGCCTGTTTCTTCAGAGGTTTCCCTTAATAACTAACATGAATTAGTTGGTCATTCTTAAACATATCTACCTTTGTGTATAATTTGTTTTTTTCTCATTTGACTTATTGTCTGTTTGTATAAAGTTTCCTTTAGTTGAAAAAGAAATTTATAGAATAACGTTGTCGAAATGTCCTCAGTCTGCTAAATCTGTTTTTCTTCACAACACGACGGCGTCCTCGACCCAGTCCTCGTCGGTCAAATCACGCCAATTAGGTTACTAATTCATCTCGAACAGCAGGCTCACGTAGGCCATCCACAAAGGGGAATCTTCTTTTCAATAAAATCTGCCGTGCATGTATTTCAGAACCACATAACCATGATGTAACTTTGAAGCAGGATTTTCAGGGTCTTGTATGCTGAACCATATCTCTGGATCAGGAGAGTCATCATCGACTATAATCGTGGCAGATTCTTCTTTCTCGATAGGCACAGTCTTGAGTGAAATCTTGCTTTTCTTCTAAAGATATTTTGGTTGCATTCTCTTCGATGACTAGATGTACATGTACGTGAACTTTCTCTTCAGTATTTTTTGTGTGTTTATTTATGTCATCCTGTCTTGTTGCATTTGTTTTGATGGTTCCATGATTTTCTAAGTGTTCATTTTTACCAAGGGTGTTACTGGTGTCTTCTTTTGGTAAGGGCTTTGGAACAACTTTTTGTTTCTTTTTTAGTGGTAATTTAGCATACTATTTCTGTTGCTTTGATGGTCCTGCTCCTGTGGGATGTTCTCTGGGTTTTGCTTATGGTACTGTTTTCTTCGGCTTGGGAACTTCCATAAAAATGCCATTCTGATGGAATTACAAATGGGTGGAAATTTGTCAGGGCTTTCTGTATATCTTGCTTCAGTGACTGTAAAGCTTCTCCATTAGAGCAAAGGCAGGTGAGGTTTTGAATTTCTTTCAAAAGCTCTCGGCATGATTTCCCCATGTGCTGTGCATTAACTGTAGGCAAGACATACTGCCCATCTACAACAGCAGTACTACATTCATCTGCACCTGAGTCACCGTGATCTACTGAAGGGATCTCCAGGCTTGGTAACATACACCTAGTATCAGGAATGCATGTTCCTGTTGCTCGTTCTGTTTCTGTTACCTCCATGTATTGTTTTGTGTCACTTTGTGAGGTACATGCAGTAGATTGCTCTATTGGTTTTTTAGTTGTTAAAACCTTAGAATTACATTGAATTACGTTAGAATCTATCTGGAAGTAAGGACTTGAGATGTAGGAGGGTGACATTGCTTCCCATCCCCATTCAGGAAACTGTTGATAGATAGCCAAAAAGTACTTTTTGGCCAGTGATGTCTTTGCCAGTCAGGACAGCTACAGGAAGGCATCCTGTTGCAATCACCAAACTGTACTTTGTAGGAGTTGGCACTAGGCTGATGCGGTATTGAAAAAACCCGAATACCGATACCGAAAAAAAATACCGGTAATATCGAATATACCAATATATTTACAGATCAAATTTTCGCGAAACTTATACGTTGTTTAGTACGTGATGTAAAAGTCGTGAAACAGCACAAAATGTTATAAATAGCAGTCGCGCGCGTTCACACAATGCTGGCCATGGACTGAAAAAGTCTAGCGTGATATATTTAAAATGTTTTATTTCTAATTTTTTTAAATCCAGTTTATAATTATAAATTTTCTGCGAGAAACGCCAACATATTCGCCTTGTCAGGCTTCAGTTGGACTCGCTGCAGAGTCACAAACTGTCCTGCTTTTCTAAAAAGTCTCTCTGACCTCCGTGCAAACTGGCTAAGGAGAGTAAAATCTCTCACATGAATCCTACACCACTCTAGCGGGTCGTCATCTCCATCGTTGATGGGAAATTGAAAATATTTGTTGATCTCTTTGTTCAGTCGATCTTGTGGAGACTGTGCTGGTGAGACTAGCTGGATCTGCGATACCTTTCGCATGCTGGTGAGAGATTTCAAAGCATTTTGACAGTTGAGAACACATCCTTTTTTCTTGCAATTTGTCGTTCTCTCACAGATCTCACTTGTTTTTATAGAAAGGCTTCTGTAAAATGAGTCATCCTTTTGAATAGCGTTAATTAGCGATTGTTGACATTAAATCTGTTGTTGCGCGTCTTGTTTTACATTAGCACGTGAGAAAAAATTGAAAGTTGATACATTTAATAGGTTCAGCTTACGTTTTTTATACGAAAAAGGTGTAACACACAATCGATAATATCGAAAGTTTCGATATTTCCGGTATCTGAGAATTAGAATATCGAAAATTTGGTACTTTTAAAATACCGGTAATTACCGAAATATCGATTTTTACGCATCAGCCTAGTTGACACTGTTGTTCTGACTTGTAACCATAAACTGACCACAACTCTCATTGGTGATTTTTGATTTCTCCATTGCTTGCACCTGAGCTAGGCGTTGTTGGCAGTGAGTCACAAACTGTCTTGGTCGATTGTGTAACCTGCACTTTGGAAGTGAAGCATTGTATTGACGATATGCACTTGCATAACGAATGTTACTTTCAATATACCTAATTAAGGAAATAACAGAAAATAATGAACTGGTATAAGTTATGTGAGCTTCGTGTAACAAATAATACCATACACTATATACTGTATTGTACTGTACAGTACTGGATATACATGTAAACAGTAAATATACCTGATGTTTGTTATATTAAGTCTATATGAATTAAAAAACTGAAATAAAAAATGTACTGGACCGTATAATAATTTAAATATGGTATACTATTTTAAAAAAGTGAGTTAAACCTTTATAAAGAGAGTAGTTGTCATTTATGGCCTGAGAGATTGGTTTGGTGGTTCAAGGAAGGCATAAAATTCGAATCATGAATATTTGAATTTATAGCATGAAGTCCTTAAAATACAGTAATTGAGTAATTAAATAAGTAATTAACAATACTGTATATTAAGCATGTTAGTTATTATTGCTGACACTTTTAGCAGTGATAATTTCTCTTTCATTCACATAACTCATGTGTGATGATGTCATGAACAGAATTTTATTAATTCTTCTAGTACTGTAATTATTTTTGAAAACAGTCTTACTAATCTTATTTAACTCACTTTTTTCTCACTACTGTGTCTGCATGAATAGGAATATAAGTTCATGAAAACAAATGTAATCAAGCTACAGTATTTATTCATTCTAAAGAGACAAATTTATAGACATGTAGATAAGCAGTCTTTCTTTCTCTCTTTCTTGCTCACATTCCTTTCTTTCTTTCTTAATTGATCTTTCTTTCTTTGCTTGCTTTGCTTTGCTTTGCTTGCCCTAGCTTGCTTGCTTGCTTTGCTTTGCTTTGCTTTGCTTGCTTTGCTTGTCCTGCTTGCTTGCCCCGCTTGCTTGCCCTGCTTCCTTCCTTCCTTCCATCCATCCTTTTTATTTATTTATTTTCTAATTTTTTTCCACTCACCCACTCAAATTAGTTACCCACTCTGGCTACTCAACCACCTGTGTGGCTACCATCTTCAGATAAGTCATCCAGTTTTCATTATTTGTCTGTTTGTAATCAGGATATGTACACACTAGTATTTTAAATCCTAGATTCAAACCATTTACCAAAGTTGACTATACCTGTATTAAATGTTATTATTTTTTTCAGTTTAGATTATTCTTACCTGGGAACAGTCTTTCAATTGCATTAATCTCTGCCTCACAGAAATCTACCATAAAGAAACCAGGATTCCAGGTTGGATTCCAATCATGAACCACATTTAAAGCTTCCCAAATAACACTGGCATTCTCCAGTTGAACCACAAAGGATGCAACAATGCAGTAATCCACATTGGTTTTCACACAAAGAAAGAATGTTGGAAGGGCGTATCGAGATGTTTTGTATGTTGCATCTAGCAGACAAATCTCACCTCCATACTTTTCAAGAAGCTCTGTTTGCCACTTTGTTTGGTGAACCAAAAGAAGATTGTTGGATGGATCCTCTTTTTTTATTTCGACAACATCACTATCACAATTTTCATTTTCCCCACCACTGCAATTGCCTTGCTGCCACTTGTTTACTTGGCTCCCACTTGTTTACTTCACAATAGGGTCGGAAAACGAATTTGTCCTCTGGGGACTCTTTTTCCCACTCTTTAATTTTAAGTTCAAGATTTTCTTGATCAATCTTTGCATGTCTACACAGGACTGTGGCCATATACATGTGGTTTCTGATGTCCATACTTGTGGGGAAGAAACGCCTGTTGGTTGCTTCTGGTGGTTTTTGGCCAGCAAATATTTCTTTCCTACTGTAGTACTATACTGGAGGTGTCGTTCCATTTCAGAAACAAGACACTTGACACAAGACACTTGACTCCACTTGACACAAGCTCCCGTATTTTCTTCACCAATCGATCATCTATGGGTTGGAGAAGTCCTGCAACCTATTAATTTCACAATTAAATAGTAAAAAAGCAAGTTAATAGTATTAATAAACATATTTATGTACATTGATTTTTGCTAGCTGTGACAAAATATTTAGAATAATGAACATACATGTCAGCTTTATATATTGGTTATCAGGGAAATTGCAAATCAACTTTGATTTTTTTTTGGGGGGTTGTCCAGTTGAATATGCCTAAATAATGATTATAAAATTTCCCCTATTTTTTTTGGATATGCATGTAACAATATTTCATTGTCCATTTCCCATAGTTTTCCAATTTGTTTTTTCAATTGATGTTTACAAAGTCCATTTCTTTTGTTAGATGAATGAATATTAAAGTCTGTGTATGCCATAAAATTTAACTGTGATCATACTAATGGTCTGTTACTGGAAAAGCTTGCATAAATGGGAGTAGCAGACTGATAGCCAGGGTAGCTAAAGTAAATGGTGATAGGGTAGCTTTAACACATGGGAAGAGGCTTAAATTAGGTGGCTTATAATCAGGATTTTAAGGTAGTTGATAGAAATTGTTATTATTGGTATTAATCAATTAATATACCATAGCTACAAGCCTAAGAAGTCAATTAAGCTAACCGAAGAACTTACCTCTCCCATTAGATGAAAAGAGTGATCTTCTGGTTTTGGAAGCGATATATAAATATGCTTCTCCATGACAACTGTTTGTGTTTCTTTTGATAGGGATGTTCTTAAAGTCTCTGACATAGTCTCCCTTCTGCTTTTAGTGTTCTCACAGATCTAAATAATATATGGTTTGATTAATGAAAATGCCCAAAATTTGGCTAGAGGCAACTCGAGTCGTGACAATGAAGTTTCTTAAGTTATGTTCTGTATATTATGATCAGGTTATTGTTTACTGCACACTTTCTAGATTTTAAAGGGTTTTCCATGCCTGAAATCAAAACATGTATAGACATGGCAACAGAAGTGCATTTGTGTAAGGGAGAGCTTATTAGAGAGGGAGAGCTTATTAGAGAGTGAGAGCTTATTAGAGAGGGAGAGCTTATTAGAGAGAGTGCTTATTAGAGAGAGTGCTTATTAGAGAGGGAGAGCTTATTAGAGAAGAGCTTATTAGAGAGTGCTTATTAGAGAGAGTGCTTATTAGAGAGGGAGAGCTTATTAGAGAGAGTGCTTATTAGAGAGGGAGAGCTTATTAGAGAGGGAGAGCTTATTAGAGAGTGCTTATTAGAGAGAGTGCTTATTAGAGAGGGAGAGCTTATTAGAGAGAGTGCTTATTAGAGAGAGTGCTTATTAGAGAGGGAGAGCTTATTAGAGAAGAGCTTATTAGAGAGTGCTTATTAGAGAGAGTGCTTATTAGAGAGGGAGAGCTTATTAGAGAGAGTGCTTATTAGAGAGGGAGAGCTTATTAGAGAGGGAGAGCTTATTAGAGAGGGAGAGCTTATTAGAGAGAGTGCTTATTAGAGAGAGAGCTTATTAGAGAGGGAGAGCTTATTAGAGAGGGTGGTTTAATAGATGGGGGGGGGGGGGGGGGCAGAATCACAATGACTAATTTTGTTCTCAGGAAACTTTATTATTTTCCTCATGTGAATTCTTGCAGGACAATCACACTTTTTGGTATCTTGAATCATGAAGCGCCGCTTGGTATGATGGTAACTGTGATCAGTGCCATCCTGAAATCAACATTCACTATAATAAATCTACTGACCATGGTAATTATTACCTAATACACGCATTAACATGTGCATAATAATTAGTTTTATCTCATAATTACAGCTTTTTGTGCTTTCTTTAGGGCCGCTTTTTTCTTCTGAGCTTTATGTCTGTCTGGGCCATTTTGGCATTCTAGAATTTTAATACCAGCGACATGAAACGGAATGCCATTAAAATTAAGCTTGTATCCTGTCGTCTCTTGCGAGTCTGCCCATTGTATCCGGTGGTTCTTTCGATTTTCCTTGCTATCTACATATTCGGATTAGAAGTAAAAATTATACGTTGTACTTAATTTCCAATTAAATGCTCATTCATAGATAGTATAAATATAATATTTAATTTTTACCGTAATTTGTAAATCCTGCTGTTTGCTTGAACGCAGAGAAACGGGTAGTCGTGGCTATTTCATACGCTTTAATTAGTTCATCTGCCTTGTGCTCGTCATCAACATATCCAGAATAGGGGTCAAATTGTACTGTAAATCGCGATGCCCATGTTGTGCTGTTTGATATGGAACTATCCATTTTGAGAGATCGAATTTCGCGCCAAATTTGTGTTTATTGCGGCACATTTCGTAGTTGACCGCTAGCATAACTTATTATAATAAAATTCAAAAAAAGCGTATAAAACAGTACTAAAGAATACGATCTAAAATACCAGATTTGAATAATAATAATAATAAAAGCATTTATTTCAACACGATATAAAGTTTACAGCATGGCTGATGTGGTCGTGCATTTACATGATATAACATATCTATACACAAACTGTTAACTGTGCATATTACTATCTATCTATTATACATCATCTTATAATATACTATTCTTCAATAAAAATCTTACAAATATAGGCTATTTCGCTTTTGATAGCAATTTCTTGATTGCTAGCTTAAACTTCTTAGTGTCGTCTATTGTTCTTGTGTTGTTATCCAGAGAGTTCCATAACACTGCTGCTTGGTACGAAATTGATTTCTTTAAAAAATCAGTCTTAGGCTTGGGAAGAACAACAGTCAATTTTCTTCTTAAGTTATAATTACAAAAATATTTTAAAAATAATGAATGTAGTGGAGTAGGGGAATGACCATAATAACAATTTTGTACTAAAAATAACAATCTCTGTGAATATAACTTAAATATACTTAACAACAGAAAAAATCACACTATTTTATTTTATCGCGCGAAAAGTATGCAAGCTATAAAGTACGTTGCGCCAATGAATAAATCATGCAACCTAAAAAAAATTTCTCTTTTTTGAGTTCCATCACAATGCTATTTTAAAATAACTTCGGTATGTCGATTCTATAATTTTTCAGTAATACATTCAGTTTATTTTAGAACGATCCGAAAAGTAAACTATTTCTAAAATATTAAAATATAACGAGTACAGTGGACCGGAAAAAGAGGTAAACGATCGACCGGAAATGGTCATTATTTAATGTACCGCTGACACGAGGATGATTGATTGTGGGCGCACCTGGTTTGTCAATGAATCTAGTATCTTCTTTAGTCACTATTGCTCGAGTGTTCGCTCAAACTATCCAAAGAAATATAGTAAATTTGTGACAAGATTCATAAGGAATGTGGCTGGCAAGTATCTTGATCATAAACACGCTACACTAAAGATGACGAGCGATTTTGGAACGGGTTGGTCCGTGATCTCAATGAATTTACAATAAAACTGAGTAAGCTAGCAAAATAAACTTTACGTATGTTATAGACAGATAAATTATATTTCTTTCAAGGTATAATAGAGCTTGTACGCTTTATTATTTCTCAAGAAAACGTTCGAAGTAAACGGCTTAAAATACGATAGACTTATTCAAAATAGCGGCAATATTGTTTATTTTGGACATGTTCGTTTTTCAGCTTTTTTTAGGAAAACTAAGTAAGCTACAACAATAAGCTATACGTATGCTTTAGACAGGTAAATTATCTTTCTTTTAAGGTATAATAGACCACCTTGTAAAGCTTACTTTTTCTCAACAAAACGTTCGAAGAGCGCCTTATAATATATTATCCAAAATATAATTTGGCCGCCATCTTCAAAAACAGCATCGTAATTACAGTACGTCGAACGTTTTCTTGACAAATAATCAACCCTACAAGCTCTCTTATACCTTAAAACAAAGATAATTTATCTGTCAACAATATACGTAAATGTTGTTGTGCTATCTTACTTAGTTTTTTTTTAAAGCGCAATATCGAACATGCCTTGATATTCGTGATATGTCAAGCGCGGGGTTTCCACCGAGCGCTTCGAAAACATTTGTTATATACATTCAGCCGACTCAACGCTTTCTACCCAATCTGAGAATGTTTAAAAATCATTGATGATATCCAGGCTGTAAAACACGCTGCAAATAATTTTGTCCATATTATGCGAATGTTTACAAATCACATAGTGTATAAATCTCTGACACCCATACCAACTTATGATATACCTGATATTACATGAGGCAGACTAGCCCACTTGCCAGACTGACTCACAAGCACATCATTTGCCAACTGCTACTTGGTCTGTACAGCCAGATACATACCTTTTGAACTGATTTTTGGCCTTGACTACATGGAGGCAAGTTGGCTCACCAACCAAGACAGTAATCTATGCGAACAGCGAACGAGCACAATATAAATGGCTTCCTTTTGCTTTTTGACGAGCACAATGGCTCCGTTTAGTTTGATTGAACTGTTGATCAGCGCGAACACACTGGCTCCTGTGAGAACAAAACTGTCACAAGTGATGAACTCATAAATCTTTACAACACTCCTAAAACAGAAAAGGTATGAATCAGATATGTACTGTTAGTATTTAACTATTAGTGTAAGGGGCCGTCGACAAATAAATTTCGTCCCTCAATAGCGGAATTGTTCCGCGATGTTGTTGACCCCCTACCCCCCTACCCCCCCCATCGCGGACCAGTTGATGTCTGGCACTCAGTTGTGTTCTTCTTGCTTCCTTGCATGGCAAGTAAATACTGTGGAACATCTACTATACACAAACACTAAAGTCAGATTGCGTCCGGTTTTCATTTTAATCGCGGATTCAAGGCTAACCCCCTCCCCCATCGCGGAACAAATCCGCGATTGAAGCCGTTAGGAGTTACCATGTTAAAAATTCAACACAACGAGAACTGGACGTTATTAAACACTCATAACATGTCGCCTTACCTTGATACAAGTAAAATTTCGACGAATCAAAGAAACAGTGGCTAAATAACAGTTCAGTATCAGTCAAATCTCGAAGAAAAGTGAAAACGCTGTCTAGTGGTGGGCGATTACCGGTGCTTTCGATTACTTGAGCCTGCGTTCCTTTTGGACTTTTTCTGATTTTCTCGTCTTTCACATCAACAATGAATCAACTGCAACGCGTAGTCTTGTGTGGAACTATTTTGAAAAGTTTCCAGATGAAACAAAGTCGAATTGCTTGTTGTGCAACGATGTTTTTCAACATTCTAACAACACATATACAATATATAAGCAATAGCATACTGATACAGCTGTGACGTCACACTGACGTCACAGTAATCGTTTGAGTAATCGACACCATCGATACCTAACATCAAAAGTAATCGGTATCGTATCGAAACGATTTTTCGGGTATCGCCCACCACTACTGATCAGTCATCAGTGTTGTTACGTCACAAATCCAGTGACCCAACACACATTGCGTTTACGTTGCTAAGCTACGTTGCTAAGCAACGTAGACGCAAAAACGAAGCAATATCACATATTCCACATCCAGTCCACATCACATACAATATTCACTTTTGTGACAGGTAGTATGGGTGAAGTTGTAATGTTGTTGAGCACAGCTATTATAAAGCGCGATGTATTTCATTGCGACGCGTACGAATGATACGAGTCGTTAGTGTATATACTGTTCCTTGTTGACGATGAGCACAGCTTGATGTTAATATATGTATGTGTATATATATATATATATATATATATATATATTATTTTTTTTTAATATATATACGGCGAGATGGCTGCCGGTCGTGAACTTGGTGGCCTTGTGTGCATTTGGCTTCTTTACTTACTTATTTTGTTTCCTATAGTTATTCAAATCCCATCTAAAATAGATTTGGATATGAATTATCGTTTTTTGGATAATTTAACTGAATTATTGAGCACAAAAGACCAATTCAATGTGTTCGAGATTTCCGACATACTGGCCCTTCGATACCAACTATTTCCTGGTGCAAAGTTGGACATAGAAATGTCTGCAGAAGAAAGTTTCTACCAAGAAAGATTTCATATTATCCTAACTCAGTAGCAGTTCGAAGTATCCTCCTTGTAGCGGGTGATGTGGAAACGAACCCTGGTGATCAACCGAAGTGTTCGGTTTGTCAAAGAACCATAGCTGTGAACCACCGAACAATCTCCTGTAGTTCATGCAGTGAAAGATACCACATAAAATGCGAGGGAATAACAAGTAAGTAACACAAGATTTATTTATCAATGGGAATCTCTGCTCGTCTGGTTTGTACAGCCTGTAATTTATCTACTTTGTCTGCTTTAGAAGCTGGTTCAGTTTTCGATTCCAGCCAAGAAAATAGTTTGAGTGATCTTAATATAACCCGATTACCAACTGAATGGTTTAACGCAAATATAAACGACAACTACAAGAACAATTTGATAATTGGACACCTAAACGTCAATAGTATCTATGGGAAATCTGATGAAGTGATCAATCTCTTAAATGAATGCAGGTTTGATATATTAGTTATTGGAGAAAGTAAAATTGATGTTTCTGTGCCAAACTCGTTACTTGCACATCCTGAATATCGCATTATCCGACGGGACAGGAAAAGAGGTGCTGGCGGATTGCTTATTTACATTCGATCAACTGTTACAGCACGTCGACAAATAAATCTTGAGCCTGAAGGCATAGAATCTATATGCCTTGATGTTAAGGGCTGTGGAAATAATTGGTTTTTGATATGTGCTTGCTACCGATCGCCAAATAAGTGCAAGATTGCAGAGTTTATGCCCTCGTGTATATGACTGCAGCTGAGAAGATGTATGCAGCTAAACGTAAAGAAATTTTGTTTATTGGCGACGTTAATATGGATATGTTAATAAAAGATAATCCACATGGGCCTAATCAAGACCTTTCCAGTTTTTGCGAACAGCTTTGTTTAACAAATGTTATACACAAACCTACTAGAGTTACAAAATCAACCAAAAGCCTACTTGATGTTATTTTAGTTTCTCATCCTGAAAGGTTTGCTACAAATGGTAATTTACATTTGGGAATTAGTGATCATGATCTGATATATACTGTTCATAAACAAAAACTTCCTAAACCGAAGGCGAGAACTATCGAATTTCTATCATTGAAGAATTTTGACCAAACAGCTTTTATTACAGTTTGAAATCTATCCCCTGGGACAGTTCTTACACCTTTGAAAATGTGGATGATGTTTGACCTCATTGGGCAAGTTTATATAAACAAGTTCTTGATAAACATGCGCCGATACAAAAGATTCGCTTACGAAGCAACCATGGTTACCGTGGACTATTAATCCGAATATTCAGAAACAAATTCGATTAAGAAATCGCTTATATAACAAATTTCGCCGAATCTCAACCGATGAGAATTGGATTAACTATAAAACACAACGCAATAAAGTAACTTCATTAAAACGAAAAGCAGTTAAAAATTTCTGTATGGATGCAGCTTCAACTTCAACAAGTCGTTCGGTCGGTTTATTTTGGAAAAAAATGAAACCTTTGCTACCCAGCAATAAATCCAGTAGCGCAGATGGAACAGATATACGCCTTAGAGAAGATGGGGAAATAGTGACTAATCCTAGGATTATCTTCAACAAATATTTTACGCATCCAGTCATTAAGGAGTCGATTTTGAATATGTCGGAACGAGATTTTGAGAATCATATAAGTGTAAAAACGATTAGTCCTAGGATTATCTTCAACAAATATTTTACGCATCCAGTCATTAAGCAGTCGATTTTGAATATGTCGGAACGAGATTTTGAGAATCATATAAGTGTAAAAACGATTAGAAGTCGATCTTATGACATTGGTTTTTCGTTCAACGAAGTTAGTGGTGAACATATGGCTGGTCTCCTTTTGAAATTAAATGTGAAGAAATCCTGTGGTCCTGATGGTTTTACCCCTAAATTATTAAATATATCAGCTCCTGTTATCGCTGCTCCCCTTGCAAAACTGTTTAATTATTGTATTAATACATGCAAGTGGCCCAGTGAGTGGAAAATGGGCGATGTTACACCTGCCTTTAAAAAAGAAGAGGTGGTTAACAAGAAGAACTAGTATCGGCCAATCACAGTTTTATCTGTAATTTTTAAATTATTTGAAAAGGTCAAATTTGACCAGTTATATGATCGATTTGCGCCTATTTTCTCGGATAACATGTCTGGATTCTTTCGTGGTCATTCGTGTACCACAGCACTAATTAAGTTGACTGACGATTGGAGAGTGGCCCTTGATCAAAGGAAAGAGGTTGGCACAGTTGCAATTGACTTGTCAAAGGCATTTGACTCTATTTGCCACAATCTATTGCTTGCAAAATTGAAGGCATATGGCCTCAACGATTCGGCTCTACAACTGATGAGATCTTATCTGGAAAATCGTAAACAGAGAGTTAAATGCAATGGAGTCTATTCTGATTGGTTGCCTTTACGTTGCGGAGTGCCTCAGGGACGTTTGTTAGGTCCTTTACTTTTTAACATTTTTTTGAATGACGTTAATTGTATTGCTGTCAATTCATCCCTCCGCTTATATGCAGATGACACTACGCTGTACGACTCTGACTTATGTCTAACTGTTCTGGAGTATTCTCTTAATCAGGGTATACACACGCTGACCAGCTGGTTCAAAGAAAACTTTCTACAAATTAACGGTGGCAAATCACAAGCAATGATATTGGGGAAATCCAATTATAATTATGATATAAAGATTAACAATCAAATTATAAAATGTGAAGAAACCGTAAAAATTCTTGGAGTGACATTGGATCGTAACCTGACATTTAAACAACACATTGAAGAAATACTAGGGAAATCTTATGCCAAGATCGCAGCCCTACGCCGTATTAAACGAATGGTACCAACGAATATTTAGTAAATTTATATAAGGCTTATGTTTTACCTCACATGGAATACTGTAGCCCGTTATTAATAGGAATAAGCAAACCACTTAAAAGTAAACTTGAGAGTACTAACCACTATGGTCTAAGAACATTAATGCAACTAAGTAACAGTAGTTATGAATTAGTATTAAGTTTAGCCACTATGCGTTCATTAGAGCACAGACGGCGTGAACAGTCATTAATTGTTTTCTTCAAGAGTTTTAAACTAGGAGATCCAACTTATATTTCTAATTATTTTAAACCTCGTATTACTCCATACACTTTAAGAGGTAACGGTCATAATGTCGTTCAAAATTCTTATTGTAGTCGTTTTATGCATAATTCTTATACTTATATTATCTCTCATATCTGGAATAAGTTACCTACAGCTGCTAAATCTGCAACTTCATTTTCAATTTCGAAACTGTATTGGTCTTTGTGAACTAACTGGTTGCCAGTGCAACACATGTATATAGATTTTTTTTTTTAAATATTTTTTAAATAATTTCAGTACTTTTAACTAATTTAATGTGGTTCAGTATTTTTAGAATGTAGTTTTAATGAACCTATAATGTATGTAATTAACATAATATTATTTTTACATAATTCTATTTATAATTGTCGAGCATTTTTATCATGAGCCATTGGCTCGCGTGATTGGGGGTACACCCTATGTAATCGACATGAAATAAATTATTATTATTATTATTATTATTATACTATATATGAAATGTCAAGTCGTGTTCATTGATATACGATCCGTAGGAATTAACGACTCGTCAATGTACATATACCATTCGTATCTCGTATGAAGTGGACAGTTTAACGACTCGTTAATCTACATATACCATTCGTATGAATGCGACAGTATTGGACATGTATGGATGGATGCGAGAGTAGGGAGTCGAGAGTAGGGAGTCGAGACATAGAGTCGAGAGTAGGGAGTCGAGAGTAGGGAGTAGGGTGTCCAGAGTAGGGAGTCGAGAGTAGGGAGTATAGGGAGTCGAGAGTAGGCAGTATAGGGAGTAGGAGGGAGTCGAGAGTATAGGGAGTTGAGAGTAGGGAGTATAGGGAGTAGGGAGTAGGGAGTCGAGAGTAGGGAGTCGAGAGTAGGGAGTCGAGAGTAGGGAGTCGAGAGTCGAGAGTCGAGAGTAGGAAGTAGGGAGTAGGGAGTCGAGAGTAGGGAGTAGGGAGTCGAGAGTAGGGAGTAGGGAGTCGAGAGTAGGGAGTAGGGAGTCGAGAGTAGGGAGTCGAGAGTAGGGAGTCGAGAGTAGGGAGTCGAGTAGGGAGTCGAGAGTAGGGAGTAGGGAGTCGAGAATAGGGAGTCGAGAGTAGGGAGTAGGGAGTCGAGTAGGGAGTAGGGAGTCGAGAGTAGGGAGTCGAGTAGGAGTCGAGAGTAGGGAGTCGAGAGTAGGAAGTAGGGAGTAGGGAGTCGAGTAGGGAGTAGGGAGTCGAGAGTAGGGAGTAGGGAGTCGAGAGTAGGGAGTATAGGGAGTCGAGAGTAGGGAGTGGTTAGAAGTTAAAGACAAATTTACCTGACTAAAACCACATGAGCCGATCGAGTGAAAGTAGCGGCTGACCAAAATAATGTTAGCCATATATAGATCATAGATGCAACAAACGATCTCGGCAAACTTTCGCTTCCGTAACGTGTTCGGTTGTGAGTAGTTGCCACAATCTCACATACATATACTATACAAAACCCAAAAACGTAGTAGACCAAAATGCTTGAAAATATCCCTGGAAATCATTTACAAGAATGAAGAAGTTGTCAAATGAAGTGAAACCAACAAACTTTCAGTAACCGAGTACTGGGGATTTAGTAATATTCTGTGACCTGCGCTATTGACATCAGTTGTCTGAAAATGGGGGAAACGGTAAAAAGAAATCGACCGTTAACCTGTTTTTCTCAAGGATTTTTTGAGGGCTTCTTTCGCCGTCATTTTGCGATTAATTCTGCAATTTGTTACTATACTAGTAATTTCTATGAGAAAGTGAAGTGCTGCGACACTGCATATAGCACTTATTGTAATGAGACAATATGAAAAAGCGACAGCGTAAATTTCTTGTTATTGGTCTTCAGTCGTCTGTTCTATATATTTATTGTTATGTTGTTTGTGCAACGGTTTGTCGTACTTTAGTGCTGTTTAGGTTTTGTGCGTGAAATGCATGTGCGCATTAAAGCTATAGCAAAAATTATTTATACTTGATCGACCAAGACCGTTCAGTTGTTTTCGTTTGCGTTTCAATGGACGATTGTTTTGCCTCGTTAGGCAATCGTTTGCCTCGTTGGGTAATTGTTTTGCTTCGTTGGGCGGTAATTTAGGGTGTATTTTTGGTTAATTCCTCATGTAAAACGACCGGTTGAAACAACCGTTTAAATTGGTTACAACCAATTTAAAACGGTTGAAATAACCAAACGAATTGGTTACAACCATATATAAATTGGTTATTTGAACCAATTGTTAATTGAACAAAATAACCAAATTGTTTTATGTTACAACCAATTTAAATTGGTCGCATTTGCATTATTTATTTGGTTGATGTAAAAACTACACCTGACCATATACAAATAACTATTTATAACTAAGAGTTCTTATCAGAAGTGAAATGCTGCCTCTGGACTGACGCAGGAGCAGTGGTATGAGGTTGGAGCAATGTTCAGGATCAGGCATGCCAGCAGAATGATGCTAGAATAGCATATAGAGGACATCCAGGATTAGTCAGCAATTATTTTGACTGGGCTTAAATTTGGTAATATAAATTTAAAATTATTGGTTCATTTATATCTCTTAATATTATGTATTGTGCACAGGCGTACGGGCAAAATTTTGCAAGGGGGGCTAAACAGAATTAGAAATTGCCCGAATTCAATATGACATATGATGTCATAAATATGACGTCTACCAGTTACGTTTCAGTAGTTCCGATAAATTTATTTTCACCATGGACGTCAAGTCCTTATACACCGTCATTCCCCATTGTGATGGCCTTGAAGCTCTGAAGCTTTTCTTTGATAAGCGCACTCATTTAGAACCCTCCACAACCACGTTACTCCGCTTAGCAGAACTAGTGCTTACCCTTAACAATTTTTCGTTTGATGGTGAATATTATCAACAAATAAGTGGTGTTGCGATGGGCACCAAAATGGGTCCAAGCTATGCTAACTTATTTGTTGGTTATGTTGAAAAACAGATCTTTGAACAACACACGGGTCCCTTGCCTGATTTCTTCGGCAGATTTATCGATGACTGTTTAGGAACAGCGTCATGCTCACGTGTCCTTTTAGAGCAGTTCATCAACTTTGTTGATGATTTTCATCCTGCTCTGAAGTTCACGTGGAAAATCAGCGAGACCTCTGTGTCGTTCCTTGATATTTTAATTTCGATTGATGGTGATTCGCTGAGAACGTCGGTCTCGTACAAGCTTACTGACTCCCATAGTTATCTTCTATTTTCATCCTCTCATCCCAACCACACTAAGCAATCCATCCCTTACTCTCAATTCTTGCGTCTTCGCCGCTTATGTAGCGACGACCAAGATTTTCAAGCCAAAGCAATGGAAATTAAATCTTTTTTTGTTCAACGTGGTTACCCTACCAACCTTCTAGACCTCGCCGTTCAGAAAGCTTTTCTCGTCCCCCGTTTATAGATGCCCTTGAACCACCTTTGGAACAAGTTTCAAACAACAAAATTCCTTTAGTTCCAACATTTCATCCTTTCAATTTTAAAGTTAAAAATATTATTAATCGGAATTTTCACATTTTACAAAACGATCCTGAGACGTCAGCCATTTTCACCGATAACCCTTTGGTATCTTTTCGCCGTAATAAAAACATTCGTGACTCCTTAGCACCAGCGGGAACATTTTCTTGCGGCCGTTCCCGCTGCAACACATGCCCTTTTCTCAATCCCACTACAGTTATTACTGCCCCCAAATTCAACCACACAATCCGTCATACTTTTTCATGCACTTCCACCAACATCATTTATTGCATTTCTTGCGATAAATGCCCTAATGTACATCGGTGAAACTGGGCGACGCCTTTCAGACAGGTTTGCTGAACATCTTCGTTCCGTGAGGAACAATGATGTTGACAAACCTGTAGCCCGCCATTTCAACAGCTCTATAACCATTTGGTTTCAGACATGAAAGTCTGTGCCATCCTTCTCATCTCAGGTGGTAATAACCGCAAACGGCAAGAGAAGCGTCTCATTTTTAAACTTGGCACCACACATCCTCTTGGTCTTAACGAACGTTTTTCTTTTATTTAATTTCCTACAAGTTTTTTGTTATTTTAGTTTGCTTGGAACTTTTTTATTATTAGCTTATGCATTTCAAGTTTTGTTTCTTACTGCTTTAATATCGCCTAATCCCCTTAATATTGGACCTGTCATTTCTCCCTCCCCCTCTGATCGACTGTAAAAATAGCAAATGATTTAACTTTTCGCATCTCATTAATTATTACTTTGTTTATCTCCCGTGCATTTGATTGGCTACTTTCTACTTGTGACACCCTTTTGGCATATATATATATAAGCCCTATATATTTTATTTCATCTCGTCTTACTCTGATGAAGGGCTCCGCTCGAAACGTCAGTATCTCGTCACTAAATTATTGGCAGTTTACCACGTTTTCACTTTGCTACAAATTGCCATGGTTATTCTTAAGCGAAATAAGTTAAAAACAAGAACATTTTAAATTAATCACAGTACTCTCGAGAAGTATTACTGTTTATTATATAAAGTAGAGTGTTTTATTGATTTTTCCACAACTAATAAAAGTGATAATCTCACATGTGTGATTATTTATGGTAATCGCACATGTGACGATTATCGCTGATACAGCACTATAGTTTAAAGCTGTTTTTTTCTAAGCAATTGGACATTTTTTATATAATAAACAGAAAAATACATGGATGCTTGGAAATGTGAAATTTATTTCTCGTGTTGACCAGGATATCTCACTCGTTTTTTCATATTTCCGCACACCATGTATTATTCTCTATATAATATTATATAATCCAATAATCCATATATGATTCAACCATGTAAAAGTAAAAACGATTTTTCCGCTTTAGCTGAGTGCGTTTTTCTCCTGTATTACTCAGGAGAAAATTTGCGTCCTTTGAAATGACATTTTCTGCATATTGAGAGGCGTCAGTACACTAACAGTAAGACAAAGTTTAATAAATATTTTAAAATTAATATCGCCATTTCGATCACTATCACATCCATGAACTCGTTTTACTGCGGCTATTGACGTTGTTTTGTTTCTCCTACCTCTCAGACTTCTCTCTAAAGTAACCAAACGCCATACGGAGTGGGTACAGAGACTGAAAAATGTTTCTGAACCTAGCTAAAATGAGCTTATATTGGCCCATTGAGCTTGGATATAATATGAAAAAGAAAAATAAGAATAGCTTTGTGAATGTGTTACCCATTTCTAGACATTTTAGAAAAATCGGGAAAATTTGATAAAAAATTGGAAGAGAGGGAGATTGCATGAACTTTCAGGAGACTCCCGAAATAATCAGAGGGTTTATTTATTATTATTTTTTTTTTATTAGCTTCACCATTGTGCAAAAAAAAGAAACCTAACATAGATTACACTATACAGTAATAAAACAATGGCAGAGTGACCGCAACAGCATATAGCCAAATACTGCGGACCCAGAATTTAAAAGTATATTTACAAATAATAATAGTAAATAATTACTGTTAATAAACAACAACTGTAGCTCGGGAGGGTCACAATACTCCATTTCTACACCACGCCCAGATTAGTTATGATCAATAACTCATCATCTGATGGTAAGGATCGAGATAACCAAAGCCCAAGCGCAGAAACACACCATTGCCGCCCCCGGATCCACAACCGTTCTGTATTTGATTATCGGGTCTTCGAAGGAAGGGGAAGGGGGAGGGGGAGGGAAAGGGGGGAGGGGGAAGGGAGGAAGGCGTGACACAAACAATTGATTCGTCCGTGTCGAGCATGGAGCAAGATATATATTATATATGCCACTTCAAGATCGATTGTTTTGATCCAGTTTTGAGCTTAATTTAAGCATTCTTGACTGAGAGTTGGCAAAGCGGAAGTGATTTTGATTGGTTGTTATCTTAGTGGGCGGAAGGCTCGAATCAATGGGTTTGTGTCAGGCCTTGCTCCCCCTTTTCCATCCCTCCCCCTCCCTTCGAAGGCCTGATACTCAGGTTACGGTAGCATACTCATACGGTAGTGTACTTTTCTTAAAACATATGAAAGCGTGTTCCGTCACGCCGAAAGTAGAAAGAACTAACACAACAGAAGCTGCAGCCCCCAATTTTTCTGAAAATTAATTATATTCGGACAAACATATCCTTGTAATTTGGAAAAAATGGTCTTGTCATAAATCTTAAAGTGCCCATGACCCCAAATACGATATTACTGATATAGATGCTATATGAAGTGAAAAGTTGAACGCCAAAATATTTTATGATTTGAGCTTTGCGTTGATGTGCTATAAAGATTTGTTTGTCAGAAATGGTAATGAGTGTGACGTCATTTACGGCATCATTTCGGATACAATATTCTACTGTTAAAGCAAATTAATCTAACTCAAACGTTGATGATGTACTTGACCGCTATAGTAAAGATTTTATCAACTTTTTCACTCAAATGCTCAACCAGTCTATCACACGGAAAGCAGAAAAGAAAGCCAGATGCCGTAAATGACGTCACACTCATTACCATTTCTGACAAACAAATCTTTATAGCACATCAACGCAAAGCTCAAATCATAAAATATTTTGGCATTCAACTTTTCACTTCGTGTAGCATCTATATTAGTAATATCGTATTTGGGGTCATGGGCACTTTAAATTAAACCTATATTTAAACCACAATGGACCAAGACAGGTTAGGTTGTATCGCCCTTATGGCAACAAGACACTGGAAACGATATGCAAAGGATAATTCACACTTTTGGGCAGTGACATAATAACGTAATTATTTATTTAAAAAAATTTGATTCCCGACTATTAAATTTGTTAACACTAATACGACACAAATATTCTAACCTCTCGTTGCATTACTCGTACTATCACTTGTTGTTCTTAATGTATTAGACTACTCCGGTTATGCTAGCCGTAAAACTCATGAATTATAACCAAAATATGACGTAGAAATGACTCGGGCTAAAACCCTTTGTTTGGCACAGAAGCGGCTCCCGTCGTGTTGATCACGTTCGCGTTCTCTTAGCCTGCGTCACATTCGAACTTAACCTCCCCCCGTACTCATTGTCATTTCTGTGATAACATTACATGGACTCGTGTAAGAAGTCGGCCTGATTAATTACAGTATGTAAAGGACTTAAAAGCAAACTTTTAGCGATCACGTTTCAGTTTCCTGACAACAGGATACGATGCAGAACACCCACGTAACGTATCTTGGGGTTTCCCCTGCGAACATGACACGTACCAATGACGTAATGTCTCATGAAGCAAAGAACATCTGCGAAGGAGGCTATTACTTCCCTTTGCTATGGAAGCAATTATTTCTTCCACGTAAAGGACATTTAAAAGTTCGAAGTTCTTTAGTTTCTCTTAAAGTGTTATCTAATTTACTAACTGCGTTTACTGTCAACCAGTGGTTAATTCCTCGTGTACGGTAGAGAATGCAATAGACACAGACTACGTCATAGAAATATCAAGCTTATTTTCCCAGGATTCAGAAACTTTACAAGAACAAAAATCCTAACTATAACCCAAATAAAAACTATAGTCCTAACCCTGAAATAAAGAAATACTAACCCAACTCCCAAACCTTATAATTCAATGCAACGATATTGTCTTCTACCCGAGGAAGCAACCACAACTAGTACTGCAGTACATGGTCCCAAATATGATTGGATGCAGTTATACATATATTTAATTTAGACCTAGTATTATAATTATGAAACTCCTGATTTTGGTTTATGGAGTTGCCTGCGGAGGAGGCTAGTGAACTGGTGTTCTTTATTATTTTAAGAGTTCTTTGTAATTTAAAGACTTCTTTCAAACAAGACATTTAATTTTCCATATTTTCAGCACTTATCACGCAACGTCCACGTATTTATCATAAACCCACGATCATGCAATTTTAAAATTCATATGCAATAGTCGACGTTAAAGCGACTTCGTTTTAGACGATGAATTTAGTTAATTTAGACGAATTAAATTGTTGAACAAAATACCAAGGTATTGTGGTGCTCAAAAAGACTACAGCTATATTAAATAAGCCGAACATATATTAAATAAGCCTATACTAATGAGCCGAACCTAATGTAAATTTCCAAAATCCTTTGCTCATGCTCATTTACATTAGATCCAAATGAGTAATAAAACGTGTTGTGCTGCGTAGGCAGTGTAGAAATACAAATCAAATATCTAAAAAGGTTGGTGTACACGGTAAGTTGTAATAAATATATATATATAATATATATATATATATATATATTTATATAATATAATATATATATATATATATATATATATAATATATATATATATATATATATATATATATATATATATATATATATATATATATATATATATATATATATATATATATATATATATATATATATATATATATATATATATATATATATATATATATATATATAATATATATATATATATATATATATATATATATATATTATTAGTGCGCACGCTCACTGCTTGCAGTTTGAGCACTCTGGCATGGTTTTTGATGTCCCACATTTGTGTGGCATCAAGGGTGACTGTAAATAGCAGTTACCTTCATCCTGCTCATCAGCACTACACTGATGAGGCCCAAAAGGCCGAAACGGTACCGTCTGTAGTTATATATAAATATATGTAATTTTGAATTTGGTGTTATACGCAGTTTAAAGTTCTATAAGCAATGAATAAATGGTCAAAACGACGGATTTAGAAAAAAGTTGCCGCATCACCGCATGTTAAGGTCTTTCTACACGATACGATTTATCGCGTATACACGCGCGTCTATATTCGCCATCGAATCATAAACAAGAGTTATATATATCGTGTACAAACAATTGCATTGTTGATACGTCAGTACGACAATCGTATACAACGTACACCAGAATGACAATCGTAATGATATATCATATGTGGTATCAAAAATCATCCAACGTAATATTGTCTTAAAGAGAAAACGTGATAACTTACCAGTTAGTATAGCTGTAACCGAAGTTAATGCCTCAGTCAAATATTTGGCTTTTATAATGGATCGGTGTTCTAAAATAAAATTATAAAAGAATATAAATGGTACCGTCGTACTCACGAGTCTACGACTGAAATAATTTTAACTATAAAATTCAGTAAATGGTTTGAACCTAGGAATATCATTAGATGTGTGAAGTTGATCGTCCAGGTTGTTGTATCTTGAGAAAGACTATTGACTGTTAGACTGTATTGTTGGTGACTGACGTTTCGGCCACGGGGCCAGTATTGTTCGTCATCGGTTGTTTGTGTCATAATCAATGTGAGTGGGTGATGCGTTAAGCGTGGATGTATTATTTGTCGGTATAGGTCTATTGTTCGTTGGTGCGTGCGAAGAAGTGTTTTGTATAGTGTCGGTAATTGTTGTGATACATTCAGCCGAGTCCCAGTCAACATCGTATTTTGTTTGTACGTGGTGTTCATGCAGCTATGTGATTAGTCCTGTCCCCGTTTCTAGTAGCTCGTTTGTGTTCAGCTAGTCTGATTTTTAGGTTTCTGCCGGTTTCACCAACATAAGTGTCCCCGCATTTGATCTTTTAAACTGCACCCTCTCTTTTAAACTGCACCCTTGTCAGTATATGTCGCAAAGTATAGTCATAGGTTTGTGGGCTACACGTATGTTGTAAGGTCGTGTACTGCTGTGGGTCTCGTTGGTCCCGTTGATCAATAAAGTTAGTATTGTAGTTGTTTTTACGAAACGCGCGCCGAACATAGTCGTCGGGTGAATCGCAAATAAGTTGTACTCGTCTTGTCAGTCTTGATGGTTGTTGCTTTGTGTACCGTTGGGTTGTAAGATGATTCGTCCAGTAGTCTATCAGTGTGTGTTGGTTTTCTGGCGGTTTCCCAGCCATCGTTTATTTAGTATTAGTACTTTTACTATATAACTTGATGGCAAAGCTAATAAAATAAAATAAATAACTGTTCTTGTCACGTGTTACCAAAAACTCATCACGTCTGGTTGACGTATTATTGGCCGGGGATCATAATTAACATCACGACTTGACGTCATATTCAGTAAATGTTTGTATCTGGGTTCTATTAAAATTATTTTTTGTCATGTTCTTCCAGGACTCCAGATTGTTATTTTAGTTAAAATAATAAGAATAGGAAACCGAAACTATGAGAAATAAACGAAAATAACAATCTGGAGTACGAACGTGATATCAAAAAATAATGACGTCATCTGTCAACACGAGGCCAAAGGTTGAATGAATATGGATAAACAAAGCGTAGTAGCCCAATTCTATGTCGGGGGGTGGGGGGGTAGAGTGATCAACGCATTTTTGCCCGAAATCACGATTTTTAGGTCGTATTCACGAGGAAAATAAGACAAATAGGATAAACGTTACTACGGTACGCCATTGAGAAATAGGATAAACATTACTACGAAAAATAAATAGAAAAGATATAAAGTTGTAGTAATAGTAGGATAAACGTTACTACGCCATTGTAATCTTACGTGATTTTAGTTGATATCAACTATCAGTATTGTTTATATGACATTGTTGGATTTTGTGCTGTTGCCATTGCTCTAGCTTCATTACGAAGCTCAACACATGCAACTTATATTTAGAAGTATATACATACACAGTGATTTTATTTTGTATATTTCAACCATATATATACTCATGTATGTTTATTAAGAGTACTACCATAAAAGGACTATCATTATTAGTTTAGTTTATTAGATTTATCACTCTTTGGTGAACGGAATACCCCAACAGGCTAGAAGCCCAATTGATAGGGGTTCCGAGGACCTACGATTTAAGGTCGTTATCCGAGAAGACCCGAAAGTCTTACCATTTGCTGATATTATTGCAAAGGCAGCACTTTCTCCTCAATTATTTTAAGACCCTGAGTGGAGTCCGACCCAGGATTTGAAACAGGAACAGGAACAGGAACATTTGTGGAACAGGAACTGTGTGCTGGACTACAGGAACATTTGTGGAACAGGAATATTTGTGGAACAGGAACATTTGTGGAACAGGAACTGTGTGCTGGACTACAGGAATATTTGTGGAACAGGAACATTTGTGGAACAGGAACATTTGTGGAACAGGAACTGTGTGCTGGACTACAGGAACATTTGTGGAACAGGAACATTTGTGGAACAGGAATATTTGTGGAACAGGAACATTTGTGGAACAGGAACTGTGTGCTGGACTACAGGAATATTTGTGGAACAGGAACATTTGTGGAACAGGAACATTTGTGGAACAGGAACTGTGTGCTGGACTACAGGAACATTTGTGGAACAGGAACATTTGTGGAACAGGAACATTTGTGGAACAGGAACTGTGTGCTGGACTACAGGAACATTTGTGGGGAACATTTGTGGAACAGGAACATTTGTGTGCTGGACTACAGGAACATTTGTGGAACAGGAACATTTGTGGAACAGGAACATTTGTGTGCTGTGATCTTAATCTTATCAGTTTATATCGGAAAGCGTCTCATCCAGTTTCGAGTGTTCTTATCTAACTAATATAATTTATTTTTGGCTAAATCTGCGCTGCATTGAGCCAACAGGATATTGGCGTTTGCTCTGAGGAAGACCTGAGTCAACAGGAACAAAGAACTAGAAATATCCGCCCTCGCCCTGAGCTACTAGTCCAAATTTATTATATCAATAAAATCACTCTAAAAACGTCATTATAAAATAACCGGAAGTAAATGAGCGAGAACACGCTGTCTGCAGATTGGTTACTGAGCTCAAAAACCGTGCACTATAACTCAATAAAACATAAGCTGACGTGTTCCTCGCGTTGACAGATTTTAAGTAGTTTAAATCACAAAAGGAAGTCAAAGAATACCTGGATACAAGGCTAATCAAGGTACTAACACAACAGAATGCTTTAACTGCAACGTTGAGTGCATTTTCATCGCTAAAATCGCCGTGTTTTCAACAAAGGCTTCCTAGCAACGCACATAGCAACGCCTTTTATAACAGGTAAATCTACATTTTTCATGGCTTTATTGTTAATTTAATTATGGTGTTCTTTTATAAAAGAAATAAAAAGCTTTGTCTTGTGTGATTATCGAGTTAGTGTTTTACACGCATCTCTCGTGCCATTATAACTCGATAATCACACGCGACACGTTTTTTATTTCTTAATTGAAACTGAATACAGATTGCAAGAATATTGTAGCTTTGAAGAAATTAAACAATAACACAGTTCATACTCGAAAATAGTATGAAAATCTCTGGGTTTTGCGCTTGCCAAATACGTCAAATATTTGCTCCATATCCCGCCTCAACGTTCGATGTTAATGGTCAGTCGCGCACCCGTACTTCGTTGGAGTACTGCCAAACAATTTATGGTAAAAATAGTTCAACATATACTAGGGAGATGCAAAGCATCATGGGGCGAGCTTTATGTCTGTATAAGTTAAAGAACGATACATTGTTATTGCCATAGTTTGTGCGCATCATTGGCGTTTATAAGTCGAATGAGGTTTTTAAAGAACGAGGCAATAACATTGTTATTGTCATAGTTTATGCGCATTATTGGTGTTTATAAGTGGAATGAGGTTTTTGTAAATTTGTTCAGTATTGTCATAGTTTATGCGCATCATTCGCATTTATAAGTCCAATGAGGTTTTTAAAGAACGAGGCAATAACATTGTTATTGTCATAGTTTATGCGCATTATTGGTTTATAAGTCGAATGAGGTTTTTGTTATTGTCATAGTTTATGCGCATCATTCGCGTTTATAAGTCGAATGAGTTTTTTAAAGAACGAGGCAATAACATTGTTATTGTCATAGTTTATACCCATCATTGGCGTTTATAACCATAGACGAGTTGTTAACGCACTATATACGAGTCGTACGAGATGAACGAGTTGTAAATATATTTTGTAGATGCTGTTGATAATATATAAGCACATCTGGAGCTCCTATTGTGTCTGTTTGCCTTCGTCTCGATAACCTTACTTCCCTTTCCTCTGCTGCCGTTCTCTTTCATTTCTTCGCTGCCTTCTTGTTTCTACTGATTCGTCCATGTTTATTGTATCAGAAAAGTACTGGTGAATTAGATGTGGAAATGTCCGACCGGAGAAGAAGATGGGTACGAATGGCGTGCACGTGCCCGTACGATCAGAGCCGCGCTTGATACCACAACTAAACATTTCACGACGATAATGCTCAAAATAAGATAGGGGTATCTAGTACGTATTCCTTATAAGGAAGCGCAAATAGAAGGCATTGACGAGCAAATAGAGTGAATTAACGAGCAAATAGCGGACACGTTCAAACCTCGTACCAGGATTAATTGGATTAATTGGATTGTAACCGACCCCAAAACAACAAAAGTCCTAACCCTTTGGCAAACGTTTTCTTGAGAAATAAACCACCCCCAAAGCTATAGAATATATCAAAGGAAAGTTAAATGATCTATTTACAACATACGTACAGCTTTATCCCGGTAGCTAACTTAGTTCTCTTTAAAAGCGCGGATAATCGAACATGCCAAAATATAATTTTCCTAATACGGATACCATCTTGTAAACAAAAACACGGCTGTCTTCGACGAACGTTTTCTTGAGAAATAATCAACTCCCAAAGCTACAATATATATTAAAACAAAGATAAATTATCTGTTTACAATATGCGTACAGCTTATCCTGCTAGCGAACGTAGTTTTCTTAAAAAGAGCGGATAATCGAACATATCGTAACGTGTTAATAATCTCACATCCAGTCGGCTGGTACGAGTGCCTTGTATTTGTTCGTTAATGCCTTCTATTTGCTCGTCAATGCCTTCTATTTGCTCGTCGGTCACTTCCTTATATGGAATACGTACTAGAAGTACATATGCAAAATAATTGCCCGCCAAAAGTGCCCAAATATTATTCAAAAAAATCATTTGGGCCAGCCTCCTACGCTGAAGTGCAGACGGGAAGCGTCTGCACGCAGGCTCCGCACCCATGACATCGCATCCGCAATATTTCATTTATTTCTACCGGTTGTGTGATTGATGCGAGCAAAATGCGTATTTGTTAGAACACGAGAATGTGACGGCTGCGCCTTGAAGTTGTGATCTTTGTCATGTCAATTTAAGAGCGAAATATGGATTTCGGAGTTCTACTGTTCCTCTATCTTGTGCTACTACAAACAAAGAGTTTTACTCTTAGAAGAGCGGTCAAAACTCTCTCAAATTCTTCTTTAGAAACATTACGACTCGTTTTAAGCGAGAAATTAATTCAAGATGAATAGACTAAAGAGTGATCAATTTGTGATTTGGACTTCCCGTAAATGTCTGAGCTTCTCAGATCTGAGAAATAGAGTGGTTTAATACTCATATAATTCAAAATTGTTTATTTGATTGGGATTATTTGATCTTACAAGAATTCCCAGAGAACCAGTTGTAACTAGAATAAGACAGGGGTTGTGATTTGGACAATTAAAATCTACTGCTCGGATCTGAATAGCTCAGCGGGGGTCGACAAGCTATCGTGCGAATTTTAGACGGTTATTTGGGGGGAGGGGTTATATTCGGGGGAGGGGTTATATTCGGGGGAGGGTCCCTCGAATATAACCCCTCGCCCCAAACAACCGTCTGCTATACGAAGGCTAACTGAATTACAGCTGTATATTCAGGCTATATTATGGACGAAGATCCTTTTCTTCTCCTCCTCTCCTTTTCTTCCCCAGTCCCCCAACCCCTTAAAGCCCTAAAGCTCAGGTTAATTATTGTGAATGGCAACTATTTTCGATCCGAGTTTGTCATCCCATGAAATTAAAGGGCATGTATCAGCGGCGATCAAGCATGCGCGGAGGCCATGACGCATTTGCGGTTGCCAGAGAGAGACTAGAAAATTGAAAAAATTAACCAGAATTTATTATCAAAGTTCTTAGTTCGTTTGAAAGAAAAGCCTGCGTCATGCGTGGTTAGGTCTATGTGGTATCGACGTCAAAGTAATTTTTGTCAGAAAATTACAACAGATCACATGTCAAGTAAACATCGCAAAGTTAAACATCTAATCAAGGCAAACTCAGCTGTAATTCGCAGCTTGGCCATTGATTGCACGAGATGTGGTAAGGTGGTCTTGGACATTTAAAATAATCTTTTTTAATAACTGTATTTCTGACGATATTCAGTAGAAGATAGCAGAAGTATATAGTATATATCCAACTGATGTTAAAAAGCTATAGTAACATGTATTGTTACCATAGCAACGACTCCAAGGGAGAAAATATGGCACTTAGCTTGCGGCAAACAAATTCTAGCAAAACTGAAAAGTCTGACAAATACCAAATAAAGCGAACAAATAGATCCATATACTGTGAACCTCAAAAAGTACAAAATTATATAGATATTTTCGATAAAAACTGTTTGAAAATATGGCAAATATATTTTCGTAAACTACAAAAAAATGAATTTTGTAACAATGAATATATTAATTATGGAACATATTTGAGCTTAATTTGTAGCATAGACATTCATATTACACACTAAATGTGGTAGAGTTTTTGGTATTCGGGTATACTATTATCCAATTGCGAATTTGAGAAAATCAGGTTTAAGTGAGGTTATACAATAACCATGATCAACAGCTAGGTAACTGCGCGCAGCACACGAGGTCGAAGCAAACACGTGTGGTGAGAGGAGCAGGTCTGGCGACTGGCACGAACTGTCGCACACCGCTATTCAAGCAAGTCACGCTAACTGTCTGTCACGCAATCTCAAGAGCTCCACGAAATTTGAGAAACATTTATACCACCTGCTTGGATATTAACCTGAATCCAAGTACCACTACACTGCTACAGTACTCGCTCGAGTCCAAGGCCCCCTCGGCCAACATTTTACACGAAAATGTTAATAGAAATAAAAATAATAAGATAACGTTTGTAATTAAAGACTACTAAAGCAGTCTTGTAATACCATATTCCTCATCAGCCGTATAGTTTACTTTGTTGAATTTTACGAGGTTCATTTGACCAAGAAACTTCAACTTCTTATAGGGTTGAGAGGTCATTTGACCAAGAAACTTCAACTTCTTATAGGGTTGAGAGGCGAGCAAGCCCGGTTACCGGACTAGCCCGGTAAGCGAGATCTCACCGCGTTGTTATATTGCTGTTAAAAATTCCGGTGCGTTGATCTCGCTTAAGAGAGGCGAGATCTCAGTAAGTGGGCTGAAAAATTTCTCACATAAAAACAAAGGGAACACATTTTTTGTAGTCCCAATTGTAATCTGGACTGCGGAAACCTCTTTTGTTTTTCTCCCGGCCAACAGAAATGGTCCTGGGGGACTGGGGAGGCTAAACTAGGCGGCCATCTTGCATTTGTTTATGTAAATTATTGGCGTATGTGTTCACTTTGGTCTTTCTGACAGTCACGGAAATTAAACGGGTACATCTATAAGTATAAACAGCGAGAGCTCAAAACATTAAAATCAGTTAAAAAGATCAACGCATTTTTTTATGCCGTCTATTATTGGCCGACGATCAGGACGATGGTTTATATGAAACCAATGGCGATGATGATGACAACATGGATGATGGTGAAGAAAATGAGAATGCACCATTGAAATCGAAGGAATTGGTGAAAAAGACTGTTTGCAAAAACTGTCTTTCTTGTGCCTACAGATTGCTGTTCCAATAGAGACTATGTTCAACAGCCTACGAAAACTTGTATTCGGTTTACAACTATTTGATTACTCTTAGCGTAACACAATGCACATACGAACGTTCTTTTTTAAAAGCTAAAGATACTGAAGACAAGACTTGGGTCTTAATTCTCTAATGCAGGAAAACCTTGAGTCGCTCATGCGGATTGCGGTAGTATTAGGAAATTGCATGACTACACTCAAGAACGATAAAGAACGGATAATTGACAAGTTTTCCCTTACGTCGAAGGAACTTAGCTCTCTACTTCTACTATAGAGTCTTTGACAGTATAGATTACTATTATAGACTACTGACTATATCACTACAATTAGTCGCAAAGTAGTTACTGAAATATATTTGGTTTAATTTGTTAATTGTTGCTATTAGTCTTAAATCAGTGTTAACTGAGGCAACGTTTTTTGCCTTAACGAATGTTGCGCGAAAAATTGATGAATGTAATATTTAACGAAATTTTCATGCAGCAACAAGTTTCGCTAAAACTGGTCGTTAAAAATCGTCCCGTGTAACATCACCTTTAGGGGCCCGGATTTTCCTTTTGACCGAACAGACACTTCAATCGTTTTAGTATAGTACTGAAGAGTTTTGATGGTGAAAAAACAAGCTTTGGGTATCAAATACCGTAGTCAATTAATCGTGCCTTTTTTAAATGCTGAAAATTATTGACGTTTGAACTACCGTCGTCGTCCTATTTTGTTATAAAGGTCCCTCGGTAATTAGGTACACGAAAATGAGAATAAAAACATTATTTTTCGGGTTTTGTTCGAGTGAGATCTGTTCTAAAACAAGGCATTTGAATAAAAAATCCCTCTGCCATTAAATTCTTACAACCACAAAATCCATCCAGCGGTTATAACACGCTGTGACGTCATCGACTCCAAAGTAATATGGTGATCGCCAGAAAGTATGCTTTAAAATATGTTGAGTAATTAAGATGTATCATAAGAAATATATATATATATAAGAAATATATATAAGAAATATATATATATATATATATATATATATATATATATATTTGTCAGGAATCCTCCTTCTCAAGCTTAAAAACATGGCAAAAATCTTGACAAAGGGGCTTGCCCCGAAACGTTGATGTTTAAATAAAGTTTTTAAGTTTTTATCCCTGATGTTTTATATATATATATATATATATATATATATATATATATATATATATATATATATATATATATAGCAAAGTGAAAAGGTGGTAAACTGCCAAGAATTTAGTGACGAGATACTGACGTTTCGAGCGGAGCCCTTCATCAGAGTAAGACGAGATGAAATGAAATAAATAGGGCTTATATATATGCCAAAAGGGTGTCACAAGTAGAAAGTAGCCAATCAAATGCACGGGAGATAAACAAACTAATAATTAATGAGATGGGAAACGTAAGATCATTTGCTATTTTTAACAGTCGATCAGCAAGCAGACTGAGGGGGCGGGAGAAACTGGGCGACGTCTTTCAGACAGGTTTGCTGAACATCTTCGTTCCGTGAGGATCAATGATGGTGACAAACCTGTAGCCCGCCATTTCAACAGCTCCAACCATTTGGTTTCAGACATGAAAGTCTGTGCCATCCTTCCCATCTCCGGTGGCAACGATAACCGCAAGCGTCAAGAGAAGCGTCTCATTTTTAAACTTGGCACCACACATCCTCTTGGTCTTAACGAACGTTTTTCTTTTATTTAATTTCCTACAAGTTTTTGGTTATTTTAGTTTGCTTGGAACCTTTATTATTATTAATTTTTTATTATTCGCGTATGCATTTTCATTCCTTTTCAAAAAATTTGTGTTTCTTATGCTAATATTATCGCCTAATCCCCTTGAATATTGGACCTGTCATTTCTCCCGCCCCCTCAGTCTGCTTGCTGATCGACTGTTAAAAATAGCAAATGATCTTACGTTTCCCATCTCATTAATTATTAGTTTGTTTATCTCCCGTGCATTTGATTGGCTACTTTCTACTTGTGACACCCTTTTGGCATATATATAAGCCCTATTTATTTCATTTCATCTCGTCTTACTCTGATGAAGGGCTCCGCTCGAAACGTCAGTATCTCGTCACTAAATTCTTGGCAGTTTACCACCTTTTCACTTTGCTATATATTCAAAACACTGTCTACGCAGCACTCTACTTTTTTATATATATATATATATATATATATATATATATATATATATATATATATATATATATATATATATATATATATATATATATATATATATATATATATATATATAAGAAATATATTACGGCATTACCGGCATTACCACCATATATACAGAACTCGTGACTAGGCTCTCGGCAACGGCTTCCGTAGCTCAGTGGTCAGAGCACTGCACTAGCATCGCGGGTTCAATTCCAGCCGGAAGGCCTTGAAGTTGCATTTTTCGCAACTGGTCCCGGTTTGGTCTTAAAATGTATGTATTCCAACACTCGAAATTTTCCTTCACCATAAATCCTTTCAATATATATATATATATATAGATAAGTGTCAGGTTCAAAATCATATCAGGTAGAGGCTCAATACCTAAGTAGAGCAGAATAGTAAGAACAAAAAAGACGAACTTTGGTTACTTCATTTAAACTTTATTTCACTACAGATCTGTTTCGTATGGAAAGCTATATTAGCTTACCACACTCATCAGGTGAGTATTGCGACTGGTGTTACAAAGCGGAAACTTGATATTGTATTGATCTACAAGACGGATTAATTATGTATGACGTTATGTGAAGTTGCGGTGCATATTAATTAGCTAATACAGTAGTTGCACAGTAAATGTTTTTTTCTATGCCTGCAAGTTGATATAAGTTCGTTTCTGCTGTTGAGTGAACATAATTCGGGGTGACAAATAATTATAAATTTTTCATAAAGGCATAAGTTACAACGTTTTGTTAAATTAGAGTAGGGTTTGCATCGCTTGATTATGTTCCATTTGATTGAGTATTGAGTATTTGATTCTTTTAAAGTCCAGATGTGCTTGCTTAGTTCAGTGGCAGATTTACGTTTTGAATTTCTGAAAGAGCTTGTATGGTTTAAGTATCTGGTTTTAAAAGTGCCTTCAGTTAGGCCTACATAAGTTTCTTCTTTTGTGTTGTCTTCTGTGGTGACTGTAGCTCGGTAGACTATTCCTTCGGTTAGGCATTTACCAGAAAGCGGGCAGTTGTTTTGTTGGCGGCAATTGGTGGTGGGGATAATGGTTGGGTTATTTTGGGTTTCTTTGACTTTGTTGAGTTCGAATTTATTGTGGGATGAAATTATGTTGTCTATATTAGGCATGCAGCTATAGCTTAATTTTAGGGTATTTCTATTGAATATTTTCCGCAAAGGATGGCGGGGAAGCATTCGTTGATCGTACGCAAGAATATGCGGCCGATGTTTGTAAGGTGGATTAAACCATGTGGTGTTTCTGGATCTCAGGCGTTTCGGTTTTGTTGGTTCGGGTTTGTAATTGACTTGGTAGTCGTACCCGTTTTTCTTCAGGGCTTCTTGGTATGGTGGGGTTGCTGAGTCGAAGGATTGTCTGTCGGATGAGATGTCGGAGAGTCTTCTGTTGATGGATTCTGGTATGCATAGGATAATGCATGGCGGGTGGTTGCTTTGGTGGTTGCCGTATTGAGGGACGTTGTTTGGTTTAGTAAATGGCGGCTTAAACGTTTCGGATCGTAGGTCTAATGTGATGTCTAAGAAGTCGACGAATTTCTTCTTTGCTTCGATGGTAATTCTGAGGTTGTGGTCGCCGAACGTTTTGCATATTTCTTTCTTGATGTTTTCTATTTCTCTTGGTGTCCCGTTAAATGCGGCCAATCCATCGTCCCGATATAGACCGATGTTGTTTCCATATTTTGGCGCAAGCTTCGACAGGATGTAAGAGCCTATCAGTTCACAGCTCTCGGCGCCATCAAAGCTACCCATCGTCACATCGAATAGCGAGTTGGATGATAATAAGGATTTTTTGGCTTGGATAATGATTTCTTTCTCTTCGTCTGTTATCTCGTCATAGTTTGAGGCCCACGTTAGGGCTTCAATCAGTAGCTCTTCTGATATCGAAGGATAGAATTCCACTATGTCGAAGCAGATGAATGAGTGTGCGGATTTGTTGGCAATGTTTTTGTACCACTTGATAACAGAGTCAGTATTTTTCCATTGGTTCAATTGAGCAGATGTTACGGCTTTGGAATTTAGAATTTATCCGAAAGGATAAATTCCAAAGCCGTAACATCTGCTCAATTGAACCAATGGAAAAATACTGACTCTGTTATCAAGTGGTACAAAAACATTGCCAACAAATCCGCACACTCGACATAGTGGAATTATATTTATATCCTTCGATATCAGAAGAGCTACTGATTGAAGCCCTAACGTGGGCCTCAAACTATGACGAGATAACAGACGAAGAGAAAGAAATAATTATCCAAGCCAAAAAATCCTTATTATTTAACGGAAACGAGACGTGGTGCAAAAAATCATCCAACTCGCTATTCGATGTGACGATGGGTAGCTTTGATGGCGCCGAGAGCTGTGAACTGATAGGCTCTTACATCCTGTCGAAGCTTGCGCCAAAATATGGAAACAACATCGGTCTATATCGGGACGATGGATTGGCCGCATTTAACGGGACACCAAGAGAAATAGAAAACATCAAGAAAGAAATATGCAAAACGTTCGGCGACCACAACCTCAGAATTACCATCGAAGCAAACAAGAAATCCGTCGACTTCTTAGACATCACATTAGACCTACGATCCGAAACGTTTAAGCCATTTACTAAACCAAACAACGTCCCTCAATACGGCAACCACCAAAGCAAGAGTAAGGCCCGGTATTGCAGAATATACACTATATACACGTTGCGTATATAGTGTATATATATACATAAATATATGTATATTGTGTATATGTATACACTGTATATATGTTGGGTATATTGTGTATATTCCCCATGTATATTTATATACACTATAGATGTCCCATAGTCAAAAGTGTATATAGTGTATATATAGTGAAAGTTAGAATGAAGCTAAGTGAGTATATAGTGTATATTGTATATATATACACTCTATACGTATAGTATACGTCTAAAGTCAAAAGTGTATATAGTGTATATAGTGAGAGTTAGAATGAAGCTAAGTGAGTATATAGTGTATATTGTGTATATAGTGTATATATATACACTCTATATGTATAGTATACGTCTAAAGTCAAAAGTGTATATAGTGTATATATAGTGAGAGTTAGAATGAAGCTAAGTGAGTATATAGTGTATATTGTGTATATAGTGAATATATATACACTCTATATATGTATAGTATACGTCTAAAGTCAAAAGTGTATAAAGTGTATATAGTGAGAGTTAGAATGAAGCTAAGTGAGTATATAGTGTATATTGTGTATATTGTGTATATATATACACTCTATACGTATAGTATACGTCTAAAGTCAAAAGTGTATAAAGTGTATATAGTGAAAGTTAGAATGAAGCTAAGTGAGTATATAGTGTATATTGTGTATATAGTGTATATATATACACTCTATACGTATAGTATACGTCTAAAGTCAAAAGTGTATAAAGTGTATATAGTGAGAGTTAGAATGAAGCTAAGTGAGTATATAGTGTATATTGTGTATATTGTGTATATATATACACTCTATACGTATAGTATACGTCTAAAGTCAAAAGTGTATAAAGTGTATATAGTGAGAGTTAGAATGAAGCTAAGTGAGTATATAGTGTATATTGTGTATATTGTGTTTTTATATATATACACTCTATACGTATAGTGTATATACGTCTAAAGTCAAAAGTGTATATAGTGTATATAGTGTATATAGTGAGAGTTACGGAATTTGATTATTAATCTGTGCTCGCGAGGTGTCACACCGTTATTCGTAATGTATGGTTTCATCGTGCCGCACGTAGGCGGATAGTGTCAGTGATTGGTCCGCGTCATTGAATTATACAGTCACTTTATGTGAGTAGTTTTAAAGAATGGAGCAATTGTTTTAGGTAAATTTTAGGTAATTTGTCGATGTTTAGCGAGGATTATAGGAAAGAACGGAAACATTGGGTTGGGATGTTCCGGTATTGGGGATTAGTGATGAAACAATTTAAAGCAACTGATATGTAAGTGCGTTTTACAAAGCATATTATATCATTGGCAGACAATGTGAATAGGTTGTTAGTGAAGATATGAGTACGGGATTTTACCGTAGAACGAGGCAACAACACATTAACCCTAACCCCTAACACGAACCTTAATCCTAACCCTATTGTGTTATTTATTAACTGAAACATAACGCGAATGGGATTTTTTAAAGAACGAAGCATACACTATATACAGACTAGAGCAAATCAAAAGTGATAATATATATACAGTACATACTGTTTTGACTATAGACATGTATATTGTGTATATAGTGTATATGTATACACTATATACACAATATACACTATATACAGACTAGAGGTTGTTGAAAAGTGATAATATACAGTTTTGACAATAGACATGTATATTGTGTATATACTGTATATGTACTGTATACACTATATACACAATATACACTATATACAGACTAGAGGTTGTTCAAAATGATAATATACAGTATATACAGTTTTGACTATATGTATATATTGTGTATATAGTGTATATGTATACACTCTATACACTATATACACTATATACACTATATATAGACTAGAGGTTGTTGAAAAGTGATAATATACAGTATATACAGTTTTGACTATAGACATGTATATATTGTGTATATAGTGTTAATAGTGTATATGTATACACTATATACACAATATACACTATATACAGACTAGAGGTTGATCAAAAGTGATAATATACAGTATATACAGTTTTGACTATAGACATGTATATTGCCTTGTATATAAAGTGTATAATGTATACACTATATACACTATATACACTATATACAGACTAGAGGTTGTTCAAAAGTGATAATATACAGTATATACAGTTTTGACATTAGACATGTATATTGTGTATAGTAAGTGAGTTTATACAGTTAAGTATATGTATACAGAATATACACTATTTATTGACAGGTGTATATTGTGTATATTCTGCAATACCGCGGCTTGCAGACAATGTGAATAAGTTGTTTGTGAAGATATGACCACGGGATTTTACCGTAGAACGAGGCAACAACACATTAGTCCTAATCCCTAACACTAACCCGAACCTTGATCCTAACCCTATTGTGCATGTTATTAACTGAAACATAACGCAAACGGGATTTTTTAAAGAACGAAGCATACACTATATACAGACTAGAGGTTGATCAAAAGTGATAATATACAGTATACAGTTTTGAATATAGACATGCATGTATATTGTGTTATAGTGTATATGTATACACTATATACACAATATACACTATATACAGACTAGAGGTTGATCAAAAGTGATAATATACAGTATATACAGTTTTGACTATAGACATGTATATTGTGTATATGTATACACTATATACACAATATACACTATATACAGACTAGAGGTTGATCAAAAGTGATAATATACAGTATATACAGTTTTGACTATAGACATGTATATTGTGTATATAGTGTATATGTATACGTTATATACACAATATACACTATATACAGACTAGAGGTTGTTCAAAAGTGATAATATACAGTATATACAGATTTGACAATAGACATGTATATTGTGTATATAGTGTATATATGTATACACTATATACACAATATACACTATATACAGACTAGAGGTTGTTCAAAATGATAATATACAGTATATACAGTTTTGACTATAGACATGTATATTGTGTATATGGTGATAATATACAGTATATACAGTTTTGACTATAGACATGTATATTGTGTATAGTAATTGAGTTTATACAGTTAAGTATATGTATACACAATATACAGTATTTATATACAGGTGTATATTGTGTATATTCTGCAATACCGCGGCTTAGTGCAAAGCAACCACCCGCCATCCATTATCCGCAGCATAACAATCCTTCGACTCAGCAACCCCACCATACCAAGAAGCCCTGAAGAAAAGCGGGTACGACTACCAACTCAATTCAACACAATATAATTTCATCCCACAATAAATTCGAACTCAACAAAGTCAAAGAAACCCAAAATAACCCAACCATTATCCCCACCACCAAGGAATGCAATTGCCGCCAACAAAACAACTGCCCGCTTTCTGGTAAATGCCTAACCGAAGGAATAGTCTACCAAGCTACAGTCACCACAGAAGACAACACAAAAGAAGAAACTTATGTAGGCCTAACTGAAGGCACTTTTAAAACCAGATACTTAAACCATACAAGCTCTTTCAGAAATTCAAAACGTAAATCTGCCACTGAACTAAGCAAGCACATCTGGACTTTAAAAGAATCAAATACTCAATACTCAATCAAATGGAACATAATCAAGCGATGCAAACCCTACTCTAATTTAACAAAACGTTGTAACTTATGCCTTTATGAAAAATTTATAATTATTTGTCACCCCGAATTATGTTCACTCAACAGCAGAAACGAACTTATATCAACTTGCAGGCATAGAAAAAAACATTTACTGTGCAACTACTGTATTAGCTAATTAATATGCACCGCAACTTCACATAACGTCATACATAATTAGTCCGTCTTGTAGATCAATACAATATCAAGTTTCCGCTTTGTAACACCAGTCGCAATACTCACCTGATGAGTGTGGTAAGCTAATATAGCTTTCCATACGAAACAGATCTGTAGTGAAATAAAGTTTAAATGAAGTAACCCAGAACTCGTGACTAGGCTCGCGGCAACGGCTTCTGTAGCTCAGTGGTCAGAGCACTACACTAGAGTAGCATCGCAGGGGTCGCGGGTTCAATTCCAGCCGGAAGGCCTCTAAGTACCGGGCTAGCTCGGTAACCGAGATCTCACCGCGTAGTTATATTTCTGTTAAAAATTCCGGTGCGTTTATATGGACAAGCGGGCCAGCCCGGTTAGCGAGATCTCGCTTGAGAGAGGCGAGATCTCGGTAAGCGGGATGAAAAATTTCTCATATAAACACTCGCAGCCGGGGCTCTTACCGAGATGAATTTTCAAAGCGATGCCGACACCGTCTATTGTTCGCCCAGTTCAGACGCCGAACTTTTCATGAGCCGAACCTAATTCCAATTTGGGCCGACCTAATTGAAATAATCCCGCCTATTGATTCAGACGCCGAACTTAATTCGCCGAACTTAATCAATTATCGATTGCGCATGCGTTTTAGCGCCAATTGGTAATAAAATATATTATAACTAGGAGTTACTATCGCAAGGAAAGTGCTGCCTTTTTGCCACATGAACTGAATGCAAAATTAACTTGTACAAATACAAAGCCACACTGTATGTATCAATTTATTTTGTAGTCAAAATGGTTTGGAAAGTGTACAAAATGAAAAACTACTTCCAGTTCACAAATCACAAACCAACACATTGGAGTGGGTTATTGTCAACACTGAATTTTTGGTACCAACCATAATGGATTTGAAGTTCTAAACATCAATAGAAATATGCTATCAGAAATAGAATAGTTTGGAATTCAGAATGACACATGTCTATAAATCATTGTCGTGTCATTTGTTGACTATTCTTGTTTAATAGATGTACTGTAGATGCTGCATCTGGAATTTTTACTTTTTGGTAATCAAATGTTTCCTAACATGAACCATTTAAACTTACTGGCATCACTTTAAATGATGAACTATGGAGTTTCAAAGACAATAAATGATGCTGCATAATCTCTTTCACCAAGAGATTTCATAACTATCTTCTTAATAGCTCTACGGGGGTCAGTATTACTGTCAACATTTTTCACGATAGAATTGAATGCTTGTTTCAAACTCTAATTTTGTCTGAGAACAAGTGACCCTCCACGCGAAAACGTACCTTAACGCTTTTCCGTTTAAACGGCCAAAAAAACGGACGGCGAACGGATGACAAACGGCTTGTAAAAGCGTTCGAACGGTTTCGCAAACTAACTAAACGGTTAACAACAGGAGGTCGAACGGTTACTAACAGGCGTTCGAACGGATAATAACAGGCGTTCGAACGGTTGACCACAACTAACGGCTAACTAAACGGCTAACAAACCCGTTCGAACGGCTAACCAAACCGTTCGAACGGCTAAAGTGAAACCGTTCGAACGGCTAACGAAACCGTTTGAACAGTTAACAACTGTTCGAACGGCTAACGAAACCGTTTGAACGCTCTGTTAATAATTTTAAACGTTTTATCAAACCATTCGAATGGAAAACTGTCAAATTTCATAGTTTTCCAGCAGCAGAAAAGTCCAGAGAACGCGGAGAAGTTTGGATCATGCTGTATTGCTGTCGCGGTTGTTCCGGAAGGACAGCTATGGGGATCATGCGAAAAATGTCAATTGCGCGTCAATAATCTTTATATAGATTACAGTAGTTGAAATCGTTCGAATGATATAAAATTATTTATTGTCACATTTTGCTTATAATTTTGCTTAGTTTTGCGTAAATCTTTGCTTATAAGGCGTTCGAACGCTTTTGGGAAGCCATTCGAACGCCGTTAGAACGGTTCAGTTAGCGATTAGGAATTGCGTCCAATGTATTTTAACCGTTCGAACGGCGAACTGAAACCGTTCGAACGGCGAACGGTTTCAGTTTTGACGAACGGTTAGTGACAGGCGTCGGTTTTCGAACGGTAGGGAAACGGTATTTTCATGCCGTTCAGTGTTCGCTAAAGCGTTTAACTGAAACCGTTCAATCGAGCCGTTAATCGGGTTTACATTGTATACACGAATTCAAACGCCGGATTATGACGAGAGCATAATGGTCAGTTATATGCGTAAGAATAAAGAGTTTTGGTCGAACGCCAATGACAAGCCAACTATAGGGCGTGTGCGGCTTGACAGGTGTGAGAACACGGGAAGACATCTCTAACGTAATGCCTATGAGATTATATGTTTGTTGTTGCCAACACAGACAGCCAGTTCGAGTTACACAGTAGTGGTGGGCGATACTGGGAATATTGACTTCGATACGATACCGGTTACTTTTGCCTCGATACCACTGTTTCGATACGATATTCGATACCGATACTCAAAATTGTATATAAAATTTATACTAAAACTTCAACATGGTAAAAACAACTCAAATATTAATTTTCAACTCAAGTATATACATAAATGGTTAAGCTCGTGTTCAAAAATGTCAAATTGAAAGTATTAAATGTTTTGGTTCAAAAAGAGAAACATATTTACATTCTTTGGCTTCAAGCGACTTCGTTTATGCGAAACCAACTCTCCAGCTTTTGAAACCAACTCTTCAGTCCGGTCATCGGGTCATGTAAGAGCTCAGTGACTAAAATTCAAAATTTCTTATCACGTGACAAGTATCGAAGTTGTCGATACTTGAAAATAATTATCGATACCGATACGATAATTGCAAATATCGACGATATCGATATTTTTTCGATATATCGCCCACCACTATTACACAGACTCACTTCATTTGACGAATTGCGGTTAATAACAGGCGTTCGAACGCTCTGTTAATAATTTTAAACGTTTTATCAAACCGTTCGAACGGCTTCTTAAAGCGTTTTATCAAACGGTAAGCGAACGGTATTTTCATGCCGTTCGCTAAAGCGTTAAGGTACGTTTTCGCGTGGAGGGTCACCAATGATCAAAAGGGAAATGAAATCTACATTTCAATTCTGTTTCATTTGACTTTTTCCTAAGACAATAGCTTGTACTACAACGAGTGTGTCGTTCTTTGAGGCGAATTGAAGAAATGTTGTTGAACAACCCCCTCATTTTACAATGAACCCTGTTTCCCTCGACATTCGCAACTTTATTAAACCGGTTCACCACATCGATAAATGAACTCTGAATATATAAACTAAACTTACAGATATAATCACTTTATGTACTGAAAATTTCGGGTAAAACACTTTAAGACAACACTTTAAGACACATTTTACAAACAAACTTGAATAATTAATGAGCCCCCTGGAAATAGACCGACATGGCTAACAGCAGTTTGACATCATGTCGACTATACATAACTCGGCCGGGGACTGGACACGAAAACGCAAGAACGTCATGTAACGTCAAGAATAGGCTGCTGCCTCCCCGGTTTGGTCTTAAAATGTATATATTCCAACACTCGAAATTTTCCTTCACCAAAAATCCTTAGAAAACCTGTAATTTAATCGAGTGAAATGCCAAATATTACTTGTTGACTAAACATATTCTACAATAACAGGATTTAGGTAAAGGAAGTCCGTGAAGTTAACGGCCAATTAATTTGAATGTGGAGAGCCTCGTAACAAACATGGAACAAACAAGAAACAAATTTTAAAGAAATTTTACTGACGTTTCGTTGCCAACGCGCAACACTCTCAAAGTGAATTAACAACTACGTGCACCTTTACTTACCCGTTTGGAGCAAGCTGTTGAGCGAGGGGGAAGCCTGAGACGAGTCGCGGTATTTGGATTCAAGTCAAGATCCGAGCAGGTGAAATCTTGAATTGACACCAATCACACCAAAATTTGGTGGAAAAGAAAACAAACTTACCATTTGGACCATTGACCAAAGGGCGGGATGGTGGGCGATGATTACTCAAGCTCCAGAGCGTATGTGCGAATACTTCGCGTACCAATGTACTAATGACGAGTTGTATGCCAAACCAGTCCTATCAGGCTCCTCCCAGTTCCTGCCATCTTGTGACGCAACCCGGTTTCCTTGTTGTTAACCTTGGTTATGTCATAACCTCATTTAACAACTACGTACACCTTTACTTACCCGTTTGGAAGGTTAGGTGCAAGCTGTTGAGCGAGGGGGAAGCCTGAGACGGATCTTGACTTGAATCCAAATACCGCGACTCGAGCAGGTGAAATCTTGAATTGACCACCAAGGTGATGCCCTAGCATCACTCATCCAAATATCGAAGCCAAATTAGAAATTAGCGAAACTGACGCGACCACTGACCGAAAGGCCGAGGGTGTTGACGAGCACATCGCGAGCGCGATGAATGGGCACTTAAAGCCTTCCTGCCATCACTGCCATCTTGTGACGCAACCCGGTTTCCTTGTTGTTAACCTTGGTTATGTCATAACGTCATTTAATACAAGATGTGAAAACTATTGTTGCAACTCTTTTAGTTTGTGATAAAATTCCTTACGACTGTCTTTTAGGATGGGATTTTTTAGTTCAAAACAACTTAGATATAAGTGTTATTAATTCAACGGGAAGTGGGACTTACTGCTTGGACGACACGGGAAAACCCCTCTGACGGATACGTTTACATCCCATGCTGCGGTAAATCTATCCGGAAGGGTGGGGGAAAGTACGTGACAAGAACCTAACTCGAAAACCAAGCAAATTGATGCGGGTTTATTTATCCAGTCTATGAACGAACGAGCCAGTGCCTGCCAGAAATGGTAGTCGAAGGAAGAATTAACGGGGAAAACGAGTAAGTCGACGGGAAGGAACCGAATATTGAACACCACCCACGAAAGTGTCGAACTAAAGTCAGGTAGTAAAGTAGCAGAGCTTTGCCCATTGGTTGAGTCCGTTGCGTGTACCTCTGGCAATCGCAGCGCGAGTGGGGAGGGGGGTTACCTGCAATTTATGCGATAAAATATTTTCTCTGAGATCCGGACGAAATAGCGAAACTACAAGTAGGTAAATATTTATTTAAAAATAACACGCTAGCAACCCCCCCCCCCCCCCCCACTGGACCTCTGAGAGTTGTTTGTCGGAAAATTTTGATGCCTGTCGGAAAATCGTATCGTTGAAGAAGGCGAATTGATCCAGAACGACTTACACATTCGTGTTATTGTATTTTACAAATAATAACTTTTTACTTTCGGTTTTCTCAATAAACTAAATAATGTTTGTTGCGAAAAGTCAAGGGAAACGCACGAGAAGACGAAAAGTGTCAACTGATACTTATAAACTGGTGACAAAGTGCCGGGTCGACGTCAGGTTACATGCGATTGCAAAATGCGAACACGCCGAACAGATCATTTTCACAGGTTGACTGTATCAACACAAAGACTCGAATTGACGAATTTAATTCTGTTCTCATCTTCAATTTTCTCATCGATATAAACAAGTGACTCGCGACTGAAAAAAGTCGTAAATTGTAATATAGCAAAATAAAAACTTCTGCATAGAAACTGTGATTTAACACCATCAAATTGATCCAAAAATTGAAAGATGTTTGAAGCTATATTAGCAAAATGGAGGCCCTAAATTTCAAAAATTCTAGCAATTTCAGAGGCCCTAATTTCAAAATTTTCCGGGAGCATCCCCCGGCCGGCGCAGCACAATGACCGAAAATCGTCTCTCTAATCTGGCATGTATTTCTATCAATCACGAACTTGTTTCTCATATTTCGATTCGAGAACTTCAACAACCATTTTTAAATGAAAAAACAAGAATTTTTCAATGACGTTTTAATTTAATGATGAAAAAATGGCGTATACTATTCTATTTACTATTCAAACATTTGTGTGCATAATTTGTAAATATTTTAAGTGTCTTACTCGATTCATATAATATTAAAAAAACAGACTACATTATTTATTTATTTGCACTGAGTGATGTACTAAAAGTTTAAAATTCAGCCTATTCGTTTGCTATGCAGGCTACTTTCTATCCGTCAACACTCGATTATAAGCCAGCCACGCTCATTTGACCACGCCCTTTTGTCGGACATTTTCAACGCTCGCCCCCCCTGAGGAAATTCCTAGTTACGCCACTGGTCTTCGTGTGTCAAAACTTGTATACAAATTAACGGCAAGGTATATGAAACATATCTGTTACGAAATTACAACGGTTTAATGGACATAAAAGAATTAAATCATCGGGTAAACGACGAATAGATCTTGAAGCCATATCCTTTGATTTTAAAGACGAGTTTTGGGTACTTTAATTGCTTACACATTTTCTCATATAACATCTGATCTTCACATTTTAAGTAGATGAAACCTACAGCGTTCGATTCGCCAGATTGAAGTGATCATTTCGATATAGAATAATTGATTTAAATCGGACAAAAACACAACGTTTCATAATAATAAATATTACGGAGTTTAACGGGATAAATGTCAACCCAGCATAATAATATTTCCCTGTCCTTCGGAAGCTATCCATTCCGTCTTCATGATTGATCTGTAGCGTCTCCTATAGTGACTTTAATAGGGGGGACCCGGACCGGCGACCCATGTCAAACTGGGCGGGGGGTTAAGAAAATATCATATTTTGTGGCGGAGGGGGGGGGGGGTGATATTTTCGATTTATATTGTTTAGTCTTATGTTTATGGCTTTTCATTTAAAAGTTTTAAGCTGGGCTCTTCATTTCGAGCTTCCAGAATGGGCGCCGGTACCAGACTTTGAGCTTTGTACTGATGCATCCGGTCAGGGTTTTGGCGCATATAATAATGCGGAATGGTTCTCCCAAGCATGGCTGCCCGCTCAACAACCACTGGGCATGGCCTACAAAGAGCTTTATCCTATCGTTTTAGCGTGCCATATATGGGGACCAATCTAGTCTCATAAACGAATCCAATTCCTTTGCGACAATCAAAGCGCTGTACACATTCTCCGTTCAGGATCGTCCAAAGACGATAAAATCATGCACCTCCTCCGCGCACTATTTCTCATTACAGCCAAATACAATTTTCGCGTTTCTGCTGTCCACATCCCCGGTAAGACCAATTCGATAGCTGATGCCCTCTCCCAATTCAACTTGAAGGAATTTTTCCACCTTGCCCCCGAAGCCAACCTCCGCCCTCTGGATATGCCCGACTGACATGCGAGCTCTAGAAGAGCACACGACATCACTTCTATTTCAGGGCTTATCAAAATCTACCCGTAGAACATACACCTCGTCTCAGCACCGCTTTATGGATTTCTGCTATTGGAGTCAACAACTCAACGACAACGGCTCTCCTCTACCAACTAACGAACGAACGTTGATGTTATTCGCCGCATATTTATCGCGTACGCTCAAAGCGAGTTCTATTAAAGTGTATCTAGCCGGCGTCCGGTCATTGCACATCGAAAACGGTTTCGGTAATCCCTTGGCTCATTGCCTCCGTTTGGAACGAGTCATACGAGGAACCAAGCGCGGTCAGGTCATAGGAACTCGACCACGTTTGCCCATCACGGTAAATATCCTACACCAACTCTTTCGACTAATCAACCTCGCCGACTATCGTGACGCCTTATTTTGGGCGGCGTGTTGTATTGTTTTTTTCGGATTTTTGCGCTGTGGGGAGTTTACTACGAGTTCGTCGTCCTATGACGCCAAGACCCATTTAGGGCAGGTGCCCACTTTGCTCACATCTAACGAGGATTTGGTATCCAATTGGCGCGCGCTTTGACCGTGGGCTGGTGCCCACTTTGCTCACGAGGGTTCGGTTCCCAATTTGCGCGCTTTGAGCTTGGGCCGGTGCCCACTTTGCTCACATCTAATGAGGATTTGGAATCCAATTTGCACGCGCTTTGAACTTGGGCTGGTGCCCACTTTGCTCACATCTAACGAATATTTGGTAGTGCCCAACTCTGCTCGCCTCCCCGTGGAGCTGGTATCCAAGTCTCATGTGGGTAAGTTGAGCCTTCACTGTCTAATGCAAAATCAGAAAGTGGTACTTGGAAGGGTGATACTTAAGCATCACTTTGGTTGGCAGTTCAAGATACCACCTGCATGGATCTTTCCTGAATCCAAGTACCACTACTCGTTACCAGGCCACCTCGGTCTAACCTTCAAAAAGGGTGGTAATAAAATTTATTATATGGCTAAGAAAGATGGCGCACGCTGATTGGTCAGTGAGAGGTCCGGAAAAAAGCGTATTGCCCTCCTGGCGCTGCGAGAGGGCAATACGCCTTTTTCCGGACCGGTAAGTTTTGGCGGGAAAATTTCTGAGTTGATTTAGATGAAAATAAAAGAGGATTTGAGTATGTTCGTTGAAAAAGTTCGAACAATAACACGTCCTGGAACATTATAGTGCTGCTTTTCTTGAAAGCTTTTTATCTATAAGTGAAGAAAATGAATGCCTAACGACCAGTAACGCGTGTAAACATGAAGCGAAATCAACAAGCTCAGACTGGTAAGGTAAACGGCAACATCTGTTTTCGGTTTTTTCGCAGACCTCGCACCTTCGGCGCTCGGTCTGTACGAAAACCTCAGGCAAATACTTTACCGTACAGACCTCGCACTCGGTTAATAAGTCTTTAATATACGTAGTGTTGCGTCATTAGTTACCATGACTAAGTTATGTGTATAGTGGTGGTAAGGGGGATTGGTCTGTGTATAAGGGATAGTATGGGAAATAGTCTGGTGTTAAATAGAGTAATACGCGAAGATTAATTCGGATGTTGATTGCAGAACGTAAAGTGATTTAATGAAAGTATAGTCATCAATAAAAGTAAGCTATATAAGTATATATTTACAAAATTGGTATAAATTAATGAACCAAGACAGATCCAGTCCTAATAGGGTTCAGGTCAGTAGGTATGATAAGGGTTAAGATCAAGGTTACGATTAAGCAAGGTCCCATGGGTCACTCTGAATCTTGAAAATCTTGTAATGTTTATGGACTGGTTATTGGTAAATTGTACTTAGTATTTTGGTAAGACTTGGTTGTTGATAAGTCGGTTCAATCTAGTCATTGGTTGTCTTTATAGAGTAACAGTACTGTTAATCTTCATGTTGATGTCTTGGAGGATGTATATGGCTTGGTTCTTGAAGTTCCAGTCCCCACGTGTCAGTTCCAGTCTTGTAACGTTCAAGATAGAACTTTGTGAATAAAAACCATTTTCAGTTGTTTTACGAAGTCTTGTCACTTACCATAAAACACGCTACAGAAGTATCAGATCTGACTTCACAAATCTCATCAACAGTTTTCGCGCATGCGCTTTCCGAGACAATGTGTTTTCTATTTATATGTGCGCAAACAGAAAGTCGGTTTCCGGTAACCGATCAAACACTTTTTTGCATTCGCTTTTTGCTGCATTTATTGATATGGATAGAAAGAACATCACGGATACACAGTGAGCATCGTATACCTCAACAACAATATCCAAACACACGCTTTCTATCTCCATTCGAAGTTAATTTCTGTCTGGCGTGGCCGTAACGCTATCCGACACCGTCGAACATATTGCCTTCAAGTGTATGGCAACGACCATGACTTTTGAAACATTCAGTTTCCCAGTGAGTTTTCAGTCAAGTCGCAAAATTATATAATTTGTTTTAAACCTCCCTGAAAGCAATGTAGCAATAAAACCCGGAACTTGTTGACGTTCTTGGATGAGGCGACGTGAATCTCGATTTTTAAAAACTTGGATTTTTGTTCGCAATTTCGGGGGGTTACGGGGGGGACCACGAAACACGATGGCATTTTCACTACACGTGGTCGTGGTCTTTGTCGGCCGGAGAAAATTTACGGTAAGACAATCAGTTTCTCATTTATTTTCCATCATGTCTCTAGTTGCTTGTGGAAAAGTATTCATCAAGGCCATGAAAGTTTTAGTAGCAGTCTCGAGGAAAGCAATGCTCTTTTATGTGTTTATTCAGCGCTTTTAAAAGCACAGACCATTCCAGTGTTCGAGTGGAATACGACAACAATGGACAGCCTTTTAACTCAAGGAGACACTATGTATCTCAATGCTTTTGAGAACGATGACATCCCACACGAGGGATTTTTATCCCTCAACCATTTACCATCTGTTGTTCGTTTGCCAGAATATCAGTCAAAATCAAAGAGTTTCCATGCCTATTAAAACTAATAAATTGTAACTCAACATAAACATCTCATTTTCCAGAATTGGCCTAGTTTTTCCTTTTAGGCAGCACTTCTTTATGACAATAATTACTATAGTCTTATGTAATATTTCATGTGCTTGGGAAAAACGCAGCCACGCTAGAAGATCCAGTGCGCTGGAAATTGCAGGTAACCTAGTAATAATAGTTAAACGCGTGACGGTTGATCCGGTCACAACTATATAAAAGGAGATCCACCAATGTACGCCGCTTAGCCTTAAGTCGCTATATATTTTCTTTTTTTAGTACAATAAACGACAATGAGTAGCTCTTCTAAAACGATATCGTGGACCAAGGAGAAAGGTTTGGGAGCTTCCAATTTCCCCGCCTTGGCCTTGCGGCACTGGCTCAATTTCGTCTGGAAGTTGCTCATCACTGCTGGTGTCGAACTCATCAACGAATTTTTCGGCTACGATTCGTTATTCTTTATGTCTGTCCTGTCGTCTTGGCCAATTCCTGAGAGACCTGAGCCGGACCGCGCTACGGCGCTAGTGTCCAGCTCGTCTAATGCATGCATGAATTCGGGTAGAGTGCCATGCTTTGCCATTATTGTCTCTTATTATCTTCTCATCATGTTGCCCAGTTTCTTAGAACATCGTAGTTGGCTCATGGGATATTTCAACGATAGACAATGTTAATTCATGGTAGGCACCTTTGGAAACGGTATCGTGACCTCCTCTGGTTTAGCAGCGCCGGATTAAGGTTGCGTGCCCCCCGGCATATTTTTAGCCTGGGGCCCTTGTCACCGTAGCATAGCGGTTTCACAATGAACGCAAGGAAAAATTAAACTTTACTAAGAAAAAGATATATAGGATTTAATGATCTTCTGTTTTCCTCGTTGTCTTAAAAAGTCCGTATTTACCGAGGCCCCGCGTGCTTTCTATAGAAAGAACGCATCAAATTAAAATTGCAATACGAGAAAGCGCGGGGCCCCCGTATATGCCACTTCTGCCATAGGGTTAACCGGCCCTGTGGTTTAGGAAACCAGGACTTCGTACTCGTGTGGTAATAAGCTGCTCATTGTTTAACTCTCTTGACGGATTCTTTCATGTCCGAATTTCTTTCAGGACAAAAACCGGATTACCGTCCGCGGAAACACCTTTTCTACCAAATACCGTCTCCGACGCAGAAAAATTGATACGCGCCTCTCACAGTCTAACTGGGCTCTGGCAACGAGAATGTGTAATTTGTCGCACATCATAATCATCATTTAACATTTTGGCCATAATAAGGAAAACAATTTTCAATTGTGGGGGCAAAGATTATTTATGCAAAACCGGAAAGGTAACTCAATCAGCCATCCTCAGTACATTTGATTTACTAGAGATTTGACAGTTACAATATTAATTGTGTCTGTCATTTTGTCCGACGCTCACCTTGTCCGAAGATTATACGCAACTTTTTGTAAAAGTAAAACATTTTTGTGTTGAATGGACTGCGTTTAGAATTACTGTACGCTAAGTTTTGAGACATTGCGCTAAATGTGGAGACATTATGCTAGATTTGGAGAGCTAATTTTGGAGACATTGCACTACGTTATTAGACGTTACGCTAAGTTTGGAAACATCACGCTAAGTTGTGAGACGTTACGCTAAGTCTGGAGACGTTACGCTAAGTTGGAGACATTACCATACGTTATGAGAGGTTACACTAAGTTTGGAGACATTGCGCTAAGTTTGGAGACATTGCGCTAAGTTTACAGACATTGCGCTAAGTTTGGAGACATTGCGCTACGTTGGAGACATTACGCTAAGTTTGGAGACATTGCGCTAAGTTGGAGACATTCAATTGCGCTAAGTTTGGAGACATTGCGCTAAGTTTGGAGACATTGCGCTAAGTTTGGAGACATTGGCTAAGTTTGGAGACATTGCGCTAAGTTTGGAGACATTACGCTAAGTTTGGAGACATTGCGCTAAGTTGGAGACATTCAATTGCGCTAAGTTTGGAGACATTGCGCTAAGTTGGAGACATTACGCTAACTTTGGAGACATTGCGCTAAAATGTGAGACGTAACGTATCACATCTTAGTTAAGTCTGGAGAGCCTGTTACGCTAGGTTTTGAGACGTTAAACTAAGTTTTGAGATGTTACACTTAGTTTTTAGACGTTAATTACGATAAGTTGTACCGTGACAGGTACAATCTTTTGTGTGTTCGTTACAAATTCATTTGTGCTGGTCATTCTGACAGGTACTACCAAAAATAATTATTTCCAGGCTTACCAGAGAGAGGTTGTCAAATGTCAGTTGTGAACGACCCCTTTTCAAGGATGTTTACAATTTCACATAATTTTTCAATTGGTAGTTGTAAAATATGGTTTTTATTTAAATGGTATATAAAGTTTGTAACTTAGCTTCAATTGATCTTGTCCACCTAATCAACAAATTTAACAAAATGAAAGCATATACTGAAAACCAATACAATTAGTCATAATGTGCAATTATGATAAGTCTAGAAATGATAAGTCAAAGTGTTACAATATTATACCTCAACTGTAAATTGTGCAATCAGTGAGCTACATGTGTACAATGTGACCAACAAGCACAATGGGGTATATTTAGCGTGTACCCGCTGTGGCATGATAATCAAATATCATGCAAGCACGAAGGCAAAACGAGGCTATCAACAATGGATGAACAAGAAGATGTTTCAAGATGTTTCAGTATTCAAGATTGTTTCACTATAATATATCATATATAAAAAAATTTCCCTCCACAAGGTAACATTGTGGTGTGACACCCCTTGTGCACAAGGTAACATTGGGGTGTGACACCCCTTGTGCACAAGGTAACATTGGGTGTGACATGCCTTTGTGCACAAGGTAACATTGGGGTGTGACACCCCTTGTGCACAAGGTAACATTGGGGTGTGACACCCCTTGTGCACAAGGTAACATTGGGGTGTGACACCTCTTGTGCACAAGGTAACATTGGGGTGTGAAACCCCTGTGCACAAGGTAACAATGGGGTGTGACATCCCTTGTGCACAAGGTAACATTGGGGTGTGACACCGCTGTGCACAAGGTAACAATGGGATGTAACACCCCTGTGCACAAGAGTTCTTGTGCAAGAAAAATGCACGAAATATTCAGGAACCTTAGATTTAAAAAAATTTCCGGGGTAATGCCAGAGGGGAAGTACATACTATGCTAGGAAATTCTAGGGGCATGCTCTCTGCCATCTTTTAAAAGACACTCACCAGGGCTTTCAGTAAGACCATGCTCCCACCGGAGCTCGGCGGGTCAACGGCTATATTTTCCCAATGTCAAAGAAAAATTGTCCCTGCAGGTTTGTTTTTATGAAAAGCTGCTAAAATTCCATCATTACATGTCGTTGATAATATAGTTGAATTTGCTTCCTATGAATTATTTCTCCAAATGCTGAAAAATGTATTCCTAAGATTCACATGTTACAAAAGACTGCACCCCTGGCCCATGTCTGACACTGATGGGTAGTTCGATGGGACACTGTCAGTACTTCAGAACTAAGCAAAAGCCCTGACTCTCTTGAATATTCCTGGCAACAGGACCTAATTCATTTCCCAAGTCTTGTTGCCACACATTATACCCTTCCCTTACACGTCATGCAGATCAGCACCTCCTTATTGGTGAGAATGGGAGAGCACTCCCAAACATTCTTCCAGGTGCATTTCACTGAAGATAATTATTGCATACCATATCAACCAAACCATGTGCATTGTCCTCTAGCTATCACATTAGTCAAACAAAATTGAGGTGTAACTTAGTCTTATCTTACAAATACTCATTTAAAAAACATTCAAAGGAATAAACATAAGTGCAAGTGACTGGAATGACTTGCCACAAGAGATTAGATATCTTCCAAGCCTGCTTCAATTTAAAAATCAGTTTTAATCAGTTTTTAACTTTATTTAACTATATTTTTTCATACACTTAACCTATTAAACAACATGCGCTTTATCATCACAAGCGATACTATTAAATTTGATCTTAACTTATTCATAGTGTAATTTGTTTTACAGGACCTCACTGAAAATCACACATTTGTGACGTGGCCCCCTGTTTAAATAAAGTTTTACTTACTTACTACATAATGTTGGGGTATCAGAACAAAAAAACATGAAAATAATATTGCATGTGGACCTCAAATATAAACATATAAAGCGAAGTTTGGTGTGACCAGCTTATTTAATTTAAATATAATACAAGCAATGTTTAGATTTTTAGTTCTGCAGAACATTCGAAATAAATATAATGAGATAATGATTTCTAGCTTTTTTCTGCAGGTTAATTTGTCCCAACTTTAAAATTATAACGGTTTAACAATGCATACAAACAAGAAAATTATGGCGAGACAAAAATATAAAGTTACTTACATTTTAAACCACAATTTCCAGCGAATGTTCTGTCCAACTATTCTGTTCTATTCATTTAAAAACACTTTGAAATAAGGCTTTTGCAAACCACCGTTATTCAAATTGCCTCCGGGTCTTATATTCCCTAGGCACATAATAAATACTCAACAAGAAGTCCAGCTCTGGGCGGCGAGCAATGGCGGCGAGCGGAGATGAGACCCTGGGTACGAGTTGCGCGCAGGTTTATTTTATTTATTTTTTATTTTATTGGATTTGCCACTGCAGGTAAATTACAAGAGTAATAACAAAAAACAACGTCAAAAATGTAGAAATGTGGCAGGGTCGCCGCAACAGCATACGCCAATTATAGCGGTCCCAGATATGTAGGAAAAATAATAAAGTAAAAATTAAAGAGTAAAGGATCTTCCGGAGGTCAACTACAGCAGCAGAGAGCACCAGCCAGACTCCGGGCTGAGCCACACTTTGGGCAAACTGATCTCCATGTCCTGGGGTCGTCCGACTCGTCTGCTGCTATGTAGTAATGCAGCAGGTGCCGTTTGAATTCCACAGGGGTGACTGACACCAATGTGACTGACAACTGCAGTACCTTTCGTGGTCAAAACTTTAAAGTGGAATAACAGAATGCACATAACTTTTATTTGATTGCATAGCTCGAGTTTCTGCATCATCTGTAACTTGTTAAAATGTCTATAAAGTGATAAATCAATTGACGCCATTTTGCAAGCAAGCTACTTCTTGTTTTCAGGCCTACCCACACCATATTTGTTTATAGAAGAAGATGGCTTATAACTTCAAAACTACGCATTTTTGAAATATATCGTGTACGTATGTTGTTAACAATTTCATAAGCTTTCAATTGGTGTATAGTTCAAGTTTTTCCGTTATCTGTATTTTTTTAAATGTTCAAAATGTTCGTACCATTGCTCGTCAATGCGAACTGAACTTCTCCAAAATGTTGTAGAATTTTGGATATTGTTCATAAAGTTCTTTACACAGAAGATTGAGCTTTTTATCAAACAGAAGATACTGTAAAACTATATCTGTGGTAGAACTTTCAAGTTTCTAGCTTAACGTAAAGTAATATAAAAAATAGGAAAACGTCCTATATTTTTGTCTTGGCTGGGTGAAATGGTTGAAGTTTGTTTTTTCTTTTGCAGTTCCTTTTCCTTTTGCAATTCATCCGACTTTGTTTATATCCAATTCGAGATCGTTGCCCAACAAAATTGATGAACTTACCAACACCGTGACTATTTACTCCGCTGATATAGTGATAATTACAGAAACTTGGCTTTCCGAAAATGTTCCTAGGGCAGCCATTGACCTTTCTGGTTACTCGGTGATGAGGCAGGATAGATCTGATGGGAGAAGAGATGGTGGTGTTTGTGCGTATGTTGAGGACCATTTACCGCTTACCCATTTAAAAGTATTTTCAAATCCTGATTTTGAATCACTTTGGCTTCTTCTGAAACCACATCGCCTACCCCGTGGCCTGAACTCCATTATTTTAGGTGTAATCTATCATCCCCCCGAAAACGATGATAGCCTTTACAAACTCATATTACGGAATATCTTGATTCCATTCTTTCCTCTTACCCAAACTCTGGTATTATTTTAACTGGCGACTTCAATCAGTTCAGACATCAGCGATTATGTTCCTCCTTCAGTCTTAAGCAGATTGTCAAACAAGCTACAAGAGGTATCAATATTTTGGACAAGGTTTTTACCAACATTTCTAAATATTATGCCTGTCCTAACGTTGTTGTTCCTCTTGGCGCTTCTGACCACAATTCAATTGTATTGAATCCACTCACGTCTTGACGCAAATTCCAACTCAAGATCCACCCGTTTGGTCAGAGATGCACGACCCTCTAACCGGAGAGTGGTGGGAGAAAAGTTGTACCATGTCAACTGGTCCCCATTGTATTCTCTGAAATCCTGCGACGAACAGTTTCATTTCTTTACCACCACTGTTAATGAGATCATTGAGAACTATCTTCCACTCAGACAAGTGAAAGCTGATTCTAGTGACAAGCCGTGGATTACTCCAGAGATAAAAACCTTGATTATAAAGCGACAACATGCTTGGTTTAGAGGAAATAATATCATGTTTAACAAGGAACAAGGTGAATGCTCTAAGCAAAAAGGCACGTAATTCCTACTACAATAGGAATATTGCTGATGTCCAGCAATCCAACCCGAAAAAGTGGTGGTCGGCCGTAAAAAGGATTGCAGGTCTTTCTTCGTCCAAAAGTGTTGATACGTTGATGTATGATAATCGCCCCTACCAGGGTGAGGAACTAGCTAACTTATTTAATGATAAATTTGTTGCAGTTGGGTCGACCCTTCCACCGCTTCAGTAAATGGACTCCACTCCCCGTAGGAGACTATCCACCAGAATTCAATATAACTGTTAAAGATACCGAACAGCATTACTTTCAACAAGACTTCATTCAGCTGCCGGTCCTGATGAAATATCGGCATGGTTTCTTCGTGAGAATGCAACCTCTTTGTGTCACCCGCTCTGCTCCATTTTCAACTCATCTCTCCGTCAAGGCTTTGTTCCTCCCATCTGGAAATCTGCTACTGTTTCACCAATACCAAAAACTTCTCCTGCTCTGGACATTGACTCGGAGTTTCGTCCCATCTCCCTCATGGCCATCGTTAGCAAGATTCTGGAATCGTTTCCTTATCCAGTCGTTGGCTTCTCCAGACTATCATTGGTAAGATCGATCCTCTCCAGTTCGGCTCCCTACAAGGCTCAAGTACTAGCATGGCTCTCGTTTACCTCCTCCATAAGTGGTACGAGACATGCGACGATCTTGGAACATCATTGCGAATCTGCTTGTTAGATTTTTCAAAAGCTTTTGATCGTATCGATCACAACATCCTATTGGGAAAGCTCCGACAAATGGCTGTACACCCAGTCCTCATCAATTGGATTGCCGACTTCTTGTGTAACAGATCACAGAGAACAAGAATCGGTCACGACTATTCTGCCTGGAAGCACATCAAAGCTGGTGTTCCACAAGGAACAAAACTCGGTCCCTTACTGTTCTTGATCATGGTAAACGATCTGAAGCCAACTCCCGACGACCTTGTCAAATACGTGGATCAGTGGATGACTCCACAACATGGGAAGTTCTGCCTAACGTCTCTCAGTCTAGTCTCCCGTTAATTGTGAATGTGTGTGAGAAATGGTCATCGGATAATAACATGAAATTGAACGCCTTAAAGACCAAAGAGATGCGTGTGAATTCTCCAATTGTAATTAATGGTCAAACAGTTGACGTCGTTGATCACGTCAAACTTTTAGGTGTTGCCATCTCAAACGATTTGAAATGGAACTTGCATGTCGACGCCATTTGTAAGAAGGCTGCTAAGCGATTATACGCTCTACGATTGTTAAAAATTAATGCCCTTCCAGTCTCTGTCCTTGTTAAAGTTTATTGCACATGTGTTAGACCTATTCTTGAATACGCATGTGAAGCGTGGCACACCAACCTTCCTGTGTACCTTAGTAATCAGATAGAGTCCATTCAGAAGAGAGCATTCAGAATAATTTATCCGACCTTTACTTATTGTCAAGCGATGCATACAGCCAACGTTCCATCCTTGTACGATCGCCGAAATATCCTTTGTGAACGCCTTTTTCGCAGAATGCATGATCCAGAACACAAGTTAAACTCGTTAGTTCCACCTTTTAGGCCTAATGGACATAATTTACGCCACAATAAATTTTTTAAGGTTCCCATATGTAGAACCGATCGCTATCATAAGAGTTTTATACCGTCTGTAGCAACACTATATGATCTAAAATTATTTTAACTTTTAATATTCCTAATTTTATCTATTTGTTCACAATATTGTATTCTCTATATAATTTTAGATTTATACCATTTTATATTGTAAAACCATTGTAATTCAGTTTTTTAGCTGCAAAATTGGTTATTTATTAAATATTATTATTATTATTATTTTATTATTATTTTATAACAATACTGTATGTATGTACTTCGATATGTTTTAAACAACAGCTAATTAAAAGACAAAGTAATTCTGCAAACGTTTGTAGTTTTCTAACTGAAGCAGAAAAAGTTTTAGATGAACATTAGTGAACATATTTTTGAATATATTTTAAGAATATGGGAATGATATAATTTCTCATCTTGTAGTTTGTTGTTAATCTATAACTTTAAAAGAATCGTATAAATTTATTTTACATCAAAAAACAAAGTTTCATATTTGTATTAGCTTTTGTTTAAAACATATCAGTTATATATAATATAACATATAAGTTAGTGTTGGGCGATATTTCGATATATCGATATAATCGCGATATTTTCACTCACGATTATCGTATCGAAGGTAGAAACTTGGGCGACGATATATCGTAATTATCGCCATGCTCGTTAATATCGCCCAACACTACATACAGTATTAGCAAAGTTATTTAAACTATCAAACACTGTAACTGCAAAAGGAAAAACAAACTTCACCAATTCACACAGCATGGCCGTAGCAGGTGGGGCCGCCCCCCCCCCCCCCAATAATTTACTCTGCTGATTTCATGTCAGTTTAGATCCGTTTAAACTTGCTGGAAATTACTCTCAGGAGTCAGAGATCCTAATTTTAAAAATTTTGCGGGAGACATGCCCCGCCCCACAATTGACTTTCTCGTGCTACGGCCCTGCGCAGGCCAGACAAAAATGAAAAAAAGTTTTCCGCTTTTTTGAAATACTTTCCGTTAAGCTAGAAACTTGAAATTTCTACCACAGATAAAATTTTACAGTATCTTCTGTTTGATATCAAGCCCAAGCTTCTGTGTTAAGTATTTTATGAACAATATTCACAATTCTACAACATTAGGGAGAAATTTCCTTCCCATTTACGAGCAATGATACGAACATTTTGAGCATTTTAAAAAATACAGATAACGGGAAAACGTGAACTATATACCAAATGAAAGCTTATGAAATTATTAACATACGTACGTAGACGATGTCTTTCAACAATGCGTAGTTTGGCAGTTATTAGCCATTTTCCTGCATCAACAAATATGTGTTGAGTGTCAAATGTGGATGGCACACTTGCTAGCAAAATGGCCGATTAAAAGGTTTTCACGGGAGTCGGACTTCTGGTTGAGTATTTATTCTGTGCTAGGTCGTGCTGGAGGGTCGCGTTTGAGCAGGGACACGGGGGTATGAGCACTAAATATGCCAACGAGGATATGGCTAAAAGGGATGACTCAAAAGGACCTTTTTTGTCTGGACTGGTCTTTATTTTTATTTTTAAGGTTTTTTAAGGTTAGTTTTAATTTGACCCATTTTATTTTCCCTCTGATTAGCCCCTTGCCTACTTTGGCGCCATTATATATACGAGATTAGCTGGAGTTCTTCTCTATGGGGGGTCGTATTTAGCTAGTTGTCTCAATCTCGTGCCCAGTCTCCCCGCTTTAATTTTGTCAGCGGGGAGACTGTGTGAACGAGATTGTAGTTGTCTTTGTAAATGTAATTAGGATGTTACGCTAGATTGTGGCATTCTCCTTTTACCGGCACGAAAACATCCAAAATAAATCATTGGAAAACGTGTTTTGAAAACGTAATTTTAAAGAAAATGCTATTCCAAAAAGATTACCTGTGTAATTATATTAAAACAATTATTCACCTCAGTGTCGATGAATGGTGTAGATTTTGACTTCGTCGCTTCGCGGCTCGGTAAATATCCACCACTATTCGGCCTCCACCTCGGTGAATAATTGTTAAATAACATGCATTTTAATCAATTGAAATGCCAAATATTACTTGTAATATATCAAAAAGACATCCTAGATAGTGCAAAAAAAGCAAAAATATTCCTCCAGGTGGCAAAAAGGATATTGAATTTGATAACTATATAGTTCCTCATTTCTTAGTTCCTCTGTTGTGGATCTCCCGATTTTGAATGGTTAGAGCTTCATTCTACAACGGCGGTTTTTCTGGGGGTGTCGCATCCCCAACCACCTTCGTGATGACCCAACGTGCGGCTAATTGAAAGGAATGCAGTGCGGAATGGTGAAACGACGGTGAAACGACTGCACGCAGGCTAGGAATCTCCGGACTGTGATTGGTCCAGATTTTAAATAATTTAGGTTTGCAGGCTCACTTGCTACCCCTAATATTTTGCTGCTATGCTTCGTTTTAAGCCACTGCCTTAATAACGAAAGCAACAGGAAGCGTTTGGAAATGGCGCAATAGTCTCGCATGCACTAACACGCCAGAGATCATGTAAACGTAGCCTTAAATGGCACCTAATTTCTATTAATACTAATAATTTATAGTAACAAGTGCGAAAATCACCATCATTACCCTCTCCACCATCATTATCACAATCACCTACATCGTCGTCGTCATCATCATCACCGCCACCATCATTATCATTTAGGTAAGATCCTGATCCTGAGAAGAAGGCAGAATATGCTTATTATTATTATTATTATTATTATTATTATTATTATTAGAAATAATTAGAGATTAGATGACTGCATTCGAACGTTTGTTGGCGATATGGATGCGGAGGTGAAAGTTATCGGTAATAGGTGTTTGAAAGGAAGTAACTATAAATAGTTGCTATACCGCGGTAACTATGTATAATGGTTGCTAGGCTGGTATTAACTATATTTATAAAATAACCGGAAGTAAATGAGCGACAACACGCTGTCTGATTGGTTACTGAGCTCAAAAACCGTGCATTCCTCGCGTAGATTTTGTCGTTTTTGATGGATTTCAAGTAGTTTAAATCACAAAAGGAAGTCAACAAGGCTAATCAAGGTACTAACACAACAGAATGTTTTAACTGCAACGTTGGGTGCATTTTCCTCGCTAAAATCGCCAACGTGTTTTCAACAAAGGCTTCCTAGCAACGCACATAGCAACACCTGTTAACAGGTAAATCTGCATTTTCCATGGCTTTATTGTTAATTTAATGGTGTTATTTTATAAAAGAAATAAAAAACTTTGTCTTGTGTGATTATCAAGTTATAATGGCACTCGAGAAGCTAGTATAACACTCGGTTATCGCCTCGTTTTACACGCATCTCTCGTGCTATTATAACTCGATAATCACACGCGATACGTTTTTTATTTCTTAAATAGTTTATTAATGTGACCACTAATAATTTACAATAGATGACTTTATTTGAAAACATATATGATAAGAGTAATCATAGCAATAATTGTCGCACAAAAACAATGCAGAATAACTAAACATGTTAATAAGAAGTGAGTAATATAAATGTTGTTTTCGTCGATGCTTATAGTAGGGTGGCTTAACGTCAAAAAGTTTGTTACTGGCCGGAAAAAAAGCACCAAACTTTTCTCAGATCTTCAACTGGTTATTAACTTTTGAATTTTTTATAGGGTGTATAGTTTTTGTTTTTTGTCTATATGTTTCCTTATAAAGAAAAAATATCACAATTTAGCATCTCGGTTCCACAAAACGAATCACATCAACAGAAAGAACTTCAGAAAGGGAGAAAAAGGAGACATTTCCGCTTTCTGTACGGCAAATCTATCAAGAGAAATCAAATTTTAAATTGTGAGATATTGTGACTGCGCATTGTGGATTTTATCAAACTTCCTTAGACTATAACTTCATTACTATGCAACTTACAGTATCGTGCAATAGCTCAGTTTGCTCCTTTTTTCGTGTAGGTTTTATTGGTCATGATCCAAATTCCTGGAAGGGAGATTCTAAAATTTGACATTTTTATCTTTATAAGGCAAAAAACAAAAATCCCCTGGAATAATTTCAAAACAATTAAATTTTGGGCTCCTATCAAAATTTGAAAGTTGATAATCAGTTTGGTGCTTTTATCCGACCACTAACGATGGTTTCGTTAAGCCACCTGACTATTAGTGGCTGCATTAACATAATAAATCGGATTGGGGATCAAGGCGACGCATCTTCTCCTTCAGACTTCAATGACAATATAGCGACTTCTTCTTGTGGTTCACGAACATTATCTTCCAATCTGCGATAATCATTGGCTCTTGAAATTTGATTGGGTCTTGCTTCAGGATCTACTCCGCTCTTTTCCAAATCCGTCATGCATGACTTATCCTCTTGTGCTGTGGTTACAGTGGTCTATAAGAGCAATCGTACATAGATTAACAATCGTTATTATATAGATATTGATGAAATACCAGATATCTTCACTGTATAAGCAGTCATTTTTATCTTCACATGTGAAGTTATCATCATGGATATTTCATTTATTTCAATATAAATAAACAAAAAATTACATGGCCGCTTGGAGATATGAATTTTTATCTTCTTGTGATGATTATATTTCTCATTCGTTCGATTTATTTATTTAAAAGAACTCCTAGAACGACAAAGAATGGCTTTTTACAGTTCTTTCGGCTGACGTTTCATATTAGTTAAAGGTTGAGGAGATGGTGTATTCATATAAGAAAAAACCATGTCGAAGGAAGTGATAATGCATTTCTATTGAGACAAACTGTTCATATTATTTTGTTGCTGTGAGTATACCTAAAATAGAAGGAAAACTGTATAAGAAATCGCAGATACCTCGCAGTCAATGAGCCATATTTCCGTTTGGTGAGCGTTTAACAAGAAAAATTAAGTAAACATAACTATCTCAGTCGTCTTACCTTGACAAGAGAATACTTCCTCACTCAGAAGGCGAACAGATCGTTCAAATTTCACAGCGTTGACAAGTTCCGAACGGTGAATTAGGTTAGGAAGGAACTTTAATACACGTGATAAAACTCTACGCGTCACAAAACGTCATAAAACTGAACATCCAAATAAATAAATAAATAAATATGAAATTTTCACATATATCGAGATCGCGTTGACTATACATAGGTGCGCAAAGAGGTCTCGCCACGAGACATAGGTAACGGCAGCAACTAGATAGTTGTAATTCTCTACTATATGGGCTGCCTAAATCCCTTATAGATCGTTTACAACAAGTGCAAAACTGTGCTGCCCGTTTGGTAACAAGAAGTAGAAAATTTGATCATATCTAGCAATTTCGTTCTATCATTATGACCTGATCGTCAGTCAACGTATCATCTATAAAATGCTTCTCATTACCTACAAAGCACTTAATGGTCTAGCACCATGTTACATTAGGGATATGTTAAAACCATTTACATCATCAGTGAATTTGCGTTCATCATCGAAAAGACTTCTTGCAGTACTGCAAAACTAGTGAACTATGGTGAACGTTCGTTTTCATATGCTGCGCCTAAGTTGTGGAATGAATTGCCAGACTCCATTCGTAACAGTAAATCATTATCTACTTTTAAAATAAGATAAAAGATATATTTGTTTAAACAGTTTTATGACTAAGTAAGTTTTATAGTAGTTGTATAGTTGTATATAGTAGTTATAATATTTATAAATTGATGGTTTTGTTAATAGTCTAACACCAAGTATAAAACTCTGTATTAGTTTAAAACTTTGTAACGCTTGAGCTATAGGAAACGGCACTATAGAAATAAATTATTATTATTATTGTTAATTAATTAGCCAGCTCAACACACTCTGGCCCTTGCATCCACACACCAACTCTTGCTGGGCGGTAACCGAGTTGCACATGATTCCGTTGTGTCCCACTACTCTGTCTGTACCACCCCGCCAAGCACCTTCCTTATTATTGTTTCCCCTTCAAAGAGCACCGTCCTCTGCATTGTGCTTATTATTCCAATCACACTTTCCTCATCTCCAATAATCTTTTTCACTGCTGTTGTTGCCTTCTCAATACCACCTCCCAGGCATCCGATTATTACTGGGACCACTTCCACTCTATACCCGCTTCTCCTTTCTCTGATTTCAAACACCAATTGCTGGTACTTCTGTAACTTCGTTCGTGCCGCTTCTTCGATGTTCTGTTCTTGAGGGCATGACATATCCACTATCCAAATCTTCCTCGCTTTCTCATCCTCCAGTGTCAAGTCTGGTCTGCGTGCAGAACTGGTCTTTCTCATCCTATACTCAAAGTCCCAGCACAACTTGTACCCATTCCCCTTCAGCACTTGGCCTTTCTCCCATCTAACTGTATACCATACAATGTTGTCAGGGAGGAGACCTCTCTCAACAGCCCATCTAACCGCCAGCACCATCAAGGCATTGTTGTGTCTACGGAGATACTCAGTTCCTGCCAAGATCTCACATCCTGCAAGTAGATGTTGTACAGTTTCATCATACTTCTTACACAATCTACATTTTCCATCCTCGCCTCCTATCCCACGTGACACTTTCCACTTCCGAGTCTCCACCATCTGCTCCAACACATTCATGATTCCAGCCATCTTCTGCGGTGTGATGTTTGTATTCAGCCACATAGGGCTCTCGTTCTCCTGCCCTACAAACACTTGGCTCTGCATGGCTTTCTTCTTATAATCGTTTTTCAGCTTCGCTATGTATCCGTTCTTCATTCCTTTCTTCAACTCCGTCCAGCATCCTGCCCAATCTTCTCCATCTTCTCACCACCTCTCCATACTTGTTCCTCTCTAAATTCAACCTCCAATTCAAACTCACGCAGGGCTTGTTCTGCTTCCCTTTTCAGGCTCTTGTATTCACTGTTGTATTCTCTCTTCCAAGCAATCTTTATCCAGCGGCTTGGACTGCATGCCATATACACTGCCACACGCACTTTAGTTTCCTTATAAACCTGCCGCAAGCATTTCAGACCGCGCCCTCCATCCTGTCTCTCCAGATAGAGCCTCTCGTCACTTGCCTGTCTGCCCAGCATACCTTTCTTGCGTAGTGTACCTTTCACCAGCATATCAAGGTCATATAACTCCTTCTGGGTGAACTGGCATACATTCATGACATATGCTGCCACTGGGATGACCCTACAGTTGATCGCTCTTATGAGGTTCTTATCATACAGTTCAAGCTCTACAAGACTCTCCAACCTCTCTCGCATTACTTCCTTGATTCTCAGCAGTACTTTCTCTTTATCTATTTGCTTTCCCTGTTCTATTCCAAGGAATTTATATACATCTCCCTTCTCTGGGTCCAATGCCTCCGCCCTCTCTTCCAGTATAGGCAGTCCCTCTCCTTTAATCATCTTTCCTCTTCTAAATATGATCTCTGCACATTTCTTCACCCCGTACACCGCTCCTGTATCGTTGCTAGCTTTCACGATAATTTCATTAGCGGCTTCCATCTGATTGTGGTTTTCCTGATAGGTCTTCAAATCATCGATAAACAGACTATGCGTCCTCTTCGTGTATCTTTCACCAGGGGGTCCCATCCTATATCCTCTTGTCTCCTCCAGCAGCATTGTAACTGGGATCTCAGTCAAGCAGAATCCTACCGGCGAGTAACTGTCTCCTTGTAGGAAGCCACACTTTATTCTAATCCATCTACTCTGCCATTTGTGATTTCCAACATTCAACTCTAACCTTGTCTTCCAATTTCCATCAGTTTCCGTATCACATTTATAAGCGACTTAGGTAATCCCATCCACTCATACACCATCAACATCCAGTCATGATGGACTTTGTCATACGCTTTCCTGTAATCGTAAAACGCGACTACCAACTCCCTCTTGTGCTCTCTCACCTCGTCCATTATACACTTATCAACAAGCAGTTGATCCACCGTCCCCAATACCCCCTCTGAGGCTCCCAGTTGTCCTTCATCCCAAATCTCATTCCGTCGAGCATGGTCCCTCATGTACGAGGTATTTAGGCACGTTATTGGACTATACTCTTCCTCAGATGACAGCTCCTCCATCTTTGGTAAAAGGACTGTCCTACCTAAAGTCACCCATTCCGGGATGCCCTCTGGATCTTCAATCAAGCTCTTCATTGTTTGTTCTAAGGCCTTCCAGGTTCCATTAAACTTCTTCCACCAGAAGTTCTGGATTCCATCTATACCAGGAGAGGTCCAATTCTTCCTCCTCTTTATAATTTTCCCGATGGTCTCCTCACTTATCTCAATCTCCTGTACATCCCTGATCTTCTTTCTCAACTCCTCTTTAATTTTCTCCATCCACGGCTGTTCAGTAGTAATCTTCTCTTTCTCCCACATACCTCCCCAAAATTCCACAAATCTCTCCATTGCTGCGGGCTCACCCTTAAATTTCTTTGTGTTATTCACTCTTTTGTAGAAAGCCCCTTCATCCGCTTCAAACATTGCGTTATTCTTTCTTCTCTTACTCTTCTCCACTACTTTCAACAGTATCACTTTCTTCACCCTAAGCTCATCCAGATGTTTCTCCGAGGCGTTCACAAGCTCCTGTGTGCCTACTGATCCTCCTTCCACACACTTCCTCAATTCTTGTAAGATTCGCACTTCTTTTCTGGTTGCTTCTCTTCCTATCCTTCTGCGATGGAGCTCATTATTCACTCTCGCTATTATCTGTCTCAGTGCTTTAATCCGGTTGCGTAGTTTCCTCTCTCTTCTATTTCCTTCCCCTTTCGGTCTCCTACCTATGGCCTGGGCTCTCACCTTGACATTCAATGATGTTGCTACTGCTCTTCCCATGGCATAGACTGCGTCTGTGATCTCCTCCAGCTTTTTGCTGTTTTTGAGGTTCTCGCTTAGTATATTATTTACGCACTCTGCTGTTTCTGGAGGCAATCTTTTAAGTTTCGGGAGTCTGCTCCTCTTTTCAATGTTGTCCGCATTTGTTGGTGTTAGCTTCATCATTTCCACTGTGAAGACCTCTCTTAATGCTCCTTCTCTCTCTGTCACTACTCTTTCACCCTCTTCTGTTCCTCCTTCTAGTACTTGTTCCACTTCTTTTTCTGACACACCCAACACACTTGTTGTCTCCTCCATTACCTCATCATCAACTCCTGCATCAGCTCCCTCTTCATCACGTTCCTCGTTTCTTTTTCTCACCAGGACAAGGTTCGCAATATCTTTTTCCTTCTTAAATCTAGCAGCATTATCTCTCAACTTCTGATCCTTTAGCCTCTCTCCACACTCCTGTTCCCATCTATCACCTACTCTTCCCATGAAACCAGGACCACGTTCCCTTTCCTCCGTATCTATCTCAACCAGGCGAACCTTCTTTGCTGTCGTCCAACGAAGGCTCTCTGGTGGCGCCTCATATTCGGGCCTCTCAGTTCTTCCTTCTATTCGACCCATTACTTCCTCATCTAATCTAAACCTCCTAGCATTATCCACCAGATTCTGTGCTGAGACAGTTTTCTTTGTCTGTGCCTCATTTAACCATCTCCTTTTAACCCGCTTCATAAATCCGCTTCTTCTCTCTCTTTCCTCAGTTTCTATCTTGACAAGCAGTAGTTTCTCCTCCAAATTCCACTCCGGCCTCTTCCCTCTTCCTCGGTTACTTCTAGGTGCTCCAATACTATTCTCAGCTTGCACTGCATTTGTTTGGTTCGGAGCATCTATATCTAATGTTAAGGTTTGATTCATGATTTTCATATCCCAGTAGTTCATATATGGACTACCAGTAAGTTTTACATGCTCGGGAATAATCCGTCCGCCTGAAGTTGCCCGGCTCGCCAGGTAAAGCTCTTCTTAAAACACAGGTCCGCCACTTCTGTGAGTTGTACGCTCGCGACCTCCTATCGTGTCGGTCACCATTCTGGCATCCCCTCAGCACGTGACTCCACCTTGGGATGACGAGTTTTTCTGTCGGGGTTGTCCTTCCCTTAGACGTTTGCTGCCACGCTAACGAGCTCCATCTGCCCGGGTTTATTTTCTTTTTGGAGTTTACCTTCTCCTATATGGGTTGCCTTCACCACGGCTTAAGAGTCCCATCTCCTCTGCCTGTAACCCTAGGTAGGGGGGCTCGAGGGTACTAACACTTGCCCAAAGTGAACCCTCAGGCTAGTGGAGGGAAGGAGTCGTCTTACTTCTCCATTCTAGACCAGCCCCAGCCCAGGCCTAGCCACTGCCCTATTATTATTATTATTATTATTATTATTATTATTATAATTATTATTATTATTATTATTATTATTATTATTATTATTATTATTATTATTATTATTATTATTATTATTATTATATATCCAGGTTTATCGTATCCAGAAGCTCTCAGTAAAGCTGCTTTGTTACTTTGTTTGATAGATAATTTTTAACTGATAAATCGTTTAATGTCATCGTAAATGAGACCGGTCACAAACTACACGGTTTATTACCAAACAAGAACCAGTTTGACTCCAACTTGAGAGCAAAGAGCACTTCCAATGTTCCTACTTGTAGAACCAGTAGATTTCAAAACAGTTTTTAATACGTAATTCTATTATGCATTTCAAGTAAGTTTTAATATTTGTAAATATATATTATTTAAAATATCTACTCAACTTTGTAATACCAAAACATAACATTTTTAAGTTAAACATAATTCCGTCGCTTATGGCTGCAAGTTTTAACTAATACAACTATATATCTAGATAGATAGTTTAATATTCCCACAATTTGCAGTAAAAACTGAATTACAAGGTGATTACAAAATCAGATATAAAAATGCAATTAAAGTTAAAAGGTAAAACTATTAATAAGAATTAAACTACAATATAACTAATTGTTCGCATCAAAACTACTTGCTATTAAAAAAAGAGGTTCTATACCGTTCTGTCTTAAATTTGGGAATTTGGATTTTCCTATTATATCTCAAAATATGACTAGATGTCAAATTTACTTTTGATATAAGATTAAATAGTTTATGGTTAGTGTCTTTTAAAATTTGATTAAAAAACTTCTCGTAAGCTTTATCTCTCATGGAGTGTTAACAAACCACTTTCAACGAGAGAGTCTTCATATTTGGTTCCTGGATATACGAGAGCATGGATAGTAAATAGACTGGATAGGAAACTAAGATCACGTGCGACGTTTCCAGCATGCTGATTGGTTTAGGCACCAGTTGGTCGCGTGAAAACCTAGTTGCAAATCGTGATGTCACAAAATCACCATAAATCGCAACGTTTAGCAATAATACAGCTAAAAATGATAGTCAAACTACCAAAAAATATCACAATGCCACTTTACGATGGAATATCCGACTACCATTACTCATTTTAGGCGAAAAGATCCAACTTTAGACGGTGAAAAACGCGTCCCAAATTTCAACTAAAACAACGGTAGTTTTGCGACGCCAGTTTCTTCACCACAAAACGAAAACAGCTGAAACAAAGACGAACAACATTTACCTCGATCATTTGGTCGTGGCTTAGGCAGGTTTGTAAGACGATGAAACATTTTGGAATCTCAATATAGCTACTTGAATACGAAAATATGGAGAAGTCGAAGATAAACTCAGCAAAATCTGTGTACTCGTGACATCTTCGTGACATCACGAATTTCAACTAGGTTTTCACGCTGACGTCAACCAGTTTCCTATCCAGTCTATTTACTATCCATGACGAGAGTGAGCACGTTTTTGAACACGTTCCATATCTTCACTAATATACTTTGGCATGGAATGGTGGAAAGCAATGGATACATATTCTAGTACTGGTCTAATACATGTCTTATAAAATTGAATTATCTATATATTTATCTATCTAACTTGATGTCTTACCCTGCTGCATGTTATGTAGTTGATTTACTCACGGGAGCATCGGGACATCGCAAATGCTCTTTGCGACCTTCGTGATTATATAACATGCACCAGAATATGATATCGGGCCGATTAATGGCAGTGTGTAAGCCATAGATATAGGAGACATAGATTACGGACTCGACTCAGGCGGCGCGCCACTATGCGGAATCCAAGATGGCGATTCAAGCGGGAAAAAGCTCAAGAAGTGATGACCAGTACAAATAAAGTCACTTTATACGACTCTCGTGAAAAACTAACTGATCAAAGTCGGAACGATTTAAAACATGAATATGATGGGAAAATTACGATAATTGGTTCGATGTCATTTCAGTGGTGTCATTTCAGTTTCTCTGGCTGCAATTACCTTAAGATAACCTGAATTTGTTGTAGAAATACTTCTGTTACAATACTGCTGTAAATTCAACGATTATTATAATTTTATAATTATAAGATTATAATTTTATAATTTCAACGATTTCTCAAAAACGCTTGTCTCTTATATATAATATGCTTCTTTTCTATTATTTTGAAGTAGTAATTTTCCAGAAGAAGCCCACGATGGCTAATTACCCCAATGTGGTCACTTGAGTTCCACGGTAGAGCACCTAGTCACCAGGAATTTAGTGATTGTTTATATAATATATGTGCTTCGTTCTGCCCATAACCTCAAAATGTTTTATTGTCAAAATGAGATATATCAGTTTGTTTGATATGCAAATGTCTGGAATTTCATCACACATGCATAATGACTTATTGGAGAAATGTGTATATCTCTTTCACTCGCGAACGAAATCCTTTAAAATCAAGAAGTTTTGTGTTGTGGGAGAAACGCACACACGTGCTATTCACACTTTAGTGTTTTTATTTCATGAACGCAAAGATATATAACATTCTCTGATAACTCATTATGCATGTGTGACGAAATTCCAGATATTTGCATATCAAACAAACTGATATATCTCACAAAGAAAGCGAAGAAATGAAAATCGTCAAACGAAGTTACTTTATCATTTTAAAAGTTCTTCCAAATAAGACAATAACAAATTTTGAGGTTACGGGCACTTTTAAAACCCCGCTTTAAATTTCTGTTTCGATTCAGAAAAGCACTGTTGTTAAAAGCACGGTTATTACTGAATCGAAACAGAAATTTAAAGCGGGGTTTTTAAAAAACGAAGCATATATGTTATATAAACAATCACCAAAGTCCTGGTGACTAGGTGCTCTACCGTATCTGAAATAGCCTCAACCTACAATTTCATGTTACGAGGTTCCAAATATATTAGCATATATTAGCAACAGAACGATATATATATATATATATATACTGGTCCCGGTTTGTTCTTAAAATGTATGTATTCCAACACTCGAAATTTTCCTTCAACGTAAATCCTTTCAACATGTAGTTAGATCAAGTGAAATGCCAAATATTACCTATAATATACCCAACGGCTTCCGTAGCTCAGTGCTCAGAGCACTGCACTAGCATCGCAGGGTCGCGGGTTCAATTCCAGCCGGAAGGCCTTGAAGTTGCATTTTTCGCAACTGGTCCCGGTTTGGTCTTAAAATGTATGTATTCCAACACTCGAAATTTTCCTTCACCATAAATCCTTTAAACATGTAGTTTGATCGAGTGAAATGCCAAATATTACTTTTATTATATATATATATATATATATATATATATATATATATATATATATATATATATATATATATATATATATATATATATATATATATATATATATATATATATATATATATATATATATATATAAAATAAGTCGTGTCTTACGCACGCTATGATTGGTCAGTTACCGTGTTTATATCAGGCTATATAACATGGATGGATTACGCCATCGTGATACGCCATCAATTAGCCATCATACGCCATCAATTAGCAATCATACGCCATCAATTAGCCATCATACGCCATCAATTAGCCATCATACGCCATCAATTAGCCATCATACGCCATCAATTAGCCATCGTACGCCATCAATTAGACATCACGGCGCCATCATACGCAGTAAGGAGAATTTACGTGTTGATAACAAATATATTTGTACATTTTATTTGCTTTCTACGGGTTATTTTATAAAAGAAATAGAAAACATTTTTGTCCGTGTTCCCATACGTTATATAAACACTCGTGGAAGTTTGGGAGAACTCGAAATCGCGTGGAAACACTCGCCCTACGGGCTCGTGTTCCCACTATGATTTCTCGTTCTCCCAAACTTCCACTCGTGTTTATATAACAGTATGTAAACACGGAAAATGTTTTCTATTTCTTAATTATATATATATATATATATATATATATATATATATATATATATATATATATATATATATATATATATATTATGTATTACCTCGTTCTTTATAAAACCCCGCTACGAAGTAATATATGCTAATATATGCTAATATATTTGGAAACTCGTAACGTGAAATTATAACCGAGCCGCCATCTTGGAGCTCCGTAGTGGCGCGCTATCAAACCAATGGGCATGTTACGAGTCTGCAATCTATGTCTTCTATATCTATGGCATAAACGATCGTTAATCGACGATAATTTTGATAAACATGGTGTCATCTTTGACGTACGCTCGGTTACTTATAGCATCCAACGGCATAAACAAAGGACTTCCCGACGCGATATTCATGTTGTTTTTTGGTCTTTGAAACGAAGAACTTTCAGCATCAGAACGAAACGCATCAATCATGTGATCTCCATTAGTTTGATCCAATAACATCATGGTGATCTTCTTTTGAAATGGCCAAGGTAACAACGCATCGTATTCTCCTTTCACGACCACAAAAAATAACGAGATATGAGTGTCCTTGCCAAACCCATCTCCATTCATGTACACCCTTGCACACATCTTGTAACCAAACTGACTAGTGTAGAAGTGTGGGCTATAGATGGCGGTTTGGGCACCACTCACAGCATCTCTGCGTTTTTGTTTAAAGTCATCAATCTTCCACAGCAATGTCCCATTGAATATGGTCGTGGAGGGACCTTGATTTGACAAGTCTATGTCGGATAACTTAACTGTGGTTAGAGCCAGCGAGTGATCAACTTGTTCAAACCTTGTCAAGAGTCTTTCGATTTTCGATGTCTTCTCTCGGTTTTCAGTTTCTAGCTTCCTAGATATAGACAATTTCCAATAAAATGTTTTATTATATATGGCTATGGCAACTTCCTGTGGAATTACGCAATGCGATTGGTTAATTTGTGGTCTAGATTTTGCCGTAATGCCCGTGGGCGATTATGGATTTTCTGCTGACGGTTTTGGCGCGAAAACGTTTTTGTTGATTTGAGAACAAATAGAAGAGAACATGAGCTAAGTATCTTCATTGAAAAATACAGAACAACAAAGAATGCTGGAACATTAGTGTTGATTGTCTTTATATTAATGTTGTTTACGCAAAAGCACGACGAATGTTTCATTCGGAACTAATACCAACAGGTGCAAACACCAAGCGTTCAAGGCCATTAAGAGGTAATATAAGGTAAAGCAACGAAAACAAAAAGGTAAAAACAAACAAGAAAATGAACTAAAAGCCATATTAGTTCAATTTACTGAACAACCTCGTTTCCTTGTCTATAGGGGAAAGTATTTGTCTTCGGGTTTTTCGCATTTCGCTTTACCTCTCTAACTCTACCTTTCTAACTCTCTAACTCTACGTCTCTCACTCTACCTTTCTAACTCTACCTTTAACTCTATTTTACACGCTATACTCGCATTAAGCTACGTTTTCATTCATGCGGATGCGCTAATGTTATCCGGATTCGGATTCGGACACGGACACGTTTTTGTTTTGCCATTTACGCCGCGATTTAGATTGTTCCAGTATGGCGTCAAAGTGTTTATCAACACTTACCATTTATCTCACTATTTCTCATGGCCTGTGTGATACCTTTCCAAATATTCTGTACCAGTTGAGCATCTTTATGTTCCGGAGAACGTAGGTTATAAAGACATATACAGTATGACTTCGAATAAGCTCGACGAGTTTCTCGACGTCTTCTTTCTCGAGTCGGGCAGTTGTGGTGAATGATAAGCAATACAAAATGGCGAAAAAAGGAAATAGACGTACGGGACATGCGCAAATGTTTACATTTGTACGGAGTCACCAACCTAGTCTGCATGTGATGTGATTAACAGAGTGTGAGGTCTGTACGGGAAAGTATTTGCCTGAGGTTTTCGTACAAACCAAGCGAGAGGCAAAGACAAATACTTTATCATACAGACCGAGCAAACGACGCTACTAAGTAGTTTATTATATGGTTTTTGATTCATTTTCTTGTTTGTTTTTAGCGCTGTTTTCATTGCTTTACGTGACCTCTTAATCACTTCGTGTTTGCACCTGTTGGTATTCTTTCCTAATGAAACATTCGTCCTGCTTTTACGAAACAGCATTAAAGAAAAACAACACTAATGTTCCAGCATGCTTCATTGTTCGGGATTTTTCAATGAAGATACCTATAGTTCTCTTCTATTTGTCATGTGCTCAAATCAACAAAAAATGTTTTCCCGCAAAAACGATCAGAAAATCCTTAATCGCCCACGGGATGCCACGGATATTACGACAAAAGCCAGACCACAAATTAACTAATCATATTGCGTAATTCAACTGGAAGTAGCCCTAGCCATATAATAAAATTATAATTATAATTAGCTATATAAATCAATTATATAATTCCGAAATATATTTATTAATTGGTTTTTGATTGAATGATATGTTAATTATGGACGTCGTATATGCATGAAACTAACCTTATCATTTCTTCATGTTTTTCTAAACATTTTCTCAAATCAGACAGCATGTCGGGCGATGCTTTGATATTACTTCTACCTTCTTCAACCCTCGACTCGAGAGCTCCGACTCTCCTCTCTAACCCTGTTATGGTTTTCATAATCGAAACGAACTTTTGGGAGAGAGCTTTGACGTTATTTGAGAGCGAAACGGTCGTATGTTTGATGCCTTCTAGAGCTGTTTGCATCACCGTTATGTTTTCTATCTTCGGAATGAAACTTTGAACGTTGCCAAACATTTCTAAAACAAACCTTAGCAGCAATCCTATGTGGATCACTAACCCATCTTGTTGGTGTTCATGTAATTCTTTACGTTTCGAGATCTGAAAATACAACAATCTTAATAAGGATAAATCCACAAAGAAAAACGATTGATGTAGATGAGTTCCAAGTAGATGTGACAATAATAATTACCATGAATTATAAAAGGTGCAGTCCAGTCCGTTCTGCGCATGTGTGATATTTCAAACGTTGGGGACCCCATATGTCAACAAACCTTAACGGAATATATTTGACAGTTCGAAAGCGAGTATTCGTCAAAGGTGGCGAAGGCACGAGTGGTAGTATCCACATTTAGGAACAGAACAGCTTCTTATAACACGCTTTTTAGACGGAAAAGCTCAAGCGTGTGAAAAAAATCCGAAATACTTCATGTTCACAGTGGTGTAGCCAAGGGGGGCGACCGCCCCCCCCCCCCCCCCCCCAATGACCCCAAGACCGTTCTTGTGAAAAGTCTAAATCCGAGGAGAAATTTGAGGGGTGGGGGGTAGATGTCCTGAGCATCAAGTCAAATCAGTCAAATTACAAAAACATATCGATGAGCAACTCGCAGGTATCTGATAATTCTCGTGGTCTTTGGCTGTCAAAAAATTCAAAATGTGTTGGTCAGCGGCTAAACGTAACAAAGTATCAATGCTCTAGCACAGAATACTGACTCATGTGTTATGCAATTATGTAAAATGTCGAAGCTCCTGCTCCTTCAAGGCTTGAAAGAAAAAGGCTTGAAAGTCTTATGTTGATGTCCGCGGAAGCTGATTTATTGGAAGAGCTTGATTTTAATTACCAAATGTGATGCGTGATCATTACAGCATTATTGAACAAATCCATTACTATGAAGAGGGGATATTTTGTATCTTTCAATCTTTGTCTGCATGTTTGTCAAGTCCATCTTACTCTCTATGACTCACTTTGCGTAATTGCGTTAAAACCCACCCAAAACAAGAGAAACAAAATTCCCTTTATGGAAAAATTAATTAAAATATTCTGTACTTATTAAAAAGGTCTATGATTCTATGAAATGTTTCGATTTAGAGTTTTTATCAATGAATCTCAAGATATCTTGACGTGTATTGTGCCATGTTTTGATTTAGTAATAACAAAATTTTCCGATTTATGGCCTTCAGATTACTTTTGGAAATTCGCCTCAGAATGCAGGAAATGGTGTTTCAGAGACCCTAGAAATCCAAAATTTTCCGGGGGAGCATGCCCCCTCCCCCCCCTAAAAAACTAGCGCCTTTCGCGTTTTGCCCCCCCCCCCCCTCCCCCAAAAGCCAAGACCCTGGCTACGCCACTACATGTTCAATGTTTATATAATGCAATGTAAACAAACGATGTAAATGCGCAGAACGGACTGGACGGCACCTTTAAAATTCAAAATAAATTAATATTTCATCAATATTTGTAAATTCGGATAAAGCAATTGATTAATAAAACATCAATGCTTTATCAAAGTTAATAGACACTAGTGGCTTAACCTGGGTCCTGGGCGTTTTATCAAAGTTAACTTGCTCAAATTGAGCTTTTCGGAGTTAAAATAATTTGTTTGTACAGTTTGTACAACTTCCAAACAAAGTATGTATTATATATTCTATTCATTTCACAAGAAAGATAAAATACTCGCGGCCGATCTGTATGGGCATTAACAATTGACGGTACCGAAAAAGATGGCGACTGGTAATTTAACCATAATTCCTTGCGCGCAGTAAACATTGAATCTCGTAGAAATAGCAGAAGATAGAGTTTCAAAAAGATTAAGTTTGATAAAAAGGAAGCTTTTACGTATTTAGTTCATGTTTACAAGATAAACAATGTTCAGCTGTTATTACAGGTGATTTAAGGTCGCAAAGCATTCTGGTAAAATGTGCAGCCGCCATCTTTTTCGGTACCGTCAATTGTAAATCGGTAAGAGATTTCTCCTAATATACATAAAATTTAACTTCTATTTTCTCGGCTAAAATAGCTCATATCACCAAATTAGTTGGTTAATATAGTTATTTAGATGCATTCAATACTCTAAGTATAACTAAGTATTCGCAGCTGATCTGTATGGGATTGACAGGGCTTGCCTTCGGCTCGCCTTGAAATCCCATGTACAGATCGCCTGTAAAGTGCTCAATACGGCTGCTCAATACCGCTGCTCTGGTGTCTAGGAGAACCCAGCATCTGCATGCCATGGCTGGGCAAGGCTATAATATTGAAGACTTATTAACCGAGTGAAGTGTGTACGGGAAAGTATTTGCTTGAGCTTTTCGTACAGACCAAGAGACGAAGGAGCGAGGTTTGTGCGACAAAACCGAAGGCAAATACTTTCTCATTCACACCGACGTCAATAAGGTATTTATTATATGGCTTTTGGTTAAATTTTTTCTCCGTTTCTAACGTTGTTTTCGTCTTCAACTTCTTCAGATGTTACCATTTACCTTACCTCTTCACTAGTATGTACCGCTTCATTTTAACATCAGTTAGGCATTTATTTGCTGCGCTTTTAAATGATTAAAAACTTTAAAGAAAAGCAATAATGATGTTCCAGCACATTTTAGTGCTCAGTATTTCCAATGAAGATGCCTAGCTGTCTTTTATTTTCATTCAAATCAACTTAGAAATTTTCACGCCAAAACGTATTGCCCTCGCAGCATAGAGATCATAAAAAAAACTAGAGGGGGCATTCAATCTTCATAGTTTTATTTATGATCTCTATGCCTCGCAGCCTATAGGCTGGGGCGTCAATCTCGTAGATTACGGACCTCTGAACGCGTGCGTTATTAAGAGGTCAGCCATATAATATAGAGAATTATACGCCAATTGACGATATTAAGGAAAGGGTAAAGTCTTACAATTGAAAGCCAACTATCTTATTACCTCAGTGTGGTCACACCCAACGGCCTTGAACTCACATTCTGTCGGAATTTCTTCACATTCCACTGTTTCGTGTTTCGTTATATCTTTCCGAGGTATGTCCGCCATTCCACAATGTTTACACGTCAAAGGAGTTTCCAAACACTCTACATCAATATGTTCCTATATAAAAGTATGATACACAACGTTCTTTAACACCTCTAAACCCATGCATCAGTACACATTTATGCAATATTGAACTCTTGAGATCAGAAAATATTCAAACATCATAAATGGCTACGTTGGCAGGTTTCTTTGTATTTAACGGAGAAAGAAACGTAGCTGTAATTAATCCTTTGCAGGATTGTGTCATTTGGTTGACAACATTTACATCATTATATTAACGACTGTGTTAATATATACACTGCTATAGTAAATGTGGAAGAGCATGGAGTAGAAGAACGGTACATGGACGATCGTCAAGCTCATATCGTCCACGATCGACATGAATCGAACCTGTGACCTTCTGATTGCTGGTGAGACGCTCTAACCATTGAGCGAAGGTTAGAATGATGTACTGGTTCGATTGATATATATATATATATATAAAATCAATCGAACCAGTACATATATTGGCATTTCACTCGATCAAACTACATGTTGAAAGGATTTATGGTGAAGGAAAATTTCGAGTGTTGGAATACATACATTTTAAGACCAAACCGGGACCAGTTGCGAAAAATGCAACTTAGAGCCCTTCCGGCTGGAATCGAACCCGCGACCCTGCGATGCCCATAAATCCTTTAAATCCTTTCAATCCTTAAAGCCCATAAATCCTTTCAACATGTAGTTTGATCAAGTGAAATAATGCCAAATATTACCTATAATATACCCAGAATCTTATCCCGGCATTACCACCACCATATATACAGAACTCGTGACTAGGCTCTCGGCAACGGCTTCCGTAGCTCAGTGGTCAGAGCACTGCACTAGCATCGCAGGGTCGCGGGTTCGATTCCAACCAGAAAGCCTCTAAGTTGCATTTTTCGCAACTGGTCCCGGTTTGGTATTAAAATGTATTGTATTCCAACACTCGAAATTTTCCTTCACCATAAATCCTTTCTATATATATATATATATATATATTATCAGATATATATATATATATCTTATCAGAATATATTAAATGTGACTTGCAGCTTGGTTATTTTAATATGGTAAATTGTTTGCTACTCAAGCTTTTAACGCAAACCCAGAAAATGTTTCTGAGCCCCCTGCAGACGTAGTACGCAACATAATGACATACGAGTCAATGACAACAGTGACGTAACGAAGGGTGGAATCCGAATAAACTACGAAGTTGTTCCGACGATCAAGTCCTCAAGTCCTTCTGATTTTCTGATTATAAAGAGCTATATCTCTTGAGGAAATATACGAATTACCTTGAAACTTCGTAAACTAACTTATTTTAAATATTTTAAATATATAGTTGATAGAGGAAAAAATGGTTACCAAATTTTTGTTGCATATGTCCTTTGATGTATAAAGTTCAATAATCTCGCAGCACGTGTTAACACAAGGACAAAAGGATGAGCAGTGATGACAACAACCCAATGCCATCATTTGTTTTTGTATAATGGAGAGATTTCCTTGAGCTTACCTTAAGTAAATTGAAGCCAAGTTTTTCATTGCAATAAGTGCACGAGACTTGACGATAAAGACATTCTGTTTCTAAATGCTGAGGTAGTAGACAACGTTTAATTTCCTTCTTGCACTGAGCGTGTACACATTGTATTAAGGAATGATCACAGCAGTTGAAATGATCCTACGATATTGGAAAAAGAAATAGAGTAAGGGGCAGTTTATATGGGAGTCTGGGCAGGAATAGAACTATAGAAGAGACACTTTTCTCAGACCTGAACTGGCCTATGTGCAATTAGAACAAAATTAAGAACAAAATTAGTGCGGATTCAAAATGTTCGGTTTCATGAAGCATTCACACGAAGTCGGATTTGGTCGTTTCACTGATCTCTAAATGAAAACTGAATGGAGCAACTATTGTTTGAATGCTGCGAATAAATTAAGCTGGGATATTTCGCAGCGGCCATCTTGAAGGGACCACGCTATATAGTTTTACTGTTGGCGACAGAGACTATCTTTCTGTAATCTTTCAAAATGCTAAAATGAATAAGTTGTTGAAGGCTTTCCCGTAATTTGGAACACAAACTACGGCTCCATTAAATACAAATATACAGTGTTTTTATCGTTTTATTGTTTTATGCTACTTAGCAACTTTTCAGAATAACACTTTCAATGTTATATCAAAAAATATACTATTTTACAAAATCGTTGTTCTTTTGGCAAAATTATCAAAACATTACTGTTTTACAAAATCGTTGTTCTTTTGGCAACATTTATAATTGTACCTGTAATTCTCTGTAAGTTCCTGACCAAGTACAACCACTGTTCGAACAATGAAGACGTAATGCCATTAGCTCTCGTTTAGTAAAAGCATCGAGAAAAACCTAGAAAACGAAATGAATGAATTAACGTGTGTGTTCCTAATTTTTAAAGAGGTAAGTAAATATTTATTAAGCCATATAAACATGATGTTTCGAAATGTTTTTATAAAATAATTTTACTCTACGCACGCTGTGATTGGTCAGCTTGCCGGTCTCGATCAGGCTGACGTCAGTAACTAATGAGAATTTGCATTAAATCAAAATCAAAATAATTATACATCGTAATTATCCAAAGTATAAGAAATTGTTTTTAAAATTATTTTATAAAAATAATAGAAAACATTTGCTTGGGTCTCTATAACGTGATCGAAACCCTCGTGAAGTAATAAAAACACTCGAGAAGTTGGGAAAGCACTCGCTTCGGCGGCTCGTGCTTCTCCCTACACTTCTCTCGTGTTTTTATTACGTCACTCGGGTTTCGATAACGTTATAGAGACCCGGGAAAAATATTCTATTATTTAAGTATAAAAAAGAGAAATAAGAGAACTTGAATACATAGACGATGTTTTGGATGATGTGTCCTTGAAAATATGGAAATATGAAAGTATTTTTACGATATCTTCATGTTATCTTATTTCCCTTTTTCATACTATATCCAGTTCTTTTGAGAACTTAGCATCTTTCATATTTATTCGATATATTTGTAGTTCTAACTTCTTTATTATCGTATTTAACACTCTGGCATGAGCGCCGTCATTTTCCAGTCTTCCGCTCGACGGCAAAACTATTGACGACATTTCAAGGTCGTGGCTAAGTTACAGTTGAAGTGACCGTAATATAAAATATGATATTGTTATTGACATGATTAACCTACTGCTGTATCGATGGAAAATTGTTGATACGAGCGGATATGTTTTGAAAAAAAACTCTTTATTATTGCATCATAGTTAGTTAAGAACTGAATAATTGTTCTGCTTAGCTGCACTCACCTCTTCTTTCTTTAAGTCAGTTCCATCCTTGGGGCAGACTGGATTAGGGGAGCTGAAACATATAAAAATATACTCCCGAATAAGTTAAAAAATATACCCCCAAAACTAAATAGAATGGAAAGCATTTTTGCCAAGAATAGTACAAAGACTCAATGACAATTGAGAGCTTAGCTTTCAAATAACTGAATTAAATAGTAGTTACGAAAGGAAAGCTAGAATTGCGAACAATAAACAATACACATCGCTTGTTGCGATACGAAACGCCACGATATCATTTGGCGAGTTTCTTATAAATTCACATATACGCCGCTTTCTTATGCTTAATATATTCTAGTAACAATTACTCGCTATTTTTATTTCTGACATCACGAATTATTTCATCCCTGATCTGAAGACGAACACATCGTCAAGAACGTCGTCACTATGAAACTACATAAGTACACATACAGAAACATTTTCTGAGCATTTAAGCTTGACGATCGTCCATGTATCATCTTAGTATTTTTCAACATATTAACATTCGACCAGCTTTTGTGGTCTAGTCGTTACCAGACATGTCTATCTATGAGCTGGGAGACATTGCTTCAATTCCTGGGTCGGACCTCCACTCAGTGTCTTAAAAATAATTGAGGAGAAAACTAAACTAAACTCTGAACCTATTCGCTGGCATAAGCGCACCCTGGATAAAGCCGGCACATGCGCTAATATCCGGATAATGGCGCATGTACCTTCAAACGATTTTGATAGATAGGAACAGAATACCGTACTTTTAATAATTGTATACGCATACATCTTACAGTAAACCATTGAACATTGTCTGTTATAAATTGTAGTGTCACAGTTGTCAATGCAGTGATAATGTTCGTTATATAGCAATGAAATGCAAATATTATTGCCTTTGGTTTATTCTTCCAAAATATTCTTGTATAACACACTCCGCTTGAATCGCTTTAGATCTCGGCGCTTTTACCCGGTATTGGCATGGAACTTCAAGTCCATTGTTTCTTTTATTCTCACGTGGTATAGTTAGAGGTGCGCCTATTTGCGAATTTGTATAGGCACATGTACCTCTAAACGACCATTTTGACTCCGAAAATTATCGAAAAATCTTGAATTTTCGCTGATAGGAGCATGCGCTTATATGCGAGGGAATCTTTTTTATATTATTATGTCGTGGATTTCCTCATGAGAAATTATAGCGAAACGCGAAATTTACCTGTCATGAGCCACTATTCCAACTTAACACTGTAACTACCTGTATATAAACCAGAAATACGTAAACACAACAACCCCTCAATAATTTACCTTTCAGTGATTTATGGTAATAGTATCTGACAGTGTGTAAATTTCAGGTATTCTCACTTTCAAACGCACAGGTTATACATCAGATATAGTTTGACGCTACTCTTCGCTTAAAAATTTTTTCAGTTCTATATATGAGGGTATAATACTAATAGAGATCCTAACATTGCAACGATCACCCCTGATAGATTGGAGTGTCGAAACGTTCGGTCATGAACAGTAACTTTTAAAGTTACTTTTTAAGCCAGAGTAGTGTCAAACTATGTCTGGTGCTAATATTGTTCATTTTGGTTGAAATTAGTCTTACCTGAACATTATCTCGATACAAGAATGACACATTAAATGACCACATGGTGTTTGCATCGGTTCTGTTAACAGTAAATCACATTTTGAACAAATAAACTTCAAGTTTATCTTCCGACGATCAGCTTCCGAGATGTGTTGACCAGGCATGGTGGGAATAGTCTAAGAAAGGAAAGAATGAAAGAGAAACTTCAAAGTTAAAGTGATCCATGTCTTATTGGCTGTCTCATCGTGCAGTCCTTCGACGATAAAAAACTACTGTATCACAAAGAGCCAATGGAAATACTAGCTTCTTATACACGAAATCCACATGAATACAGTTCAAGGGGGTGGTGGTTTAAAGGACGCTGCCGTTAAATATCACGTCCTAGATCTTAATCTTATAAAGTTAGCTTGATCCGTAATTCGCTGTTATATGGTTTACGTAAGCATTTTTACATTTACATATTATTAAGTCGGTAAAAATCTTACGATTATCACACCAACTATAAACTAAAAAAAACTAATACAAATTCATAAAATAAAGATTGTATCTAAATGTAACTGTTAAGTTCAGCTTTAAAAACATATAACGAATCTGCTAAAACTATTTCCTTAGGGATTTTGTTCCACTCACTTAAGGTTCTCGGATAAAAAGAGTACTTAAAAATGTCTTTTGTAGCTCGCGGTTTTATGACTATTACGAGTTCTTGTTTCTTGACTTGGTATTAACAGATCGTCAGTGTCAAAATCAAATAAACCACGACTTAATTTGTACAACATAGGCCTGCATGCATGCAGCATGTTCTGAAATCTGCTGGGCTTGCATAGAATAGCGGTTCTCAGGATTGAGACGTCATGGTTATTGTGGTCTTCTGACGTGTATTCTGACGCAATGGGAGTGACGCAATATCTAACTATATTTATTAACAGAAGAAGACGTTCCTGGAAGTTCTCTTTCATGACGCTGATACTTAAACATTAGAAAATAGAAAAATTTGTGCAAACTTCTCCCATCAGAAAGGATAGTTCCGTGGAACCTAAAGAACCTCCTCTAGATCCGTCACTGCCTTGTTATACTGTCTCGTAAGTCCGATGAGATATGAGAAAGCTGTTTCGCGCTGTATCGCTACATGAACAGGAAGTAACAAATTCCGATTGCGAGACGGCGTTAGACGTCCGTTTCCGACTAGGACAGTTCGAGGCAAATTTTACCGCCATTTTGTAACTTGCCTTTGAGCATTTGCTGTTAGTTATTATACACACTTTTCGTTCTAGTTAAAGAACTGAGGAGTCATAGTAAGTATTTATGCGACAAAGATATTGTTGATACTCAAGCTCGTAAATTTATATTTATATTGTTTATAATCGTGTATTATTAGGTATTCGAACTTGTCCAGAATAAAACATGTTTGATGTATGACATACTTCATCAGTGAGTTATGACTTATAACTAGAGCGAAACATTCGAATACTGACGACTTGTGCCTGGACATATAATTGCCATATCATGGAAGCAAAGAAAGCACGTTCAAATGCAAGAGGAAAGTTCACTCGTGCGACGAACAGCCTTAGCCGTGCGATCGACGAGAAAGCGTTGACAAAGACGGTCGAGAATCGTTATGGAGAACTTAAACAAGCTTGGAAAGAGGTAAGAGAAAGGCACGAAGAGTATATCAACGAGTTAACTGATATTGAAGATGAAGAAAATTGGATATCGGAACTGAGTCATTCGTTCGATGAAATCGAAATCAAGACTGATTACTACTTAGATAAAGTAGGTCGAAACAAGGAAGAAGAAATAGACCGTAAAGCTCAAGCAGAGTTAGAAAAGGAAGAAAAAAGACAAGAAGAAATCCAGGCAAAGCGTGTTAAAGAATTGTGTATCAAAAGAGACCAAGAAGGTATGAAATTTTACAAATGTGTCGATACTACCGAGAACCTATTCAAAACCGGAAGTGCTGTTGAGCCCATACATGTTGCCATGGCTCTGAAGGATGCTTTGACGAGATTAGATGAAGTATTGGTTAAATGTGATAATGCTCAAGAGGAGTACATTACCGCGGTAACAGGCAGTGATGTAGATCTAATAATTAGCCAAGAAAATTGGATTGTAAAAATTCTGGAAGTGTACAACAAGATTCGTGATGAAGGCAGAATTTTCATCAGTCTACATGAGAAGAAAGAAGTCATGCCGGTAGCCACGATCAAGTCTGGAGAAAACAGTGGTATCAGGTTAGAGAAATTAAAATTTGAACCTTTTAGTGGAGAATTAAGAAAATATCCAAGGTTCAAGGAAGAATTCCTAAAGCACATCAAGCCCATGTACAAGCCCCACGAGGAAGCATTTGCATTAAAGTCCTACCTTGCAGCTGATATCAAGGAAGACGTAGATAACCTGGGTGATGATGCTGTCGAGATATGGAAGCGACTTGACAGAAAGTATAATGATAAGAGCAAGCTGGTGGACTCCATAATGGCTGAGATAAAACAACTCAGAACAAGCACTAACGAGGACGCCATCGAAACACTGCAAATGATCAAAGTTGTCGAAAGAGCTCATCGAGACCTAAAGAGCATGGGACTGGAAAAGGAGATTAGCAACTCAACCATAGTCAGCATGATAGAGGAAAAGCTACCTGAAGAGATAGAGAAAGAATGGATAAAAATTGTCACTGGTGAAAACCGAAGTGAACTCAGTAAGAACAAATTCCCCACACTTCTGGAATTGTTGCTGCAGTTTAAAGAAAGAATAGAGTATAAATCAGCCAGTCTACGAGCGAAACCCATTGTGGAGGGAGGAGTCAATGCTGTTAATGAAAGTGCCAGACAAGATGAAGATTCCGATCCAGGAAATCGAAAGCAAGTGTGGTGTTGGCTTCATCCAAACAGCACAGACCATCCCATTTGGAGATGTAAAGCGTTCGCAAGTAAATCAGCTGCAGACAAAGTGACTTTAGTTCGAAAACACAAGGCCTGTTTTTCCTGCCTTGCACAGGGTCATACCTCTAAGTTCTGCAAGAGAAACTTTAAGTGTAAGGAAGAAGGATGCGGTATGCCACACCATCAGCTCCTTCACGAGGCCCACGCTTCGGGGATTTCATTCCATGGCACCAGAAGGCGAAGTCTGAGAAGCAGTCGAGACACCAACATCTTATTACAGCTCCAGAAAGTAAAAGCTGGAAGACGTGGAGGTAGATTTTCACAGTTAAACGTGCTTTGGGATGGAGGCAGTACGCTCTCATTCATCACTTTTCAACAAGCGGAAAAGCTAAATCTAATTGGAGACAAAATTTGTCTAGAAATAGTGAAGATCGGAGGGGTGACTGAAGAACTGGAATCTTTCCGTTACAAGCTCACATTGGTTGATAAAGCTGGTCTTACTTCCACCGTCACCGTACTGGGGATAAAACGTATATCTTCCGATATCAAGGCTGTAAACGTAAGTGGGGTGATGAAGATGTTCAAGAATGCCAGTGCACAAGAACTCGACAGGCCTGACGGAGGACAGATAGACTGTTTGATCGGCTATGAATATGCAGCATTTCATCATGTCCGCAAGCAAGCTGTTGGGCACTTGCTTTTGTTGCAAAACAGATTCGGAATGGTAATCAGAGGCACCCACCCCCAGCTGGAAGAGGAAACTAGAAAGGTCGTGCAACATGTTATTGTTCACTGCGCCAATGTGTGTTTAAAATATTTTTATTCGATGGAGCAACTAGGAGTTCAATGCTCACCACGCTGTGGATCTTGCAAATGTGGTCAATGTCATCCAGGAGGAAAAGACATGACACTTAAGGAAGAAAGAGAATACAAGCTCATTGAGGATCGGCTTATCTACAAACCTGACCAAAAGAAGTGGGAAGCTGGCTATCCATGGATCAAAGACCCACGAACACTACCAGACAACAGATCCTTTGTTTTAGGAGCATTGAAAGCTACGGAGAGACGCCTCAAGAAATTTCATGAACATGCCAGAGTTTACCAAAGGCAGATCGAAGACATGATCAAGAGAGGCGCGGCCCGGAAGTTGACCAAGGAGCACATGGATGAATACAGTGGACCAGTATTCTATATATCACACCATGAAGTACTAAAACCAGAGAGCAAGAGCACGCCCTGCAGAATAGTCTTCAATAGCAGTGCAAACTTTCGAGGCCACATACTAAACGAATACTACGCCAAAGGTCCGGACATGCTAAACAACCTTCTTGGTGTCCTGGTACGATTCCGGGAAAGACCAGTGGCTATGATTGGCGACATCGGGAAGATGTTCCATGCAATCGACATCCCTTTAGTCGATCAGATGACCCACCGCTTCCTTTGGAGAGACTTGAATGAAGACAAGGAACCCGATACGTATGTTATGACTTCTGTGAACATGGGAGATCGACCATCCAGTACCATTGCAATGGTAGTGCTTCGCAAGACAGCTGAAATGAGCAAAAGTGAATTTCCACAAGCCTGCGAAACCATTCTCTCAAATAGTTACATGGACGACATACCGGACAGCGTAAATACAGTGGAAGAGGCCGAGAAAGTAATGAAAGAAATTGATGAAGTTCTCGGAAAAGGAGGATTTAAGACAAAGGAGTGGATCTACTCAGGGAGTAACAAAAAAGGTGCAACAATCATTGATCATGATGAACAACAAGCTGTTCAACTACTCACTGGTTCAAGTGCTCCCGCCAATGGCACGGAAAGAGTACTTGGAATGCGATGGGATCCAGAAAGTGATACGCTTGCATACGAAGTCAAGTTGAACTTCTCCACGAAGCGTAGGAAGGTACATTCAGAGCCAAAACTATCTCGCGAGCAGGTTCCAGGCAACATTCCATTACCATTGACAAAGAGACAAGTATTATCACAAGTCAACGGAATTTATGACCCAATGGGTCTAATATCACCCTTCACGGTTAGAGCCAAGATCATGCTTCGTAAACTATGGGGTCAAGAGAAGAAGTTGGAATGGGACGACCCTATCCCAGAGTGTTTCAGACAAGAGTGGATGCATTTATTTGAAGAATTGTTTCAATTGGAGGAGATTACAATCCAAAGATGCATCCAACCAGTAACGGCCGTCGGGGATCCGGAATTAGTTATATTCTCAGATGGGTCCACCGAAGCATATGGCGCAGCAGCTTATGCGAGATGGTCACTAACCGACGGAACCTTCGCAGCTCGATTGATCGCTAGCAAGAACAGAATCGCCCCAGTCAAAATCGTGGACATTGTACGGCTGGAATTAGCAGGAGCCGTCCTCAGCAAAAGATTGAGAGTCTTCATCCAGAAGGAATCCAGGAACTCATTCAGCGCAGTATACCACATTGTGGATAGCGAGATAGTGAAAGCCATGATTAGCAAGGAGAGTTACGGATTCAACACTTACGCAGCGAATCGCATTGGAGAAATCCAGCAAGACACTAATCCATCAGAGTGGGTTTGGACAGCTGGAAGTCTGAATATCGCCGATTGGTTAACACGAGGAAAGAGCCCCAAGGAATTGGGGCAAGAAAGCCCATGGCAGAACGGTCCGGAATTTCTTACGCTTCCCGTGAAAGACTGGCCCGTATCCCGTAAAACAGATGTCGAGGAACTCCCTGAACGCCACAAGAAAGTCATCCTAGCCGTAGACGCCAAAGAGATCGATACTCTAGCTAACAGGATCGACATTTCAAGATTCAGTAAGATCGAGTTGCTGCTACGCACAACAGCAAGAGTACTGAACCTGTATAAGCGGTACAAGAAGCGAGATGATTCATCAAAAGATGATTCCAACAAGACGGATGAGTTGACAGTCTCGGATAGAAGAGCTGCAGAGAAGTTTTGGATCTCAGACGCTCAGAGTTTAATCCAAAAGGACGTCAAAGATGGGAAATTCGTCAAACTATGCCCAAAATACAAGAATGATATCATAGTAGTTGGTGGTAGGGCCGAGCGATGGATGCAGGCAACGTGGAACAAGCAAGAGTTCGTCCTACTACCGCACGCTCATCGACTATCTCGGTTGATTGCAGAGGACGAACACGCTAAAGGTGGTCATCTAGGTGCTGCCTCGACAGTGGCCAGAATCAGATCACGATTTTGGATCGTCAACATTCAGAAGATGGTGAAGAGCATCTGCAACAAGTGTGTGAAATGTCGCAAGAAGTTCAAGAAGCTATGTGGTCAAATCATGAAGAGTTTACCCTTAGAGAGATTACAACCGTCACCTCCATTCACCAATATCGGAGTAGACTTCTTCGGCCCATTCGCGATTAAAGGAGAAGTCCAGAAGAGAACCCGAGGGAAATGCTACGGAGTCATCTTTACATGTCTCGTCTCACGCGCTGTTTACGTCGATGTCAGCTACGACTACTCCACGGACAGCTTCCTGCAAGTAATGAGAAGGTTTGCAAGCATCCGAGGTTGGCCAAGAAAGGTGTACAGCGACAATGGAACACAACTTGTGGCTGCATCCAAGGAATTGAGAAACGTAGTGAAAGGCTTAGATGAAACAACACTCAAACGATATGGTATGGAGCATGGCACGGACTGGAGGTTCACACCTGCGGATGCACCGTGGATGAACGGCGCAACAGAAGCTTTAGTCAAGTCAGTGAAGAGAGCCCTAAACGCTGCTATCGGTGACCAAGTTATGCGATTTAGTGAACTGCAGACTGTGATATTCGAAGCTGCTCAGATTGTCAACCAGAGGCCGATCGGGAGACATCCGACTAATCCCGAAGACGGTAGCTACCTGTGCCCTAACGACCTACTACTCGGGAGATCCTCGCCTAACGTTCCTCAGGGTCCCTTCCAGGAGAGAATCAGTCTTCATTTCCGATTCGACTATATTCAGAAAGTGATAGAAAGTTTCTGGAAGAAGTGGACTCGAGATTACTTTCCCAACATAATAATCAGGCAAAAATGGCACGTAGACAGAAGAAACGTCAAAATGGGTGATGTCGTCCTAATCCAAGACAGTAATTTGGTCCGAGGGGAATGGAGAATGGGCGTTGTCACAACGGTCCACCCAAGCGGCGACAACAAAGTTAGGAGAGTAACGGTCTCATACAAGAACAATAGTAAAGGCGAACCCATTGGTGAATATTCGGGAACGAAATACACTGGCATCGAGAGAGCTGTACATAGGCTCATTGTACTTGTTGCAGTCGACGAGGACAACCAACTACTCAACAAGAACGACAGAGACAAGGAGTAATTGTACTTTTGTCGTGGTGGTAGTGTTTCGCGCTGTATCGCTACATGAACAGGAAGTAACAAATTCCGATTGCGAGGCGGCGTTAGACGTCCGTTTCCGACTAGGACAGTTCGAGGCAAATTTTACCGCCATTTTGTAACTTGCCTTTGAGCATTTGCTGTTAGTTATTATACACACTTTTCGTTCTAGTTAAAGAACTGAGGAGTCATAGTAAGTATTTATGCGACAAAGATATTGTTGATACTCAAGCTCGTATATTTATATTTATATTGTTTATAATCGTGTATTATTAGGTATTCGAACTTGTCCAGAATAAAACATGTTTGATGTATGACATACTTCATCAGTGAGTTATGACTTATAACTAGAGCGAAACAAAAGCCAATCTTTATAATTCCCAAAGTTCTTTCAAATAAGAGATTTTCTACTGAGTACTGAACTTATTTTTCTTTCACTTCATATACCTTTTAAACTCAATGAGTGCTGGGGTTAGAAAACCCATTAGGCGAGGGTTAGAAAACCATTATGCTGGGGATTAGGGTTAGGATAAGGGTTAGGACAGGGGTAACTGCCCCCCCCCCCCAGAAAAAAACAAGATATGTTTTTTTATAAGGTTGATTATCAATTTATTATAGGTATTCAGACAATTATTTAATTTGAGTACTGAAATGCGACGTAAACATAAATAATTCGTCTTGAATATTTCAAATTTAAATGCATATTTTGGTTTCAACTTATGATTCCGTCAAGAGCGAACCGGCGACCGTGTGGTGTAAATAACCGCGTCAGTCTGCATGGTTGTTTTGATATTAAACTTACAAGATAGGATAGGATAGAAACTTTATTTAAAGAGGGTTACACTAAATAGTACAAAGTCACTAACAAACTTGTGGCCCTCGAAAAATTTTTACAAAATGAAAATGTATATATGTGTATACCTATATATATATGTACAAAAGTATAAAAATATAAAAATTAATGACTAAATTACATCAAAATGTTAATATAATGATACAAGGTGAGGTCTTAATTACATGACAGTTGAAATATACACTGTGTAAAGTTAAAAGACAAGACGTACTCTTTACTAGATAAGTAATAGGAGTAGAGAACATACCAGACACATGGCGTTCTGTCTATTTCGTTAACAATGGGCTTGCTTATCTTTAAAAAAGTCTAAATATTACCAGACCTTACAGATAAATGTGTTCAGAATGTTCCTCGCAAAAATAGCCTGAAATGCCCTTCTGGAACTTTCAAAATTAACATTTTTGTGGGGAGGAACCCCCGGTGAACACAAACTTCACAGAATTTGTCTTACTGCCTGTTTAGACGGCCTTTTCCGAGAAATATAGACCGTAGAAATTAAAAACTAATGCGCGCGCAGACTTCGATGGAAATGACCACAAAGACCGGGGCTCGTGATGTTTCTTTGCGTCGTAACGTTCGTATATTGCTTTCTTTAAAAAATGTTTTGTCAAAACTGCGGAACAAAGCTTTTACAGACGGGAAAATATTGTCATAACCGCTGTGGCCAAGCATCATCAAAACAAGGTATGTATTTTATAAATGTATGTTTATAATGTCTTGTTTGTATGAATTTTATGTAAATTTATATGCAAATTAATATGCAAATCAGGGACTCAAACAGTATTACTCATGAGTTCAGTGAAACTGTGAAAGCACAGCTAATATAGAAGAGATGGTTTGGAAACTCGGACTAAGTCTTTGTTCTAGGTTATTGTTCACGTTTATGCAAACTTGTGCACGGTTAGTATACAAAAGAAATTTAGTATAATGAAAGGTGCGGTACAGTCCGGTTTGCGTATGTGCAAATTGGAGTCTCCGACTTTAATTTGTAAACACGGGCTCATCAAGGCACCAGCGAAGGGCAGTGAATTGGCGGCCGATTGATAGACGAAAAAAGTACTACGGAAAAAGACGCAACAAAGATCTATCTCTTCGATCATTTCGCGAAACGGATTTGAGAAAGGATCTGAACTTGAAGACAGACAAATAATTGGCAGGCGTGCTGCTTGATAATTACCCGGGCAGTAGCACGAGTCTTAGTTTCGGCTTCATTATTAGTCGTCGTATTTTTAGTCGTATTCTTGGGGTTCCACAAATCTGCAAAATTGTGCAATAATGGTTCCCAGGCTTTTGCTAATCGTGGGGCATGTTGCGGTTCATTTGAGCGAAATTTGACATCTTTGCTTTTCGTCGAATTGTTCTTTGACTCTGTTGGTAGATTTTGAAAGTGTGTTGATCTTGAACACGCTCACCATATGCTTACAACTCGCTGCTTTGTGGTAGACCTATACTAAAAGATGCCACTGCTGACAAGTCATGGTTTTTTTATGGAATCTATGTTTCACTAAGAATTTCGCTTAATTTCCTTAAAGTTAAACTATGTTATTCAGTTTGGTGGTCTGTATCTGCATTCAAAATTTCAAGTGATTTTGTTGGTTCCAAATAAATCTTCATCATTTTAGGTGGTCTAATATTAAACAAAGCAAAATCATTCTAAAAGTGATATCCTGATAGGCACTTCATATCTAAGCATGCCTATATATCCCCCAGCAACAAGAGGGGGGCAAAACACCCCATACTGAAAATTTTTGGGGGGCAGATCGAGCACCTTGGCAATTTACAAGAGGGGGAAAATATTTTTCAAGGGGGGACAAATATTTTTCAAGGGGGGCAAATGCCCCCCTTCGCCCCCGCCTAAAAGAAACCCTGTCCCCCAGTCAAATTAACAGACATGTGAATTTTTTTAATATTCTTTTTATTGATGAGCCAGCAATAGATGATGGTGGATCACGGCAAGAGTTTTTTACAGGTAACAGTGCAAGATGATACAGTAATTAAAATTTAGTCATGTTACTGTACATCTAAACTAATTTAAAACATCTTGTGTCACATAATCATGGGAAACTCAGAGTACTAACACAAGACATTTTAAGTACAGTACATGTAGGCAATGTATCACTCTATCCTTCATATGTGAGAGGGGATTAAAATGAACTAATAGTTTATTATTTTATGAAACAGTTTATATGACTTATAAAACTCTTTCAACAGTGACACAAATCATAATTGGAACTTATGCACTGCTGCTAGATCAAACATTCAAGCCAATTGATTGCAAAATGGTGGCTATTTCATATTGATTGGCCAATACTGATGCTACACTTGTGTTCACTTGTGTTCATGTGCATTGTTTCTATGGTACCGGGTACAACAGACTTGCATGAACTTGTGTTTTGTTTATGTAAAACTCACAAGCTCTCAAATTAGACAAGATATATTAAGGATTTAGATTGAGACAGTAAAATCCTTAGACCTACTGTACAATACAGCAATAATAATCAAACAGTCTCAACTTTATGTGATGTAAAGCCTCTGCAGAAGTAAAACACTATTATTATTGTACTGTACAGTAGGTCTACAGTAGGATTTTACTGTCTCAATATCTTGTCTAATTTGAGCTTGTGACTTTTACATAAACAAAACACAAGTTCATGCAAGTCTGCTGTATCCTGTCCCATAGAAACAGTGCACATGAACACAAGTGTTGTAGCATCAGTATTGGCCAATCAATATGAAATAGCCACCATTTTGCAATCAACTGGCTTGAATGCTTGATCTAGCAGCAGTTATGGAACAATTGTGTTGCTGTTTGAATGTATAAACAAAAGAGTTTTATAAGTCATATAAACTGTTTCATAAAATAATAAACTATTAGTTCATTTTAACCCCCTTTTATATATGAAGGATAGAGTGATTAATACATTGCCTACATGTACTGTACTTACAATCTGAGTTTCACATGATTATGTGACAAATTAGTTTTAAATTAGTTTAGATGTACAGTAACATGACTAAATTTTAAGTACTGTATCATTTAAATATACTGTTGGTCCACCACCATCTATTGCTGACTCACCAATAAATGTCTGTAAGAAAGCTTTTTCAGTCTTGCAGTCGTCTTTGAATGGGAATTCTGTTTATTGATGTGTTCTTAACATCTTGGCCTTTAGTGCTTGAACAATTCCTTTGATAGCTTCCAATATTTCAGAAATATCCTCCATCTGATCAACTGCAGAACTTTCCTCAAAAAACAGATTCTCAAGATCTTCTTGTTCCTCGAGGACGGCGTCCGAGGGCTGTATATCGCATAAACCCTGACGTTCGAGGTGTTTATCTGACTTATTATTACATTGAGGAGGTTTCCAACAAAGTTTTGTCGATTTTGTCCACCTTGGACAAAGATTTTCCTAGTTTTTTCTTCGTTTCTTATCTTATTAGTATTCATAGGGATGTATGGCGCATACATCCCGCGGTACATCAAAGGAAACCGACTCAATGTAATAATAAATGGCAAGGTGTCTTGCAACACATTTCTTACCGGAAGTTGCGCAAGTTTATTGTCAACTTATCATTTTCGTTCGAGAAGTAAGGTCTAGAGTTTTTATTTGGGTTTATATAGTTAGCGTTTTAGTTCTTGTAAAGCTTCAGAATGCTGAGAAACGGTTCTTGATGCAACTAGTCTACAGTGCACGAAGAGATGCCCTAATATGATCTTTTTTCTGTCGTACAATTAAGAACCAATCTCAGTGGTTTTCCCGCATAAGCATGACGTGCATGTCTGCTCGTCGCTACCATGTGGGCTCGGACTTTAACCCTGCGATGCTAGTGCAGTGCTCTGACACTAAACGTTTATACGTAAATGAATATACGGCATGAAATGATATCGGTTGAAAAATATTCTAGTCTGTCCACGCGGTGCCAATATACTCTTAGTATATATCCAAAACCGGGCAACTCGGGCATGGAAGGAAAACGGGCGGACGGACTGCGTTTCCCGGATTTGGATATATAGGAAACCTCCGCAGGCTCTGAAAGAATGGTTCGGAGGAATGGTTCCGGTACGACATCTGCAGATGTTCCTGGTGAATCACTAGCGCAGTTTGCCAGTGAGGGCCTATCAGGGTAAAATACGAGCGACAGCACGGTTAATAATAGAAGAGGGAAAACTTAACATGCAACAGTTCACGATAGCTTAGAATAAAATAAAGTAGACAGATCAACCGGCCAATGGTAAATTTTATGAAAAAGACGTAAAATGAATAATACTAAGTATTGGTCAACACAGTTGCATGCAGTTCAGTATTTTTAACACGCAAGGTTGTTTGAAACCTTGCAACATCACCTTAATAGAGGTAATAACTTACCAGTTACTTTGTTCGAAGAATAGGATTGTAGTGTGCCGTGCCTCAGTTACTTGAGTTTTTTTATACGTTCCACAATAAAAGGTAGTGCTGATACTTACAGATGAACGTGTCGAATAATTGTGAAATAAAAACAGTTACTCAATCGTTATAAAAATAGGATCGTTAATTCAAAAGCGTGACTAAGCCCACGTAATAAATTAATATAACCGGATGTGCCGCGGTTAATATATAGGTTAGTTACCTTGCATATTAAATGACCTACTAAATCGCTCAAAACTACATGTAGAAGAGTAAATTTTGCTAAATAACGACGATTCGTGCCTCGGTAAATAACCAGCGTAGTTACCTCGGTTTCGGTAACTAACCTATATATACTAATAGTGAAGCCAGTTTAACAGTAAAGCGGGTTTATAATTATTATATCGTTATTAAAATGTTCTTACTAGTTAATTTTGTTGACAATCAGGACAAATTACAGGCAACCAGACCAGAAAGGCAACGAGTCAGTGTTTACATCAATTCGGAAGGAATTTAAATGTGACAATCGCGCGTCAATGCAGAAGGCCGTTGTTTATACAGTGTTACCAGCCCGGCAGCCCACTGGATGTGGGATTGTTAACACGTTACGATATGTTCGATTATCCGCTCTTTTTAAGAAAACTACGTTCGCTAGCCGGATAAACTGTACGCATATTGTAGTTGATTATAGAAAACGTTCGTCGAAGACAACCGAAAGTTCGTTTACAAGATGGTATCCGTAATACGAAAATTATATTTTTGGGCAGATTCTATAGCCGGAAAAAAATCGCCGAAACCGGAAATGATCGCTAAAAACCTCGCTAAAATGACTCGCTAAAAACCGCGAAAAAGGGTTATCGACCAGTTGCGAAAAATGCAACTTCAAGGCCTTCCGGCTGGAATTGAACCCGCAACCCTGCAACGGAAGCCGTTTCCGAGAGCCTATAGTCACGAGTTTTGTATATAGGGTTGCGGGTTCAATTCCAGCCGGAAGGCCTTGAAGTTGCATTTTTCGCAAGTTTGTTCTTAACATGTACATAAATCCTTAGTACTTGTATAGTTTAATCGAGTGAAATGCCAAATATTACTTGAACTATTATTATAGTTATTTGTTATCATATTTGCATATATTTTATATATCCTTTTTATTTTATTTGGCATAACTTACACTCCGTTTATTATGTAATATAAACCGCACCTTGTTTATAATCTCGTAGTTCTGACCGTTTTATCCTTTTAACAATTTTATTAAATTTACCATAACAATAGCTACTTGGCCTATAATTTGATTTGAACTTATATATCTTCAATATGCTACTGAGGTACATTACATACATGTGTTTATAAAATTGTAGGCTAGTGTTTACATCAATTCGGAAATCGGAAGTTACCGCGCCCCCTTCTTCAGAGCGTTAAATTATTAAAATCGCGAGACACCTTGTACGTATTCCATATAAGGTCATATCGGACGGACTGGTACATCCCGGGCGTTCTTTGTCAGCGCCCGCGAGCACTCGTCTTCTGGACGATCCTTTTATTAGTATTAAGGAAACCCAACCCCAACACAACAAAAGATCCTAACCCTAACCCCCCGCCTAACGGGTTAGGGTTAGTAAACTAATTAGGCGGGGGGTTAGGGTTAGAAAACCCGTTAGGCGGGGGGTTAGACGAGTGCTCGCGGGCGCTGACAAAGAACGCCCGGGATGTAGTAAGACCCAACTAGGAGGGTCTCTGTAAAGAACGGAAACCGAAACGACCGAATCCGGAAATCGGATAGGGGTATCTAGTACGTATTCCTTATAAGGAAGCGCAAATAGAAGGCATTGACGAGCAAATAGAGTGAATTAACGAGCAAATAGCTGACACGTTCAAACCTCGTACCAGCCTCCTTGTTAATTGGATTGTAACCGACCCCAAAACAACAAAGGTCCTAACCCTTTGGCAAACGTTTTCTTGAGAAATAAACCACCCCCAAAGCTATAGAATATATCAAAGGAAAGTTAAATTATCTATTTACAACATACGTACAGCTTTATCCCGGTAGCTAACTTAGTTCTCTTTAAAAGCGCGGATAATCGAACATGCCAAAATATAATTTTCTTAATACGGATACCATCTTGTAAACAAAAACACGGCTGTCTTCGACGAACGTTTTCTTGAGAAATAATCAACTCCCAAAGCTACAATATATATTAAAACAAAGATAAATTATCTGTTTACAATATGCGTGCAGCTTATCCTGCTAGCGAACGTAGTTTTCTTAAAAAGAGTGGATAATCGAACATATCGTAACGTGTTAACAATCCCACATCCAGTGGGCTGGTACGAGTGCCATGTATTTGTTCGTTAATGCCTTCTATTTGCTCGTCAATGCCTTCTATTTGCTCGTCGGTCACTTCCTTATATGGAATACGTACTAGAAGTACATATGGGAAATCGCCGCAACCTCATTCCCAGGGCCTTATCATTGGCACTGCTCGTTATCATATTTTAAAGTTGCAAATATATTGAAAGTGTGGCTACCAAGCAGCCTATGCGCTCGATTATAAACAATTTAAAGGCCACAAATGACTCGCTAAAAACCGCCAAAAATGGTTATTTCCCGCTGAATGTTTTCAACATGGAGACCGTGGTCGTTTGTAGCGACGAAGAAGATTGTGATATTGAGGTAATTAACTTATTAAAATGTAAACATATCAATCAAATGTGCCAAACTGTAGTCGGAAAGGAACCATTTTTCTCTCGATTCATTCAAATGATTCAATAACAATGTATGTATTACCAAAAGAATTTACCAAACTGAAGAGCTCGAAAGAATAAAGAGAATAACACATATTATTATTTTTGTTTATTTTAAGATAATCTGACTTCTCGAAATCTAACGATTTGAGTGGATGAAATTTGACCAAAGCGTTCATACCGTTTAACTGTAAGCGTTCAAACGGTTTGCGTCCAGACTGTCAGTGATCGATACTCTTTGGACCAGCCAGTTAAACGCTTTGAATCAGTTCGACAGGTTCCAGTTTAGTAACCATTCGAAATAATTAGTGTATTTGTGTACTAGCATGCATAAATTAATACAAAAGAGGGAAATTATCACAATCTTCTTCGTCGCTACAAACGACCACGGTCTCCATGTTGAAAACATTCGGCGGGAACGGCCGGTTTGGTCTTAAAATGTATATACTCCAACACTCGAAATTTGCCTCCACCATAAATCCTTAGGGGCTGTTTTTATGAGAGGCGAGCTACCCGGTAAGCGAGATGATTTCTGGCTCGCGTTTATATGGGAAAAATTCATCCCGCTTACCGAGATGATTTCAGTGCCAAAAATAGACGGCGTCGGCGCCAGCCTACCCTGGGTGCCAGTGGTTCTTCTTCGCTCGTTGGGGATAAACGGGGGCACGCGAGGATGCGACTCGCACCGCTTACCGAGATCTCGCCTCTCTCAAGCGAGATCTCGCCTCTCTCAAGCGAGATCTCGCTAACCGGGCTAGCCCGCTTGTCCATATAAATGCACCGGAATTTTTAACAACAATATAACTGTGCGGTGAGATCTCGCTTACCGAGCTAGCTCGCCTCCCATATAAACAGCCCCTTAGTGACTGTTTATTTCCGGTTTCTGTCTACGAATGTAAAAGGCTTCTTTTAACCCTAATCCTAACCCTAAAACTGACTTGGGTTGATGTTATAATAATTTTATATTTCTGTTGCTCATATATCGAGAAAGGGTCAATTAGTGTTGTTGTTGTGACGAGTTGTTAGGAGACGTAGAGACTGATTCTTGGTCGTCCAATATACCGTTGCGTTCGGTTGTGGATCATAGACTCGTGCGTGGAGCATCTTTGGTTGATGCGTTGATGCGTTTCCTCTCGTTGCGGATGGTGTAAAATTTAGTACGTTTAGAGGTAATGCGGATTAATAGTGCATTATAGAAATTGCTTTTTTTTCGCTTTTTTCCCTATAGAACTCGAATTCGGTATCACCGATCCAGTTAACTTGCGGTTAGGGATTGCTTTGTATTTCGTTTTGTTCATATCTCGAGAAAGCGCCCACTAAATTGGCTCTACTTTCAGATGCCAATATGCCATATACATATTTCAGACGCCGTTAACTATAAAATCAAAGCCAGATAACCTTTGCTTCGCCAGAAATGTAGTTTACCAGATCACCTGTATCCATCAAAGCTAGCCTACATAGGCAGTGCCATCAGAAGAACACTACGTGATCGTTATACAAGCGCTTTGCCAACCTCCATAATACAGAAAACTTAGAAAACAGAATACCAGTGAAGATCATTACGAGAGAAACAGATCCAGTTAAGTTGAAAGAAGCCTTTTACATTCGTAGACAGAAACTGGAAATAAATAGTAGAAATAAAATGTAGTAAACTAGCTGACATTTTATTTTAATTATCATGTTATTTGTTATCATATTTGCATATATTTTATACAGTATATCATTTTATTTTGTTAGGGAGGGGAGCACGCCATATATACCGGTCAGCGGCAAGAAATCGTCTTTTGTAAAAAATGTCAAATAAACCCGCTTTACTCAGAAACTCGCTTCACTAATAGACGTAACGGCTACCTGTGGATATAATATGAAAAGGAGAAATATATAGGAGAACTTCAATGTGTCGAAAAATACTTAAGTAAGAGTACTTACCCATAGTTGACTAGACAACGAGGGCGAGTTGTCTAATTGTTTTAGTATCAACCTTTCTTAACGTAAAAAGTCTTATCAAACATTGTTCCAAATTTTCAGATAGTTTCACCTTTTTGTTTGTTTCAAAATGTAGAGTAGCTCGATGGCACATGATAAACAATCGCTCACAAAAAACGAGATTGTAATTACTTTAATTTTCCATTACTTTCGGGCCAATGTTTTCATGATTGCATCACTCGTATATAAATTTTAGCGGTTGGCCTAGATTTCAGGTTTTGCTTGCAGCGTGAATATGACGTGACTTCTGATTGGTCAGGTAGGATATTCTAGTTGTGAGAAGGTTTGTGATTGGATGACGCCACTAGTGGTCTATCACCAATAGACCACTAGTAGCTCAGCCAGGGAAAAGGCCCTGGGAACGAGGTTGCTGTAAGTAGATAAACTGAAAGATACTAATCTTGACTTGGGTTGCTGTGTCTTCGTCCCTAGATCTCTTTGCGGACTATGTATAGTCAACGAAATCTCGATTTGTGTAAATTGCCCTCTGTCGAGATATTTGTTCACTTTTATGACGTTCTGTGACGTAGAAGTTTTATCACGTGTATTAAAGTTCCTACCTTTCGCCGTTCAGAACTTGTCAACGTTGTGAAGTGTTGTACTTGACAAATAGATTACATTTTTCCGTGCGTGTGTACTGTAATAGATGCACAGATGACGTCATAGCGTGTAAAGAACAAAAAAGTACGGCACGAGCCGCCGGACTTTTGTTCTTTACACGCTATGACATCTTCTGTGCATCTATTACAGTACACACACACGGAAAAATGTAATCTATTTGTTTTATACATCAAATACTAAATTTTCCGAACTTTAACATTCTTAAATCGTCAAGTGGGCAGGGCTTTTGAAGAGAGGGAAATTACGGTGTAAAAAAATCATCAACAAATGAAAATCATGTTTAATTACGTCATTAGTGATCTATACAATTAACGTGACCTGATTGGTTAACGAAAGAAACACAGCAGTTCTGGTTGGCTAATACTTCAAGCTGCTAGGTTACGACTTTGTGACGTCAACTGTGTATCGATACTGTAATAACGCATAGTTTTTAGCCAATCAAATTGCTAGAAATACTAAAATAGTTGTTGTATAAATCATGATATAAAATTGTTTTGTTTGTGAATACAGTTTTCCTTCTATTTTAGGTGTATATTGGTGTGAGTTCATATACTTATGTCTGCTAGCAACAAAATAATAATGAACAGTTTGTCTCAATAGAAATGCATTATATCAAGTTATATCAACAAGGAAACTAAAGAAAGGCATGTTTAATTTTCTTTACTGTGAATTAAAGCTCATGACTACACCATCTCCTCAACCTTTGGCACTACATCTATTTATGCTATGATCACATACTACAAATATCTGACTTGGATTTTAGGAAATAATCTACAGTGGTTTCCACAATGGATTTGTGCACAAAGCTGTATGTGGATACACTGTATTGTATTAATAAACTGTACATGGAACTAGTAAAAAAGTAGCACGTGCGTAGACAGTGTTTTAAGATATATAGCAAAGTGAAAAGGTGGTAAACTGCCAAGATTTTTAGTGACGAAATACTGACGTTTCGAGCGGAGCCCTTAATTGTTCATCAGAGTAAGACGAGATGAAATAAAATAAATAGGGCTTATATATATGCCCTAAGACGCGAAAAGTTAAAAATGAGATGCGAAAAGTTAAATAATTTGCTATTTTTCACAGTCGATCAGCAAACAGACTGAGGGGGAGGGAGAATGATAGGTCCAATATTCAAAGGGATTAGGCGATAATATAATTAAGCGGTAAGAAAAAACAACTTGAAAAGGAATGAAAGTGCATGAACTAATAATAAAAAAGCTCCACACAAACTAAAGTAACCAAAAACTTGTAGGACATTAAATAAAAGAAAAACGTTCGTTAAGACCAAGAGGACGTGTGGTGCCAAGTTTAAAATGAGACGCTTCTCTTGCCGTTTGCGGTTATCGTTACCACCTGAGATGGGAAGGATGGCACAGACTTTCGTGTCTGAAACCAAATGGTTAGAGCTGTTGAAATGGCGGGCTACAGGTTTGTCAACATCATTGTTCCTCACGGAACGAAGATGTTCAGCAAACCTGTCTGAAAGGCGTCGCCCAGTTTCACCGATGTAGATTTTAGAATATTTATCGCAAGAGATGGAATAAATGATGTTGGTGGACGTTCACGTGGGAAATCAGCGAGACCTGTGTGTCGTTCCTTGATATTTTAATTTCGATTAATGGTGATTCGCTGAAAACGTCTGTCTCGTACAAGCCTACTGACTCCCATAGTTATCTTCTATTTTCTTCCTCTCATCTCAATCACAGTAATGAGAAATGTAAGTTAGATAATATATGTGGATAATTTAGATTATTTTGAATTGTTGAGGAACATATGTCACATAAAACCGAAAAGGGTGATGAAGACTGGGATGAAGAGGTTTGCGTCGATGAAGATATGAGATGAGTGATGAAAATGACAATTAAAAAAAATGACAATTATTAGTAATGTCTCAACTACTCTTGCATGGGACAATGATCAGTGATTTCTCAGAAGAAGCTAGATCTGGAAAGGAGACAACTCACATAACTGGAGGCATTATCATTCAAAGGGAACAAATTACAAGTAGTGATTTAGAGAGAAGAGAGAGCATTCCAAGGTTGAGATCACTCCCTGTACCATCAAAGGATGTTGATTCCTATTTTGTTGGGAAACGAAAAACTGTTAACTTGAAGATGTCATGCTAAATAAGAAAATTGGTGAGGAACATCATATTTTACCGCAGATTGGTGCTAAGAAGAAAGACCTTGCATACTCTCTATGCAGATATCTTGGGAGCAGCATTACTCTTCCCAATTGGACAGGATTCAACACTAAACTTACCTATAAAAGAAACATACCTATATTGATGCAAGTCCTACAGAATTTTCGACAGTATAAAGGAGATATTAATTCGAACTTAAAATACATCTGCTTGATTTTTGACGAGGCAATCTATGCAAAAGTTCAACAAATTAGATGAAAGGAAGAAAGATATCTCATCCGATTTATTGTCCGACTTGGGGATTTCCACATGGCATTGTCATACTGTGGAGCAATTTCCAAGCTTTTCAAAGATGCGGGATAAAGGTAAGCTTTAATTTAATGGCGTCCGTTAAACCAATTTCTTTATAGGTCATCCTTATCGTGTCTGAAATTGTAGCGGTTGGATCTATTAATGGAGTGTTGTCGGGCAAGCACTACAACAGAAGTGTTAGTTCACACAAAGTTGTCTATGAGGCGTTAGTAAGATTGTTGTTCCAGCAATATCTCGAGTCACTTACAGCAGACAAAAAGGATGAAACTGTTACTTTGATTGGTGAGTTCACAAAATCTTTCTCTTTAGACTCCAGCAAGTATGTATGTAATTAGGGTGCAGCTAGGTCCTTGGAATATATATTAACATGACGTTTTCAAAAGAAAAACCGTATGCATTACAGTTAAAGCTGTTACAGTCGTTAGTTTCGTATTAATTAACCATTAAGATCACCATTTTTTAATATTTTCAGAAAACCTATAAGCTTCGACGTTTCCAGGTGAAGGACTTAACACAATTGATGTCAGAGAATTTTGAAAGATTGAGGATGGCTGTCATGCACGTTTGCTAAATGATCAAAGGCCAAGAAAAAACCAACATTTGCTCTCTGCCTAAATTATATTGAAATGATACAAGTTCTTTTAATATTCTTACGTGCAACAAGAGAAGATGACTGGGATCTACACCTCTCAGCAGTTAGATCTAATATGCTACCGTGGTTTTTTGCAACTGACAGAGTTCACTATGCTAGATATGGTACAGTATATTGGCTGGAAATGCTATGTCTTGAAAAATCGCATCCAGGTGAGACATATTCTAAAGATTGTTTTGTTTGCAGCTTGTGAACGGTTACGTAATTCAATTTGTCAGTTTTCTAGCCAAGCTGTCAGTTCTCAGGAAAATATCTTCATCCCAACCAGGAATCAAACCCAAGGACCTCCGGAATGCTTGACTACTCTATAGCAAACTGACATTTTTACCTAATATTCTAAAAACTTTAACACAAACAAATTCTTTGAAGCAAGAAGTCTTTATTTTCTAGTTTTGTCAAAATCTTGTAGGGGCAACCCATGATATCATAAGAAACTGGACATGTCAGCGGCAGACAACACATGGTTTTTCATCTATTGCATGTGACCAGGTGATGGAGCAGACGTATAATTGCGATTCGAAAGTGAGAGGAGGTTTAGAAAATTCCTCTAAGTATGAATACAGTGCACACTAGATGGATCATGTCACAGGCTGACCGTGGTGCCATTACAAGACAATGTCTCACAAGTTAAGTACGTTGTTGAAATTATAAAGAACATGAGCAATCCCGCTTATAATTACTAACTGAAGAACCAGATCTGTTTGCAACACTTCAAGCTACAAAACTAAATATATTTTCAACAATGGATAAGAAAACTAAAGTGAAAACAAGTAAAGGACAAATTATTGAGTTTAAAAATGACATGAAATTTGTCTAAGGCTGCTTGCAGTGGGTAAAGCAAGAGACATTGACATGAATCGAGGATCGTATAGAAGATTCGGCAATCGAACAATTGCCGTTAGCTTTGATAATGGATGCCATGGCACTCATCCAGTCGATGAAACGCATCCCTGATACCTTTGGACTTTGGTGGAGGTCATACTTGGTAGAATTTTATCATCGGCATCAAATTCAACGTCAACAAGGGTCGATTACGTATATAGTGACACATATCCAGAAGTAAGCATAAAGAACCTCGAGAGGAGTAAGCATGCTGATCCAGCATCAACAATAATTAGGATTCTAGGTCCACAGCAGAATGTACCAAGGCAATTCAATAAATTCTTCTCAGTTGGAAAGAATAAAGAAGCTTTATAATTGAATTCTTTTTGCAACATTTGAACCTTGATCGGAAATGTGAAATTATTTGTCAGTCATGGGAAGCTGTGTCATCAGTTCAGCACAATTATCGATGGGGAAGTTCAGATTGAGGATTGCCCTGAACTGTACAGTGACCACGAAGAAGCGGACACACGGCTACTACTTTATGCTAAACATGCTTCCACAATCCATGACCATGTCATCATACGCAGTCCCGACACTGATGTATTTATATTGCTATTAGGACATAAGCCAGCAGGCCCAGCAATACCTGCAGCAATGTATTTTGACACCGGGAACGGAAACAAGAGGAGAATTTTGGATGTTAGTAAAGTGCATTTAACTCTTGGTTCTGAACTTTGGGAAGTAAACGAAGGTCATGGATGACTATGCCAGCAGCTCCAGATGGGATACTGGAAAACGTTAACTGCGGTTGTAAGTCCGGCTGTTCGACAAGACGTTGTGCTTGTAGGAAAGCGGAATTGAAGTGTACTGATCTTTGTTCTTGCTGTGATTGTACAAATTCTCCTGGTCAGAACACCGAAGAATACGAGATAGCAGATGATGATGACGATCGATCATCCGAGTTTGATGACGATGGTTTCACTGGATTTGATAATATACTTGAAGACCGATGTCAATGATGATATTTTACGGTTTTCCAAATACTCGCATGTAATGTGTTGTTCTTGTTCCGATTTTAGATACTGTAGTCTGTAAAAATTTTAAAGAGCTAAAAGTCCTGATAATATAAAGGGAAAATACCCCCCATATTCACGCTTTGTGAACTCAGCATAACGCTATAGAATATCCTGAAATTGCATACATTGCACAAAGTAGAATGTTCCTTCAAATGCCACGAAAAACGAGGAAGGTGCAATCACAGGAGAACACGACGAGAAGGCATGTTTGAATTTCGCGGCGATAAAGAAATTGCACGCTTCTCTACACTATTAAGGAATTATTATGCCAAAAATGTTTTGAGTAACAGAACTGGAAAAGCGCGAATTTTCTCGAATACAAGTATATTTATTTTATTTTGGTATTATATCACAAATAGTCAAAAAATGTCTTAAGCCTCTCTGCAAAGTTGCTCCGCAACTCCATCAAAATGCGATATACAATATGGGTCAGTAAGTAGTAAGCATGAACATTTCTATGTTTATATTTAACATTTCTATGTTTATATTTAACATTTCTATGTTTCTATATTTCTATATTTCTATTAATGGTAGTTACTAGTAAGTTTCTACTAAAACTGCAGTGCTTCATGTGAAGACGTTTAGAGAGTTGATACCTTAAATTTGTTGACAACAGTGAACTAGAGGTAGTTGTATGACTTGTGTTACGTTCGAATGACAATCATGATTTATGGTAGTGAGACATGGCATGCAATGAAAGATGACACAAGAAGGCTTGAGAGGACAGATTTGTGAATGATCAGATGGATGTCTAGTCTGACAGACAGAAAGTCATCAGATGAGTTAAGGAGCCGACTAGGTCTTATTAATCTAAGAAAAACGATTTGCAGCTGCAGCAGATTATCCTGGTTTGGTCATGTTGAGATGATGGATGAGGGTGGCTGGATGAGAAAAATTGTGAACTTGTCTCGTACGTAAGAATTAAGACAAAGGGAAGACCCAGCAAGACATGGAAAGCAAGACTTAAGAAATTGTGAGAAGTAATTTGAGCAGGAACGGTTTAAACAGAGAGCTTGCTTTGGACCATAAGGGCTGAAAAAGCATGGAAAATGGCTGTAAAATGCTGCTGATGAATTATTTATAACTGCTGTGGTTTGATGCAGCATGGAGAATAACCAACATAACAGCAATTTATATATAAGCAAATTATTAACTGTTTCGATACTAATTTATTTCTCACATCAGCTTGGTAAAGTTATTTTTCCTACTAGATTTTTCCACAGGTTATATACTTATCTTGTGATAACATTTTGTGTGATACAATTTAGCATAATTCTGATGTAAAAATATTCGAAAATAAATATTGGTGTAATATATGGTACATTGTTATTAATAAAACTATTTTCATGTACGTAGTTTGTAGTCTTTTTCTTTAGCATGAACCAGCATAACGTTGACGGTTTGATAATAGTATATACAAGAAAATTTTAAATACGGCCGGGGGTTATAGCGTTACAATGAAGTGAAGACGGGGGTTAAATAACGAGTCAAATAACTTCCAAGGCTGTGCGAGCAATGTTTTGGCTGGGATTGCAGGGAAGTATAGGGATTCGTGAATTCTCTGTCTTGGCCAAAACATTGCTGACATTGCTCGCACAACCTTGGAAGCTATTTTAATATTAAAGTAATATGTTTTAACATTAACATAATATATTAGAGTCGTATAATATAATATAATACACATAATATATTGCAGATTTGCAGTCACCCGGTTTAAAATTATACCAAGGGCTATATATCACATACGATAGATGAAGTACTCCCCTATTTCTATTTACACTTATTCAACAGTGACATAAAAACAAACTTGGATCTAAACTTTAAACAGACCTATTTCGACAAAATTCGCTCAATTCCCGAACTTTCTTTGTATTTCAATGTTGAATCATATTGTGCAATGTCTTTGTGGGTCTCTGTTTGACGTCATTTCCGCTGTGATTAGGAGCGGAAGGCATGAAGATGAATTTTCGGACTAGATATTTTACAATTCTTCTAAGAGATTCCGAAACCCCGGATAGGTACTTTAATAAACTATTTAATTATTTCCTCAATTATTTACTAAAAACTGTGTTCAGCCCGGTGCTCAATTCTAATAGTTGTGTCTACCTACATTCTTTATTTGGGTGAATTTTCAAAGTTTGTGGAAAATTCACTTAATTTCACACAGTTTATAATTATCAGTTATTGGATGAGTCTAAGCAAAATATTATGATTTATAAGTGGCGAGCTACCAGTTATTTGCCGATGCCGAAAGCAGAGGCAAATAACAGATTGCGAGACGCTGACAAATCATGATATTCTGCGATAGACGATTGAATTCAATAGTTGATTTATCATTCAATAATAAAGATTTATCACTTGTTTTTGCCTCCAAAATACTTTCAATTTCGTCCTCCGACAGCTGAGAATATCTAGCTGCCATAATTTTGTTTGCATGAAAACAAACAAGGTTGCGAAAATTATTTGAAACAGCTGTTGCTAGTGCGCATGCTCAGAAAATTATTTGCAGCAAAAGGAAAATTTCACAATTGCACATGCTCAGAAAATTATTTGCAGTCAGTTATTTGCAGGTAAACTAACCAATCAAAATTCAGGATAGAAACAAACTGAATGATAAACAATTATTATTTTACCATACCAAGATGACAACATTCTTACAACATGATATTTTTAAAATTTCAGTGATTACATGTGCAGGTATTGAACTTTTTGTAGAAACAAATCAAATACTTTACTGCGGAAATAGTGTTTAGGAGGTCTTTCTATTTCACTTTCTGACGAAGGTCTTTCTCTCGAAATGTTAGACATCCTACAGACTATTTTGGTTTAGCCTGGCTTCACGCCAGATCGAACGTAAACATTCCACGGCAGCTGAACAATGCCTACACGTTATAGACGCTTTAGCCAATCACCATCGTGGTACCATAGTCAATGGAGGTCTGGAAACTCAACGAAAGTCGTTGTTCGCCTTTATGAAAATTTGTGAACGGTTACGGTTAGTGAACACATTGTGTTTTTGGTATAATGAGCAATCATCCAATAGCAACGTTTGGGTTCAATCGTTCAACCATGCTTAATGCTTAATAAACATGCTTAATAAACCTAAAACAAAGGACGGTGAGGTACCATCCAACATAAATCGCAGCTCATTTGTTTAACATGAATGTTAACCGCTTTGAAGTTTACCGAGTTTCCAGACCATATCTTGATTGACTATGGTGGCACTGCTACATTAAATTTCTTCAAAAATATTCTTTCTCCTTATCTATATCCTCTAAGTGCAAATGTGGAGATTAAATACAAACAAAAAGCATATTTTGCCTCAGTTTTGTAAAAGGAGATTATACTGCTTTAAAAGTAGCGAGTGTTATTTTGTAATCCTCACGAACACAAAGTCTTCTCGCGTGAATATTAGTTATGTCACTCATATGCGAGCACAACAATAATAAAGTCATTTACCATAAAATTATATACAGATTGAAAAGTTCGTTCAAATATAACAAACTTACTTTTCAGTTTCAAAAACGGTCTCATTTGTTTTTGACACTAGTCATACATAAATATCGTCAATGATCACTTAATGGTAATGGTCAATGATGAATCAAGCCACTCTCCCAAATTGATTCTTTGGATGATACGTTACGATTCATGAAAACGAGGCTCCGCAATGACGTAGGAAATATAAACAATCAGGCGCACCAAAAGCGCCTGCCTCGAAAGTTTGCATGCTAGAGGTATTCAGTAGACCAAACGATGTTTTACGATACTCGGTTTCTATACGTCCATGTTCTCAAAATCCATGAGAATTGAATCAAAATGGCACTATTATTATTAGCGCTATTATTAAATAAAAAATAGCCTCGTGCACAGTCAAAGCGACAAAATAAATAACTACCATGTAAGTGGCGAATCATGACACCGTTTTCAACAATTTTTACCACAAACATCGAGCCTCGCTTTCATGAAATGTGCCGTATTCACCAAACCACCCGTTCCTCACGTTGTAAGCCACAAATTACTGGACTTGTTAAGGCATTGTAAGCAGTAAATTAGTGTGATTGTTACACGCGCATACGTCTAACAGTCAACCTCTTATCCCACATGCTTACTCTCTCTTATGAGTCTATTTATCCAGGACTTCAAGTAAGGGAGTCGAACGTGGGGGCTCAAGTTGGGTCGTTTAGCAAAGCTCGTTAGGCGGGGGGATAGGGTTAGGATCTTTGTTGTTTTGGGGTCGGTTACAATCCAATAATTTACTGCTTACAATGATTTAACAAGTCCAGTAATTTGTGGCTTACAACGTGAGGAACGGCAGAACAAGTTGATTTTCAAAGGGCGATTACCGTTAATCCTTAGTTAACATTTAACCGGTTCTTTTTCTGTGTGTGCCCTGTTTGAAAACTTTAGTTAAAACTTCAATGGACAAATTTTTTTTATATTTGTACGATGTCAAACATCTTTTCCTGTATCTTCATACTTTCGTTCACAAAGTTTTCACCATACCCTGGACTACGCTAATCGCCTTTTGAACAACCGGGGTCGTTCAACTCTTTGAATCTATACTGGTGGCTTGTATTACGTTTGAAGAGCGTCAAATATGAGCCGCCATTTCAATCCACGATTATTTTGATAAACATCGTGTCATCTTTGACGTACGCGTGGTTTTACGCACTGCTTGAATAGTTCCTTTCACCTCGGTCTTATCAGTATAATTTATTTCAAATCGATAACGCAGGATCAAGTTGTCCTTTTCATCCAAGCCAGAGGCTCGTGTTTTAAATGCTCAACTCAATAGTTTATCACTCTTGTGGTGAACGGAGACCTCGAATGTTCAATTACTAATGCTCCCTGCAAGGACCTACGATTTAACATCGTTATCCAAGAAGACGCGAAAGTCTTACCATTTACTGATAGTATTGTAAAGGCAGCACTTTCTCCTCAATTATTTTAAGACCCTGAGTTGGGGTCCGACCAAGGACTGAACCCTGGTCTCCTAACTCCTAGGCATATGTGCAGTGGTAACCATTGGACCACAACAGCCATACAGAGCTTACAATAGTGTTATAAGACTAACTGCATTGTAAGCTCTGTACCTTTTATGCCAATTGAGCATATTACTTTAAAGGGGAACTGTATACCCCCCAAAATTAGTTTTAAATAAAAGAACTTTATAAAGTCCTTTTATTTAAAACTAATTTTGGGGGGTAGTATAATGTTCAGAAATGTTAATAATTTTACTGTATCTGCTCTTGTACTCAAGAAATAACGTTTTCATTCTCGTATTTTCTGGACGGCGCCATTTTAGGCATTTTAAGAGTTTGCTCGTTGGCTCAGACTCGATGTCCAGCGGGGTTTCTTTTGACGTCATTGCTTGTGCAAGGAAAAGACAATCACTCAATGACGTCAAAATTGAAAAGAAAACCACCGCTGTCATCAAACTTAGCCGTCGAACTCGAAAATGTTTAGAAATGTTAATAAAACTATTAAGATTTCTAAAATTATACTTAAAGGCCTTTTATTTAAAAGTAATATCTCATGTCATTCTTGAGATATTTAGACTTATGTGATATGAAAATGAAATAAAATATGACGTAAGAGCTTCACACATTTTTAGAAAATCAAGAAATTAGAAACAGTAAATTAATTTGGCATCACTATTTCGATGTAATAATGTTAGGTGTCACGAAGTGTCGTAATGTGCAAAGTTTCGAGTGATTTCATAGAATAATTTGAAAGATATACTTGATCAGTTTCTAAAAATGTGTAAAGCTCTTTACGTCATGCATAGCCCATAGGTTATTTCATTTGCATATTACAAAAGTCTAAATATCTCAAGAATGACGTGAATGTACATTCGTATAACGAATAAATAAATTTTAGTAGAGTTCGAATTGCTTCTCAAGCTGGTGAATATAAGGAAAGCCGATGAACATAAGGAAACTGAGTCGCTTGTGACGTCGTACACTCTGCACATAATGTTCACTTTCGTCCGTAATATCGCGCTCGAAAAATTCTCTTTCCATGGGCAGAAAAAGAGAGTGGACGACTTGTAGCAAGTCTATGTATTTAGCTATATACAACTAATTAGCGACACTAAATACAAAAATAGATAAATAAATTTTCGTACATATGGCTGAGCTCGTTTTCATGTCCGTGCGCCAAATAACGCATGCTGATTAGTGGTTGCTAATTGGTTCGTTCGTTTTAGTGCGTGTTGATTTGAATGAAAATAAAAGAATCTTTAAAAAACCATTAGTATTGCTTTTCTTTAAAGTTATTCATCTAAAAACACGGTGAATAAAGGCCTATATAACTCATGTAAAAATAAAGCGAAACGTCTGAAGACGAAAACAGCGTCAAAATGAAGCATCCGAAGATGAAAACAGCGTTGAAAACGGAGAAGAAAATGAGCAAAAAGCCAACATCATTAGACCTTTTTTCTCGGTCTATACGGGAAAGTATTTACTTTCAGATTTTTCGCACAGTACTCGCTCCTTCGTTGGTGAATCTGTACAATCTGTCAATGGAGGTATGATCTGCAAACTCGACGAAAATCTTTATTCTATGTTATATATATATATATATATATATAGTGAAAGGATTTATGGTGAAGGAAAATTTCGAGTGTTGGAATACATACATTTTAAGACCAAACCGGGACCAGTTGCGAAAAATGCAACTTAGCGGCCTTCCGGTAGGAATTGAACCCGCGACCCTGCGATTGCTAGTGCAGCGCTCTGACCACTGAGCTACGGAAGCCGTTGCCGAGAGCCTAGTCACGAGTTCTGTATATATTGTGGTAATGCCGGGATAAGATTCTGGGTATATTATAGGTAATATTTGGCATTTCACTCGATCAAACTACATGTTGAAAGGATTTATGGTGAAGGAAAATTTCGAGTGTTGGAATACATACATTTTAAGACCAAACCGGGACCAGTTGCGAAAAATGCAACTTAGCGGCCTTCCGGTAGGAATTGAACCCGCGACCCTGCGATTGCTAGTGCAGCGCTCTGACCACTGAGCTACGGAAGCCGTTGCCGAGAGCCTAGTCACGAGTTCTGTATATATTGTGGTAATGCCGGGATAAGATTCTGGGTATATTATAGGTAATATTTGGCATTTCACTCGATCAAACTACATGTTGAAAGGATTTATGGTGAAGGAAAATTTCGAGTGTTGGAATACATACATTTTAAGACCAAACCGGGACCAGTTGCGAAAAATGCAACTTAGCGGCCTTCCGGTAGGAATTGAACCCGCGACCCTGCGATTGCTAGTGCAGCGCTCTGACCACTGAGCTACGGAAGCCGTTGCCGAGAGCCTAGTCACGAGTTCTGTATATATTGTGGTAATGCCGGGATAAGATTCTGGGTATATTATAGGTAATATTTGGCATTTCACTCGATCAAACATGTAGTTTGATCGAGTGAAATGCCAAATATTACCTATATATATATATATATGTATATATATACATATATATATATATTATAAATATATATATATATATATATATATATATATATATATATATATATATATATATATATATATATATATATATATATATATATATATATATATATATATATATATATATATATATATATATATATATATATATATATATATATATATATATATATATATATATATATATATATATATATATTATATATATATATATATATATATATATATATATACATGAACAAAAACATAGAATAAAGATTTTCGTATATATTTTATATATATATATATTTTTTTTTCAATAAAGATTTTTTAAGCATATAACTTTACGTGAGGAGTGGACGACGTCTCAGTTTCCTTATGGCCATCGGCTTTCCTTATATTCATCAGCTTGGAGAAGCAATTCAAACTCTACTTAAATTTAAAAGACTTTATTAAGGTATATGACTTAGCTAGTCCAAATAAAGTAGTTTGGCGCTATGAAAATGTTGGTAACACATTTTAAAAGTTGAAAAACCATCTAGAAACTGGCTATGGACCGCCATTTTGAATACGGTAAGCGTTGTATTTCTTAGTGTTGTGATACCTATCGTGGAGCCATATATTGCGTAATTTGGGGTTGTAATAGCGCTTACACAAATAACAGTGAGAAGCTTAATAATAAATAAAGCTGCCAGTCTAAATATTCTTTTATATGCATGCAAATTAGCCTTTCTGGCCTCGTTACAAAGCAAAGATTCTTTGGAATTACAGACACAAGAACGAGTTCAGAAAGGCTAATTTAAATGATTATAAATGAATATTTAATTTGGGTCCCATTATGAAAGAGGTCAATTTCTTTGCATTTTCGCCATCAAACTACTATTCGCAATCTCAAACTACTATATTCCGGCCAGTTAAGTCACATACTTATAAAAGGTACTTATCAAACACGGAGCGATCGCATAAAATGGAAAATACCCCCCGTAAAATGCACTAAAATGTTAAAACATGGCCAGTTAATTAACGGCAAACAAGGTCTTGATCCAAAGTTTTGTTTCCTTTAGTGATAATATAGAAGAAAAAACAGCAGTGCAATTCAGAGGAAATACAGTGCAGAAAAAAGGAAATATATAGTGCAAATTTATTTCCAGTTTGTAGCTTGAAAAATTTGTTAAAACAATAAACAGCCAGTTCTTTTCAATTTTTTTTTGTTATGATTGAATACATTATATCACATTACTCGCGTGTAAAAATCACTTCCTGTTAAATGTTTTCATGAATATTATTGATAAGTAATATCATGGTTTCTTGTGCAATTTGAAAAAACAAGCACTTGTAAGTTTTTCAAAGACCTCAGATAGGAGGAGTCGTCTTTTGATAGTCTTTGAAAAACTCACTTGTGCGTGGTTTTCCAAATTAGTGTACTCGAAACCATGCTGTTACCTATACTAATTCACCAAAGGTCGATTTATAAGAAGAATAAGAATATTCACTCGAGATAAAAGAGTTATAAAATCGGCTTTTTTGAAGAAATTCAAAGAAAACGGACTGTGTAAAACTTATACGTGGAAATGAAAATTAATTCTGGATGAAACGTTGGCATTAAAGTACAGAGAGCAGTAAAACGTAATTTTTGGATGAAAACTTCAACTAATGTTTTCGAGTATTATTTATAAAACAATCAATTAACAAATATTTTCTCAGCTGAAGTTCAAAAAAATTAAAAACTCAGAAAACTTAATAGGTCTACAGCCGGAAAACCTGGTTTGAAATACCCACATACTGATCCGACCAAGATTGGTGCGCTGTAATTTAAATTTTAAATGACTAAGCTACTCAGCCGCTACTTATGTGCACGCTCCGTGTTTAAAACTGTACTTATATGCACGCTCCCTGTTTTGATAAAAAGATGGTACCTGCACCGGTGTTAAATATGGTAAATAAGCAGGATGTTTTGACAATCGACTGGAGTAAATTCAGATACAGCATGGGGCTCTGAATTCCCATTTTGAATACGATGTGAAGTATAAGTATGTGGCGTGTACCACCAACCACATACACATCCATGACACATGAGAGATACAATTCACCTATACAACCTTCACCACGCTTTAATTCCACATCAAACAACACACGACAGACCACCTATCAAGGCCTTCTTAATAACACACATCTTCCAAGTTTTTTCGCACGCCGATCACAACACAAACCCAAATAACTACACTTACCTAACAACAACTTCGCAAACACCTAATCACCAAAAAATAAAAAACACGCCAATAACAGTATTGTTAATCTCTCTAACACACCACTAACTAAATCTACTACCAAAATATTATCCAAAGGACTTAAATACATCACCACACCTCAACCAACTAATCTGAATATAATTTATAATTCCTTTCTCACGTATCGACGTAAAATGTACCTTCGATACTTCTTTAAAAACTCCACCAACAACACACCCAATCACCCATTTAAAGCCAAAAGTCAATTCACACCTCCCTTATACCAGATAAAACTAACATCCTTGAATACATTTCACGTGTATATCTAGAACTAACGACACATAACAACAATCACACCTCCACACACAAAAACTATTCGAGGGAGGAAATGGCCTCGCTTAAAATTCTGCAAAATAACGAAGATTTGATCGTTAAACCCGCAGACAAAGGTGGGGCTATTGTCATTTGGCCAAAATGGACTATCTACGCGAAGCCACGTTATTGATAATCCTTTTCCCTCTGTCATTACTAATATCCAAAAATTCATTTCTAACGCATTAAAAGCACAACCAATCGATTACACCACATACCAATTCCTATTACCTCCGATTTCCACACGCACACCCATGCACACTATATCTGCTACCTAAAATTCATAAACCTGACATTCCAGGCAGGCCAATTATTTCAGGATGTGATGGCCCGACTGTCAGGTTATCTAAATTTGCAGACCACTTTCAAGCCTCTAGTTAACAACATTCCATCATACGTCAAGGACTCCACAGCATTTCTTAATCGCATCTTTCAACTTAACAATAACCTACCCAATAACACTATACTTGTCACTATCGACGTTAAAAGCCTTTACACTAATATTCCTAATGAAGAAGGAATTAGAGCTTGCATAAATCAACTTAACCACGATAATAACACTAATAAAGACATTAATTTAATGCAAGAAAAACAATTATTTTGAATTTAATGGTAAATTTTATCTTCAAACACATGGCACTGCTAATCTTTTCATGGGTGAATTAGAAAAACAAATGCTGCAAGGTGCCCCCAATGGACTGATTCCACTTGAGTGGATCAGATTTGTTGATGACATTTTTGCGATTTGGACCCATGGAAATGAAACTCTAATGGAGTTCCTCCTACACATTAACAACTTCCATAACACCATCAAATTTGAATTCGAACACTCATCTGAATCCGTTCACTTTCTCGACACTAGGATATCCATCAATAATTACAACCAGCTTGAATCAGACCTCTACATTAAACCCACTGATAAAACACTTTTATTACATGACAACTCATTCCACCCCAACTCATGCAAAAACAGCATCATATACAGTCAAGCATTAACAAAACAGCATCATATACAGTCAGGCAAAAACAGCATCATATACAGTCAAGCAAGTTACAAACGCCTAATTACGAACGATGAAACACTACACCATCGCCTTAACGACCTACGTATCATTCTTATTTCTCGGGACATTATTAATACGCATTTCAGAAAGCAATACAACACACACAACACGATCTTCTGCGCATCAACTATGATAACCATAACCAAAATCCAAAGAAAACTAACAACCTAACTTTCTCTGTATCGTTCAACACTAATACCACACATATACAGTAGGATCCATCCTACGCAAACACTGGCACCTAATAGAAAGCGATCCCACCTTAAAAATTATCTGGCCTAACACCACACTAATCACATACGAACGCAACAAGAATCTTAAAGACAAGCTAATACACTCTAAACTCTTACGTTGACATACTTAATAACTGATACACACAACAAAACACAATATAAACATGGTGGTGAGAAGTAAACCCACGAGTCATGACCTACAGAAATTACTAAAATACTAAATAATTATTCCTACATCACCGAAGATAAAAGAACGCTGGAAGACTATAAATAAAGAGAGAGAAAAATACCGACCTTCGGATACCGACCTTAAATCGTAGGCCCTCGGAACCCCTATCAATTGGGCTTCTAGCCTGTTGGGGGTATTCCGTTCACCTAAGAGTGATAAATCTAATAAACTAAACTAAACTAAACTAAACTAAGAAAAGTAAGATGAGAGAAAGAAGAACAATTAAGTAAGATGATGAAAATTTCGTATATCAAGAAAGAAAAGCTATAGCGGTCGAAAAAAGAAAAAGCAACAATATCAATAAAAATAAAAACATGTCCCTTATATATGAACACGTTTATATTTATCAAATCTACAACATTTACATATATCATTGTTCTACTACACTATATGAGAACAATTATATGAGCACCAATGATAATCTAATGACATATACGAATAGCTTAATCTCAACTATTTTATCACATTGATCTACTTCGAATGTTTATCTTAGGTAATATAACACTGTACGTTACGGAATCACACAAGCCAGTCACATGTGTGCTTATACATAATACACACAATGTATATTTATATCCTACTGTTGTCTGTTGGAACATAATGTATACCACTTTCGTTATCACACCAGAGCCTCTATTATATAAATCACAATATACAACAGATACACATACATATCACTGTTCATCACACACACAAACCAACCATTTTAGTATTCAACCAAACAAACACCTCACTCTATTCCTACACACAATCATTATACACTCATCCTCATGTGTTCACGACGTCGATCAAAACCACAGGACAAAAAACATTCACATAATAATGCTAATATTATCACGCCTTTAACAAGACAATCGAAAGAGAAACAGATACCGGAAGTTTCCAATGGCTCAACGAGTTGGTATGTCAAGTTGCAACACAACATTTCGTAAGATATTCTACACTCCTTCTACGCTCATTCATTTCAATTGTCGTTTTGGCTAAATATAATTCAGTACCATACACATATCGTAACACTGCTGCGCTCACTCGCTTTCAAACAAAAACACATGATTAATAACACATGTTAATTAATCTTACAATTTATCTGAGATAAATAAGAAACCAACACCTTCTCACACGTCACACAAAACACATGATGTCATAACACTCATGATCTCATCACGTGACACACTCACAATATAAGACTCACAACTAGGGTCAGCCTATTCACTCACTGAGTTCACAGAGTACATCAAGTCAAAACATTTTTAAAAAGCAAAGTCAAGATGGCCAAGAGAGTTGGTCTATCAATCGCCACAAAATGCCTACAACAATTTGCACTCACACCCAAACCCCTTCAAAAATCCCTCCTGAAGAAGTCTGTTATGTCGAAAGTGTCGAGGGTTGCAATATACGAACAACCCAGTTTCTCCATTCGCAAACACACCACCGCCCTTCGACTCCATTTTCACCTACACATTGTCCATGTCAATCATCAGTGTTATCCACATGATATAATTATTTTGGTATCCGTTATGCCCAATGTAGTGTTTGCCCACTATTTACAAAATTCAACACCGATGTAGGTCTCATTACCCACACTACACGCCACATACTGATACTTCACATATTCGTATCCAAAATGGGAACACCCGTTTTTGAGTGTCAAATTTATGTCACCCATTTTTAAGTGTCAAATTTACGTCATCCAACTCAGAGCCCCATGCCGTATCTGAATTTACTCCAGTCGATTGTCAAAACATCCTACTTATTACCATATTTAACACCGGTGCAGGTCCCATCACCTATCTTTTTATCAAAATGCACCGTTGTAAATAAAATAAAAACACATATTACGTATCTTATTCAACCATTGCCACTAGTGGACGATAATTTTGATAAACATCGTGTCATCTTTGACGTACGCGTGGTTACTCAAACCATCCAACGGCATAAACAAAGGACTTCCCGACGCGATATTCATGTTGTTTTTTGGTCTTTGAAACGAAGAACTTTCAGCATCTGAACGAAACGCATCAATCATGTGACCTCCATCATTTTGATCCATTAACATCATGGTGATCTTCTTTTGAAATGGCCAAGGTAACAACGCATCGTATTCTCCTTTCATGACCACAAAAAATAACGAGATATGAGTGTCCTTGCCAAACCCATCTCCATTCATGTATGCCCTTGCACACATCTTGTAACCAAACTGACTAGTGTAGAAATGTGGGCTGTAGATAGCGGTTTGGGCACCACTCACAGCGTCTCTGCGTTTTTGTTTAAAGTCGTCAATCCTCCACAACAATGTCCCATTTGATGTGGTCGTGGATAACTTGACTGAAGCCAGCGAGTAATTAACTTGGTCCACCTTGGCAGAAAGCCTTTTAATTTGACACGTATTCTCCTGGTTTTCGCGATATAGATTCCTAAAGGATGGTTATATAATAAGGTCAGCGATCAATATAAATATTTTACACATGGTTCCCGAAATGGAAAGAGCGAGTCAAAATTTGGTGCTCATTCGAACCCGGCCATGCCTGTGGCTACATATGTCATGTGACTAATAAACAATTATTAGATGAGGCTGAGTATGATATCAAGAATTATCCATACTGAGGTCAATGTTATCTGCCGAAGCCGAAGGTTGGGGTGGATAACATTGACAGAGGTCTGGATAATTCTTGTTAGCATATACCAAAACAGTGGATAGTGCTGGTGTTTTGATATGTCTGTAAAGGTTACCATTAGATCTATCAGCTGCAAAAATTTGAATTGAAAATATTTAAAATTGATCGAGTTATCGTATTGAAACGATTTACGGTTATTATCCGTGGCGGGAAAGTAAACTATTAATTAACAGGATGAATGACAGGTAATTTGTATCAAATTACATCGAAAGAAATTGGAAAAACAAACACAACTTCAACTCGTTTCTCTGGCTCTGACAGTAAAAATCCATTCTGTGGTAGTCATAAAAAACGGGCCAAACGCAAGAAAGCTGACAATTAAAGACGTCTTTTTGGATGAAAAAAAGGAACATTTATCTGCCAGCGACAAGGGTTCATACTATGACCAAGAGACACAATGGCCAGACATGATTGCGAACAGCGATAAACGTTCCAAATGGTCTTCTAGAAGCGAGCAGAAACTGAAGACAAGTATGGAAAGTTTCCAGAAGCGAAAAGCGGCATTACTCTGGTCAGAATCACAATCTGAATCAGATGATTTTGATTCGGATTTTAACTCAAGTGAAAATGAGGATGACAGTTCTGCTTGTTCCCATTGGCAATTATATTGTTATAGTCCAGAATGTTTGTAATTAATGCTAGACAACTCTGTAGTGTGTAAGGAGTGCCAGCTTCCACTAATAATACTTGAAAAAATGAATTCGAGACAAGGTTTAGGAGCGAAATGGATTTTCTCTTGCTCAAGTAAGACATGTATTTCGCACCAAAGCCAGAAATATGACGTGAATACATCATCTGTTGTTGCTTTCAGAGCAATAGGAAAAGCAAAGCCGCAGCAGCAAAATGTCTTAGCATGATGGATATTTCTTCTCCCGTTTACACTTGGAGTAAACATACCAAAAACATAAAAATGAAATCTATTGCTGTGGTGCTGGGGCCATCAGGTGTAGAATCTGACTCACTGGCATTGCGCTTTAATTTTTTCTTTAGCCGTCGATCGAGTACTTTTTGCGCCCTTTCTATTTGCAGGCATCTTCGAACTTTGTAGACAAGGGCTATTTCAGTGTACTAGTATAGTCTTTGTTTTGCAATTGCAACTCACCACAAAACAAACAATTAATATCGCTGTTGTTCTTATTGGTGGAAAGTAATTCAATTATTAGAAGGGGCGGAGAATTTGCAATAGCTGTTAAAACCGCGCCAAACTTTCACGGCTTATTTATTACCACATCAATTTTGAGTCACATAGGGGCACTAAAAGATGTACCTGATCGCGCGTTTTAACCGATTCCCACCAAACTTGCACACAGGATGTCAGCGAACATCTGGGCTACAAAAGTGTGTCGGCGTTTTTTTTTATGTAAAAACTAACTGAGTTACGGGCCTTCATTCGTCAATTGCTTCTTCCACAACATAGGTCGATACACTTTTTTAGAACAAACATCGAGAAGTGTAAATATGGTAAATTGAGAGCTTTTTGGTAAAACCAAAGACCAGGTTAAACCGCGGCGCGAAGGTCATATGATTTTAAATTGATGGATATATCTAGAAAAATATTGTATTTTTTATTTTTTTCACAATATGATAGTAAAGTGAAATGACTCAACGACTCAACGTAAAGTGAAATGACTCAACGTAAAGTGAAATGACTCAACGTAAAGTGAAATGACTCAACGTAAAGTGAAATGACTCAACGTAAAGTGAAACGACTCAACGTAAAGCGAAATGACTCAACGTAAAGTGAAATGACTCAACGTAAAGTAAAACGACTCAACGTAAAGTGAAATGACTCAACGTAAAGTGAACGACTCAACATAAAGTGAAATGACTCAACATAAAGTGAAATGACTCAACGTAAAGTGAAATGACTCAACATAAAGTGAAATGACTCAACGTAAAGTGAAACGACTCAACGTAAAGCGAAACGACTCAACGTAAAGCGAAACGACTCAACGTAAAGTGAAACGCCAAGCGGCCAATAACCAGACAGAACTAGGCGCGTTTTGTCAAGCTTGTGGTAGAATATTTCACACTCTTTGACACCGACACTCTTTTATAATTTAAACGATACTGCTGCTAGCCAAGGTAAGGTATTATTTTTGTATCTACTGCGCATGCGCTAGTAGATACCTTGCTGTCGTGCGAGTGGTGTAATGTACGTTAAGTTAACTAAAGAATGCCTTCTGAGCCAATCAAAATCCAGATGACGACGACAACTTACGACTGACAGCCGATTGCCAATACCGTAAACCGCATGACATTCTTGAATCTTGGTTAGGAAGAAACAGACTGCAAATTTAGTAAGTATTCTGTTTTTACAACATAATTAATAATGAATTCGTTAATGTGATTTACTATCCTCTTCGGAGGACAAATATCCTCTTCGGAGGATAAACATGAACCCTCTTCGGAGGACAAATAATCCTCTTCGGAGGACAAATAATCCTCTTCGGAGGAGAAATAATCCTCTTCGGAGGACAAATAGTCCTCTTCGGAGAAATAATCCTCTTCGGAGGAGAAATAATCCTCTTCGGAGGACAAATAATCCTCTTCGGAGGATAAATAATCCTCTTCGGAGGACAAATAGTCCTCTTCGGAGGACAAATAGTCCTCTTCGGAGGAGAAATAATCCTCTTCGGAGGACAAATAATCCTCTTCGGAGGACAAATAATCCTCTTCGGAGGACAAATAATCCTCTTCGGAGGACAAATAATCCTCTTCGGAGGACAAATAATCCTCTTCGGAGGACAAATAATCCTCTTCGGAGGACAAATAATCCTCTTCGGAGGACAAATAATCCTCTTCGGAAAACAAATAATCCTCTTCGGAGGATAAATAATCCTCTTCGGAGGACAAATAATCCTCTTCGGAGGACAAATAATCCTCTTCGGAGGACAAATAATCCTCTTCGGAGGAGAAATAATCCTCTTCGGAGGACAAATAATCCTCTTCGGAGGACAAATAATCCTCTTCGGAGGAGAAATAATCCTCTTCGGAGGACAAATAATCCTCTTCGGAGGAGAAATAATCCTCTTCGGAGGACAAATAATCCTCTTCGGAGGAGAAATAATCCTCTTCGGAGGACAAATAATCCTCTTCGGAGGAGAAATAATCCTCTTCGGAGGACAAATAATCCTCTTCGGAGGACAAATAATCCTCTTCGGAGGAGAAATAATCCTCTTCGGAGGAGAAATAATCCTCTTCGGAGGAGAAATAATCCTCTTCGGAGGACAAATAATCCTCTTCGGAGGACAAATAGTCCTCTTCGGAGGATAAATAATCCTCTTCGGAGGACAAATAATCCTCTTCGGAGGACAAATAATCCTCTTCGGAAAACAAATAATCCTCTTCGGAGGAGAAATAATCCTCTTCGGAGGACAAATAATCCTCTTCGGAGGACAAATAATCCTCTTCGGAGGAGAAATAATCCTCTTCGGAGGAGAAATAATCCTCTTCGGAGGAGAAATAATCCTCTTCGGAGGAGAAATAATCCTCTTCGGAGGACAAATAATCCTCTTCGGAGGACAAATAGTCCTCTTCGGAGGATAAATAATCCTCTTCGGAGGACAAATAATCCTCTTCGGAGGACAAATAATCCTCTTCGGAAAACAAATAATCCTCTTCGGAGGAGAAATAATCCTCTTCGGAGGACAAATAATCCTCTTCGGAGGACAAATAATCCTCTTCGGAGGAGAAATAATCCTCTTCGGAGGAGAAATAATCCTCTTCGGAGGAGAAATAATCCTCTTCGGAGGAGAAATAATCCTCTTCGGAGGACAAATAATCCTCTTCGGAGGACAAATAGTCCTCTTCGGAGGATAAATAATCCTCTTCGGAGGACAAATAATCCTCTTCGGAGGACAAATAATCCTCTTCGGAAAACAAATAATCCTCTTCGGAGGAGAAATAATCCTCTTCGGAGGACAAATAATCCTCTTCGGAGGACAAATAATCCTCTTCGGAGGAGAAATAATCCTCTTCGGAGGAGAAATAATCCTCTTCGGAGGACAAATAATCCTCTTCGGAGGATAAATAATCCTCTTCGGAGGATAAATAATCCTCTTCGGAGGATAAATAATCCTCTTTGGAGGAGAAATAGTCCTCTTCGGAGGACAAATAATCCTCTTCGGAGGAGAAATAATCCTCTTCGGAGGATAAATAATCCTCTTCGGAGGATAAATAATCCTCTTTGGAGGACAAATAATCCTCTTCGGAGGAGAAATAATCCTCTTCGGAGGAGAAATAATCCTCTTCGGAGGACAAATAATCCTCTTCGGAGGAGAAATAATCCTCTTTGGAGGACAAATAATCCTCTTCGGAGAAATAATCCTCTTCGGAGGACAAATAGTCCTCTTCGGAGGACAAATAATCCTCTTCGGAGGAGAAATAATCCTCTTTGGAGGATAAATAATCCTCTTCGGAGGACAAATAATCCTCTTCGGAGGACAAATAATCCTCTTCGGAGAAATAATCCTCTTCGGAGGACAAATAGTCCTCTTCGGAGGAGAAATAATCCTCTTCGGAGGAGAAATAATCCTCTTTGGAGAAATAATCCTCTTCGGAGGAGAAATAATCCTCTTCGGAGGAGAAATAATCCTCTTCGGAGGACAAATAATCCTCTTCGGAGGAGAAATAATCCTCTTCGGAGGAGAAATAATCCTCTTCGGAGGATAAATAATCCTCTTTGGAGGACAAATAATCCTCTTCGGAGGAGAAATAATCCTCTTCGGAGGAGAAATAATCCTCTTCGGAGGACAAATAATCCTCTTCGGAGGAGAAATAATCCTCTTCGGAGGATAAATAATCCTCTTCGGAGGATAAATAATCCTCTTTGGAGGACAAATAATCCTCTTCGGAGGAGAAATAATCCTCTTCGGAGGAGAAATAATCCTCTTCGGAGGAGAAATAATCCTCTTTGGAGGACAAATAATCCTCTTCGGAGGACAAATAATCCTCTTCGGAGGACAAATAGTCCTCTTCGGAGGACAAATAATCCTCTTCGCAGGACAAACACGAACCCTCTACGGAGGAAACTTATTATGTCTCTTCGGAGGAAACTTATTATGTCTCTTCGGAGGAAACTTATTATGTCTCTTCGGAGGAAACTTATTATGCCTCTTCGGAGGAAACTTATTATGTCTCTTCGGAGGAAACTTATTATGTCTCTTCGGAGCAAACTTATTATGCCTCTTCGGAGGAAACTTATTATGCCTCTTCGGAGGAAACTTATTATGTCTCTTCGGAGGAAACTTATTATGCCTCTTCGGAGGAAACTTATTATGTCTCTTCGGAGGAAACTTATTATGCCTCTTCGGGGGAAACTTATTATGCCTCTTCGGAGGAAACTTATTATGTCTCTTCGGAGGAAACTTATTATGCCTCTTCGGAGGAAACTTATTATGCCTCTTCGGAGGAAACTTATTATGAATCTTCCGAGGAAACTTATTGTGCCTCTTCGGGGGAAACTTATTATGCCTCTTTGGAAGCCTGCGTGGCGGCATTAGGGGGAGGGGGAAAGCGGAAAGACGAAGTGGGGAGGCGGGAGGGAACGCCTGCACGAAAGACCCATGTTTTTGGATTTCCGCCCATTTCACTTCGGGCATCGTGAAATATCCATGTCTGAAACTCCGGAAAAAGCTTGACTACATCTGGTGGAAACAAGATTTATTTTGAAAATTTATTCAAGCAATCGTGTTGACATGGAAGCACAGAGTTGATTCTGGCTGAGGCTTGTGAATCAATCGGCTTTGCATTACTACGCAGTGAAACTTTCTCTGAGCGGGTTTGTAAGTCTTGCGGCAGAAAAAATAAGAAATGCTTTTGAACTTTTGAATGTTCCACCAACCTACAACATTAATAGCCCTGATAGAATGAAGGACATCTGACTACCGAACACCGTAACTCCAGAATGGGATCTGGCCAAGAAATTTCATATGCAAGACAACGTAGAAACCATCACTTATATAACGTCTAGCCGTAAGTCTTTTTATTCTGAAACGTCGAAGGAATTCTCCGAAGGCCCAGAGAGCACTGTTGAAACATCTGAAGACAAGGACAAGGTAGAAATCACAATAATATAGCTGCTTCCCCTGCCGACTGATGATCAAGTGCTCGCACGAACGTCTGGTAAATCTACTAAATCTATAATCAAACTCTTGCCAAATCCCGTTGGTAATACCATCAAAACATATTTTCCTGCCAGCAGCTCCCTCGTTGCAACTTTTTGTTTCTGTTTTAATTTAAAGCTACGACCAGCAATGAACTGAAGATCGGTTAAAGCTTTCGAAAGAAAATAATCTACCAACACGGTTTTTCTAAAGTTGCCATTTTTAAATGTTTATTTCCTGACAGGAACCCCTGAATACTAATGAGTTGAGTTAGCCAATCAGGGTCTTTCATGCAGGCAAAACATGGGTCTTTTAAACGTCTCTCAACGTCAGGCGTTCCATATTATTAATCGTATTAATCGAGCGAAACAATGTTTGTTCGCATATGCCTGCCCGTTTGTAGCAATATTCAATCCGATAAAATATGCATTCAATCTAATCCACAAATGTTGTTTAATTCAATCACACGTCAATTTTACTATGCAATGCAAACAATAATTTATAGTTTAATGTAAACAACACATATTTTATTCAATCCAATCCAAAAAAATATTCATTCAATTCAATCCAAAAAAATATTCATTCAATCCAATCCACAAAATATTCATTCAATCTTCCTGGGGCGAGCGCGGCCTGTGATGATGTCATCGTTGAGATCAGAATCAAAATCAATCGGTGGAGGCTAAAAGGGATGACTCAAAAGGACCTTTTCGGTTCCAGTCTCCCTCGGCCGTATTTTCGTTCACGTCAAAAACATGATGATAACCATTAGCTGACCATCTAGGCATCACTACCCATCACTACCCATCACTAGACATCACTACCCATCACTACCCATCACTAGGCATCACTACCCATCACTACCCATCACCAGACATCACTACCCATCACTACCCATCACTAGGCATCACTACCCATCACCAGGCATCACTACCCATCACTACCCATCACCAGGCATCACCAGGCATCACTACCCATCACTAGGCATCACTACCCATCACCAGGCATCACTACCCATCACTACCCATCACCAGGCATCACTACCCATTACCAGGCATCACTACCCATCGCTACCCATCACTACCCATCACTAGCCATCACTACCCATCACTACCCATCACTGGGCATCACTACCCATCACCAGGCATCACCAGGCATCACTACCCATCACCAGGCATCACTACCCATCACTACCCATCACTACCCATCACTAGCCATCACTACCCATCACTACCCATCACTGGGCATCACTGGGCATCACTACCCATCACTACCCATCACTACGCATCACTACCCATCACTAGGCATCACTACCCATCACTACCCATCACTACCCATCACCAGGCATCACTACCCATCACCAGGTGATACCAGGCATCACTACCCATCACTACCCATCACCAGGCATCACTACCCATCACGAGGCATCACTACCCATCACTACCCATCACTACCCATCACCAGGCATCACTACCCATCACCAGGCATCACTAGGCATCACTACCCATCACTACCCATCACCAGGCATCACTACCCATCACTAGACATCACTACCCATCACCAGGCATCACCACCCATCACCAGGCATCACTACCCATCACCAGGGCCTAGTGATGGGTAGTGATGGGTAGTGATGCCTGGTGATGGGTAGTGATGGGTAGTGATGGGTAGTGATGCCTGGTGATGGGTAGTGATGGGTAGTGATGGGTAGTGATGGGTAGTGATGCCTAGTGATGTCTAGTGATGGGTGTTGATGGGTAGTGATGGGTAGTGATGCCTAGTGATGGGTAGTGATGGGTAGTGATGCCTGGTGATGGGTAGTGATGGGTAGTGATGCCTGGTGATGGGTAGTGATGCCTAGTGATGGGTAGTGATGGTTAGTGATGCCTGGTGATGGGTAGTGATGGGTAGTGATGCCTGGTGATGGGTAGTGATGGTTAGTGATGGGTAGTGATGCCTGGTGATGGGTAGTGATGCCTGGTGATGGGTAGTGATGCCTGGTGATGGGTAGTGATGGGTAGTGATGCCTAGTGATGGGTAGTGATGGGTAGTGATGCCTGGTGATGGGTAGTGATGGGTAGTGATGCCTGGTGATGGGTAGTGATGCCTAGTGATGGGTAGTGATGGGTAGTGATGCCTGGTGATGGGTAGTGATGGGTAGTGATGCCTGGTGATGGGTAGTGATGCCTAGTGATGGGTAGTGATGGTTAGTGATGTCTGGTGATGGGTAGTGATGCCTGGATGGTCAGCTAATGGTTATCATCATGTTTTTGACGTGAACGAAAATACGGCCGAGGGAGACTGGAACCGAAAAGGTCCTTTTGCGTCATCCCTTTTAGCCTCCACCGATTGATTTTGATTCTGATCTCAACGATGACATCATCACAGGCCGCGCTCGCCCCAGGAAGATTGAATGAATATTTTGTGGATTGGATTGAATGAATATTTTTTTGGATTGAATTGAATGAATATTTTTTTGGATTGGATTGAATAAAATATGTATTAAACTATAAATTATTGTTTGCATTGCACAGTAAAATTGACGTGTGATTGAATTAAACAACATTTGTGGATTAGATTGAATGCATATTTTATCGGATTGAACATTGCTACAAACGGGCAGGCATATTCGCACAGCACTGTCGATAATTGTACTACCAATAACAACAATGATTTAAATCCTTGTTTGAAAAGTTCTAGATCGACTTTAAGAAAACTAATTAGACAGTGAGTGTTGGACGATTTTATAGAGACCGAGAACCGTCTAGAATACCAATCAAGAATATTATGCAAGCATTAAGAAAGAGGAAAAATAGCCAAATAATTAAGCGAGTTCTTAAAAGATCTACTCCTAAGTCATCCATTTTAAATATTTTAGCTACTAATTACAAAGATTTTTATGTTAAATTTGTACAGAAACGACTAATTATTTTACAAAGTCCTTTGGACATATTAAACATTTTAGTATAAAGGTTAAGAGTAATAACAGAACACAGAATTCCTTGTGTGAGTCGTGTTATGTTTCTGAACATGCTTTAAATAGTGACTTGATGACTGTCCAACAACTGTAATTGTGTCAATGAGCAATATTGTGTTTCTTATCAAAAGCTTCTAATGTCTGTCGATATTGAATTAAATCCAGGTCCTGTGCAAAATGAAAACAAGGAAACTAGAATAGCACTACCTTCTCATGCAGTATTAGAACAAAGATTACAACATTTTCAGTTGAGACCACTTGATGTTGGTGATTGCTTTTAGTGCTGTTTCACATCAGCTACTTTGGTTAGAACCTGGTTTAGGTTGATGGGACCTGGTTGTAATGGTGATCAAAGTCATATGATAATAATAATAATAATAATAATAATAATAATAATAATAATAATAATAATAAAAAAGAAAAGTCAAAAGAAAAGTAAAAAAAGAAAGAAAAAGTAAAAAAAGAAAAGTCAAGCAAGCGAAGACAATGACAAGGAGATGATGTGGCGATGGCTGAAAAATAGTGATCTAAAGCCAGAAACAGAGGCTTTGATATGTGCAGCCCAGGAACAGGCATTAAGAACTAACTACATCAAGTTCAACATTGACAAGACAGTAGAATCACCGTTGTGCAGGCTCTGTGGAGAAAAGGGAGAAAGCGTGGGACACTTAATCAGTGAATGGACAAAGCTAGCTCAAAGAGAGTACAAACGACGCCATGACAATGTTGCAAGGATTATTTATTGGACACTACGTAGAAAATATGGCCTAGAAAGAGTAGACAAATGGTACGAGCATACCCCCGAAGGAGTGATGGAATCAAATCAGATAAAGATGCTTTGGGATCTTATGATTCAGTGTGACCACTACATAGAGTGTAGGAGACCAGACATAATCATAGTAGACAAAAAAGAACGGAAATGCATGATAATCGATATTGCTATCCCGGGAGACAACAGAGTCGGAAAGAAGGAAGGAGAAAATATAGAGAAATATGATGAATTGAAGCGAGAGGTTAAACGACTGTGGTCGATGAGGAAGGTAGAAATAGTCCCAGTTGTAGTTGGAGCTCTAGGAGCTGTGAGTAAAAAGTTTGAACAGTGGATAGAAAAGATTGGAATCAAGGTGAAGATTGAGCAAATCCAGAAAACGACGCTACTTGGAACAGCAAGGATTCTAAGAAAAACATTAGAAAACTAAACAACCCTGTGTCACCTTAGTCTACTGGGTGTAGACAGCTGGCACTGATAAACACCAACCGAACATCAAGTTGTGCGAAGAAGACAAATAATAATAATAAAAAAAAGAAAAGTCTTAACTGCTGACTTTTACTTAACATATCTGTGGTAATGAATTCCACAGTTTTGGTTCCGCAACCGAGAACGCTCTGTCTCCATGAGTCACCGTTTTGGATTTTGGCTCAATAAGCAGATTTCGGTCAGATGATATCTCAAAGCACGAATAGGTTTATATTTAGTTAGCAAATCAGTAATATAAAAAGGCGTCTGGCTATGCAAAGCCTTGAAAGTAATTATTAGTATCTTAAATTCAATCCTTGCAGATCTCACCGGCAACCAGTGAAGATTACGAAGAAGCACAGGGGAGATATATATGCTCCGATTTTTTTAACCCCTGTAACAAGTCTGAGCAGCTGTATTTTGAATTCGCTGTAACTTGCTCAATTCAGCTTCTTATGAATGCATGCACCAACTTTCCTTTTTATTCAAATATTTCCTGATCTTGCCGATATTTCTGATAGCAAAAGTGGCCGATTTACAAATGTTATTTACGTGAGTATTTAATTTTAGATGTCTATCAACAGCAACACCGAGATCACGTGCGGTTGGATTATCACATATTGACACATATTGCTGGCATTGGTTCACAATGCATAACACGTGATGATAGATGGACAATCTTGGTTTTACTTGGATTGCATATAAGACCATTCATAGTACACCAGTTGGTGATGTCCTTAATACATAACTCAAGTTTAGCTAGAGCAGCAGGTCGATCACATGGAGATTTTATAGGCATATACAGCTGTGTGTCATCAGCGTACATTATGCAATCAAGGCCATGGGCTTTGATCACATCTTCCAAATGGCGTAATGAAGAGTGAAAAAAGAATTGGACCCAGTACAGAACCCTGAGGTACACCATATTGCAATGATTTGTTTGAGGAATGCGTATTCTTCACCATAACTGACTGTACCGATCAGAAAGGTATGAGTGATACCAGGCTAGTACAGTTCCACTGAACTCATAACGATGTTTAAGTCTCTCCAATAGAATGGTGTGGTCAATGGTGTGGTCAATGGTGTCGAACGCAGATGAACTACTTCCTGATTTTCATCAAGTGCATAAAGAATGTCATTGAAAACATGCAGAACTGCTGTCTCTGTGCTATGAAAGAGTCTATCAGCAGATTTCATTTTTGCATGCAGGTTATTCTCAATAAGATAATCTGTTGTCTGTCTGGCAGCAATCCGCTCTAATACTTTTGACAAGAAAGCCACGTTAGTAATAGTCATTTAGGTTTTTTAATAGATGGGCAGATGAGACCTTTCTTAAGAGAAAGAGGAATTAATACTCCTGCAGAGGACAAAGATGAATTGATAATGTCAGTAATTGGGGCAGCTAACACGTCAAGACATTCCTTTAACAGATGTGTAGGTACAGGATCTAAGGCACATTTGATAGTGTTACAGACAAAGCTTTCAGATCAACAAGGAGAGTCAACTTCTATAGATAGCTTCTTAACTGACTCATGTGTATGAGAGAGAATATGAGAGAGAAACTGACATATATGAGAGAGAATCCTGCAAGGTTTATTGAGAGTGAAACAGAGTGTTCTTAGGTTACACTATCTTAATCGCATGTCTATGCAAGGAACACGGTGTGATGGTTTGATTATACAAGCTGTTGCTGACCAACTTAATTTAAGAATTGTTATTATCGAGTCACAAGAACATTTTGGTGAGGTCAATTTTATACGAGCTGTATCTTCAACACAGCGACCAACTGATGTTTTTTTTTGGGACATATAGATGAATACCATTATGTACCAACAGTGCCATTTTCTGCAAGTTTAAATTTATAGGCAAATCAGCAAAAAGATTTGGAAACATTAAAGGAAAATGTTTTGATGAACAAATTGATTGATCAAAATGATAAAAACAATCGAAATCCATATATGAAGGATTATATGAAAACAGTTAACATTAAAGCAGTTAACTACGAATCCTCAAAGTAAGAGAAAGAACAACGAATACATGAAGGAATATATATGAAAACAAAGCGGTTAACTAAAAATCTTCAAAGTAAGAGAAAGAACGTCAATGAATACATGAAGGAATATATGAAAACAAAGCAGTTAACTAAGAATCCTCAAAGTAAGGAAAAGAATAATGAATACATGAAGGAATATATGAAAACAAAGCAGTTAACTAAGAATCCTCAAAGTAAGGAAAAGAATAATGAATACATGAATGAATATAGCAAAACAAAGCAGTTAACTAAGAATCCTCAAAGTAAGAGAAAGAACAATGAATACATGAAGGAATATATGAAAACAAAGCGGTTAACTAAAAATCCTCATAGTAAGAGAAAGAACAATGAATACATGAAGGAATATATGAAAACAAAGCAGTTAACTAAGAATCCTCAAAGTAAGGAAAAGAATAATGAATACATGAATGAATATAGCAAAACAAAGCAGTTAACTAAGAATCCTCAAAGTAAGAGAAAGAACAATGAATACATGAAGGAATATATGAAAACAAAGCGGTTAACTAAAAATCCTCATAGTAAGAGAAAGAACAATGAATACATGAAGGAATATATGAAAACAAAGCAGTTAACTAAGAATCCTCAAAGTAAGGAAAAGAATAATGAATACATGAATGAATATAGCAAAACAAAGCAGTTAACTAAGAATCCTCAAAGTAAGAGAAAGAACAATGAATACATGAAGGAATATATGAAAACAAAGCGGTTAACTAAAAATCCTCATAGTAAGAGAAAGAACAATGAATACATGAAGGAATATATGAAAACAAAGCAGTTAACTAAGAATCCTCAAAGTAAGGAAAAGAATAATGAATACATGAATGAATATAGGAAAACAAACAGTTAACTAAGAATCCTCAAAGTAAAGAAAAAAATAATGAATACATGAAGGAATATATGAAAACAAAGCGGTTAACTAAGAATCCTCAAAATAAGGAGAAGAATAATGAATACATCAAGCAATATAGGAAAAGAAATCCAGTGGAGCTCTAACTTTACAAAGTTTAATATTAAAGTTTCATGATATTGTGTCTAAAGGTCCAATTTACATTTTGCAGTTGTTGTGACCAATTGTGGTATAGGCACAGTGTGTCTTCTGCTGCAACTGCAAGGAAAACTAACCCAAATATTGAAAAATATCTTCTCCATAAAACTAGTGTTGATAATGTTGAATGGTTGTGTAGATCATGCTACTTATAAAAAAATAAAGTTCCACCTTGTGCTGTAATAAATGGAATGCAATTTCCACCAAAACCAACATTTTTTGACCTGAATGAATTGAAATGTCGATTACTTGCTCCAAGATTAGTATTTCAAAAAATCATGCAAGCTCCTAGGGGCAAACAATTAAAAATCAATCGCAACATTGTAAATGTTCCAGCAGATATTACTAACACTGTTAGCATGTTACAAAGGTTACCAGATGACACTGGAACCATTAAAGTTAATCTAAAGAGAAAGTTGCAGTATAAAAGTTCAGCTTTATCTCTGAATGTAAGACCGCATAAAGTAGTGCAAGCTGCCAATTGGCTTGTTGAAAACAGTAGTCTTTACAGAGAAGGTATAACATTTAATGTTAATTGGCTTGAATCTAGTTCTGTTTTATCACCTTTTGACAATAGTGATATTGAAGAACATGAAGAACAATGACAAAACATGGAGTGTGATACATTACCGGTAGATATTACTGGTAAGTCACAGGTAACAGTTGATGATGAAGATAACTGGAGTGACGATGAGGTAGAAATACCGGCTACTGATTTCATGACACAGAATGAACGTCAGCATATTTTGAATGTTGCACCAGCTGAAGGCAGCAAGCCTTGTGTATTTAGATATAAATATTCTGAAGAATTAGCATATCCAGGTATTTTCCTTGGTCAAAAGCGACCTGACAATGCTAACAGACTTACAGATGTTCATCTGAATTAAGACGGTCTAACAGAAGGGCTGCTATGTGTGTGGAAAATATTTTCTTTAAAACAAAGAAACTGCAAATGAATATTTTACTTGGGCAAAGTCAGTTTGCCTTGAGAAAATGTCAAGGTAACAATGGTTCAATTAAAGCTGGTCACCTGAAACAAAAAGGTGCATTAGAGAAACTAATTCACCATGATGAAGGTTTTAAGTTTCTAAGAGCATTAAGGGGTTCACCACCATATTTTGAAAAGGCCAAAAAATATATCTTTGCAATGATAAGACAATTGGGCTCAGCCTCTTTGTTTTGTAGTTTTTCATCCGCAGAAACACAGTGGACTCACCTTCTTAGAATACTTAGTAAAATTGTCAACAACAGAGAATACACTGACACTGAGCTAGAGAATCTCAACTGGGAAGAAAAGTGCAAGTTGAATCAGAGTGACCCAGTGACTTTGACTGTCAAGTAAATCAGTTTTTGCGAAACTTTCTCATGAGTAGTGTTGCACCTGTAGGAAAAATTGCAGACTGGTTTTATAGAGTCGAGTATCAATAAAGGGGCTCACCTCATATTCATATGTTAATGGTTAGAAGATGCTCCAGTCTTTGGTGTTAATAATGACATTGAAGTCATAGCATTTATTGATAAAATAATTAGCTATGAATTAAAGACCAACTGATAATCCTGAATTACATAAACTTGTTAACAGGCAAGTGCATCGCCATTCTCACACTTGCAGAAAAAAGTCAAAAACACAATGTCGTTTTAATTATCCACAACCACCTATGCAGTCAACAAGAATCTTTATCCTTTGGATGTTGATGAGGATAGTAGTGAACATCATAAAAATGTGTGGAAATCAATAAAAAAGCATTTAAATGATATGAAAGAGGGTGAAAACATCACTTTTGACCAACTGTTAAAAATTTGGATATAACTGAACAAAATTATTTGCTTACTAGGTATAATGTTTATGTTTCTTTATTTCAAGCTTTCCGTTCTCTATCTATCAATACACACCTTGTCCTATCTTCCCGCCTTCTTCTATATTTACAACGTGTCACATGTCACAATACCACATCCCTTCTTTCCTTAGAGATGAATGTATGTTGTTATGACATTGTCAAACATAATTCAACAAAATATCAATATTATTCGGTCATTTATAGTATAGTTGCATGAGTTGCATTAATTAGTTCTTTATAAATTTAATTTACTGCTATGTCGCACTGAAACGTTTTGGTGGTTGTCCCCGATTTATTATTAGAGGATATCTTCCTTGTGCAGGTTGTACATCTGTTGGTGGTTGTCCAACATCATCGTTTGGAATATCTCTATCATCATTGTCATAGTCATCAGCAGTGAATTCATCAGAAGGTGGCTGTAGTTAGTGCTGGGCGCCGGAGGGCCGTAGTTACGCCGGAGCTCCGGCGTTTTTCAGCGTTTTTCAGTCCGACAAGCCGGAGGCCGGAGTTTGGATTTGGGCTTTGGGCTCCGGCTATCTCCGGCTATTGTGAAAAACAACGCCAAAAACAACGAAAAATCTAATATTATAATCTATCTAAATGACCAAAACTATAAGTACAAACCGTTTGACATAAGAAATTTGCAAACTTGATTTTTCTTGGCAAAAATCTTTTTTAAAATAAACCTTCCACAGTGTTGACGAGCGTAGTTGACAGCAGATAATGAATAAGGAAATATAAAACCGCGGAACCGGACACAATGACACATAGCGCGATTGTATGACACCTTTCTGGCTCACCTGCCCCGTTTCAAGCCAATACAATGCAAATTGAGAACATTACAGTCTTGCTCTTTCATATCTTTCTTGCCCACCATCCTCCGTCACATCTGAGCGAGTCTTTTCGTTGACGTGAAATATTGTTTCAAAGAAACGTTGCGCACTCCTTCCCGGCAACATTGGTCGTCTTGCATTCATAAAATTTAACAATAAAAGATTTTGAAAAATACCTAGCACTTTGTATTCTGTATTAGTGTATTTCGAGAATCGGAGTAGCTTTTATTCGGTTGTTCTATAAATTTAGAAACGTTTTCATTGCGCTGATATTTCCAGTTGTGAAATAGATAAGACACCCCGCGTTTGCTCGCTGTTTTACGGGGAGAAGAGCCTGGGAACTAGTTTGAGCCGGAGTCAAAGCCGGATGTAAGAACTGTAAAGCAGCCGGTGCCGGAACCGGAGCTGAAAAACCGGAGTTTGCACACCTTTAGCTGTAGTATCTTCTTGAAGTGTGATGAGTTCCTGGTAATCTTGTGTGTGGGATTTTCTGCTGTAATCATGCTGCCTCTCATCGCGATGATGCGGTATGGCTGCGGATTGTTATACGATGAGAACTTGTTATGCTTTCGTTGTTGTACCAATACATTATCTCCAATCTGGAACTTGGTTGGTTTGGCGTTGTTTCGGTTGTCTGAGTACCTTTTCATATTTTCTTTGGCAGTCTTGTCTCTGTTCCTGAGGTTGGAGTCATTGACAGTTGGGTCAATTTCTTCATTTTTCTTCCAAATAGCAATTCTGCTGGTGTCTTATCCGTGGTTGTATGAGAAGTGGCACGATAATTGCGCAAGAATCGATACATCTGTTGTTTCCAGTTTAATTGGTCTGTGTGTGCAGTGATGATGGTTTTGTTCAAAGTACGGATGAATCTTTCAGCTTCTGCATTTCCTTTTGGCCATAGTGGAGTGATCTTGCGATGTATAAATCCTTGAAGTCTTGGCTATTAAACGGGGGCCCATTGTCCGTCTTTATTTCTATAGGAATGCCGTGAGTCGACAGGATATTGTCCATCTTCGGTAGCATAGCCCTTGCTGAGGTAGATTTCAGGATCTCTACTTCCGGATAACGAGAAAATTCATCGACGACCACCAGGAGGAATACCCCCTGTCGGAAACGGACCGCAAAAGTCTGCTGAGAGTTTCTGCCATGGTCCCTTGGGTAGTTCTGTCATTTGAAGGGGCTCGTGATGTGTGGTGGATGTTACAGCTTGGCAGGCTATATAGGCACTTGTCTACCAGTAATTTTTCTTCAGCATCGATTCCAGGGAACCAAACTTTTTCTCGAAGCAGGCGTTTAGTTTTTACTAAACCTTGATGTTCTTCGTGGGCAAGTATTAATGCGCGTGATCGTAAGGAAGCTGGTAGGATTATTTGGGTTCCTTTCAAAAGAACATCGTTTTCATTTGAGACTGTTATTTCATGGCGGAGCTTGAAATACGCGTTCATTTATTGTTGGTTGACACCATTGTTTCGTTGAATTGTTGATACGGTCCATTTGCCTGTCCGGACTGCTTTTTTAAGCTGTTGGAGCGTTGGATCGTAGGCCGTTTCTTTTCTTACGTCATCAAGAGATATTGCTTTCAGGGCTGCATGCTGTGCTTGGAAGCAGATGTACTCATCGGCTATCTTGGAGTAGTGTAGACTGCAGAGATTCTTGTGGATGACGTGACATGTAATCGGCTGGGTTTGATTTTCCAGGTTGGTATTGTACGGTAAAGTCGTTTTAATGACCATCTTTCAAGCCGTGCTGAACATCGGGAGCGAGGATTTGCATGGATTTGCTCCAGAGGTTTATGGTCAGTTACTACTATAAAGTGGGATCCATAAACATATAAATGAAAATGTTCGCAGGCCCAGCGGATAGCGAGGAGCTTCCCTTTCAGTCTGCGAGTATCGCTGTTCGACAGGATTTAATGCACGACTGGCAAATGCGATGATTTTTTCTTCTTTCGTCTCATTATGTGTTTGTGTGAAGATTGCGCCGAGTCCTACGGAACTGGCATCAACAATGAGGGTAGATTCACTCTTTAGATCGAAGTAGGTCATAGCTTTTCCATCCGCGACTGTGAGGTGCTTCTTTAACGTGTCTAAAACTGCTTGACGTGTGGATGTCCATTCCCAGGTGGCGTTTGACTTGATTAGCTGGCGTAGAGGTTCTGTTATCGTTGAATAGTTTGGAATGAAACGTGAGCAATAGTTGGCCATCCCGAGTAAACCTCTTACTTCAGTCGGATTATGTGGGGCGCTGATCTGTTGGAATGCTTCAACTTTCTTTGGATCCAAAGATACACCGTCTTTGGAGAATAGATAGCCATAAAACTCTAAGAATGGTTTGTTGTATTCACTTTTATTGGCATTGAGTGTTCTTTTCCCGCAAACGCAGAAGGACGGCTTCGAGGGCTTTGTCATGTGACTCTTGATCGCTACCATATATAATATCGTCACTTATGTTCCGTGTACCCGGTATGTCCTCCAGAATTTGCTGTATGGTTGCTTGAAAAACTTCTGCAGCAGAGGTTACTCCAAATGGCAATCTTGTGTAGCGTCGCAGTCCTTTGTGTGTCGAGAACGTAGTTATATACCGTGATTATTGCTTAAGTTCTAGCTGCTGGTACCCTTTGTTCAGGTCGAGCTTTGAGAATACTGTTGCACCATTCAGGTTACTTATAAGATCGTCGATGGTGGGCGTAATATGTCGCTCCTCTGTATGGCTTGGTTTGCGACACGCATGTCAACGCAAAGACGCACCTTGTTTGGATCTTTCGGTTTTGGCACTACGACGAGCGGTGAGATCCATGGATCTTCTTCCAATCTTGTTAACTCTTCCTCAAGTCCCTTGAGATGATGAAATGGGATTCTTCGGTGCGGGCTGCAGTAGACGAATTTCACAGTCCTTTAACTTCCCTACTCCATGAAATCGATCATCATAGTTTTTTAGGATCTGTTTCAGATTGTTTTCTTCCTGAAGCTCTGGATTTGAATTGTCCGTCGTGTTAATTGTAAACTTGACGAGTTCTAATGCCAAGGCTGTCTCGTAACTTAGCAACGAGCCAAATTTGCCTTGCATTACATATACTGTTGTGGGAACAATACGAGATGATGATTCTATCTCGACATCCAATTTTCCAACGATGGACAGACGTTTTCCTGCACCGTATCCCGACATGTTGGTTTTCGTCTGGCGATGTGATATAGGAGATCGACTTTTATTGCTGGAGTTCCGTTGTATTCATGCGAATGCGTCTTCATCGATTATGTCAACACTAGCTCCATGCAGTGTCAATCATAACTTCTGTTGGCGTATTTCTGATTTTGACAAGAATCTTGGGGCTTGCCACTTTCGATTTCATTGCGTAGTTTTTCCGGTTGCTGAGCATAAAGGTGTATTCGTCGTCGGAGCTCGATTCTTCAGTTTGCCGATTTTGATCCATTTGATTTTGGCTTCTTGTTGCTTTGTGTTCATTATTCTCTGAGTTGACCTTGATGACATCATTGGCGGTATGCGCTATCTTATTTCGACACGCAGAACGACAACAGCGGGCAAAATTATTAATTTTCTGACAGAGTCTGCAGGACTTTCCTTTTGCTGGACATATTCCATCGAGATATGGGTAGTTGTTTCCACAATTAAAGCATTTACTTGGGGGATTCATGTCAAAAGTCTTAATTCTTTGTTGTTGTTGGTCTTGTGGAGTTGAACGTCGTTCTCGTTTAATGCGGTTTGTTGCGTGAAATTTGTCAGTCTTTTCAATGTTCGAAGCTAGCTTGTCTGAAGTTTCCATTGCGCGACCAAGGCTAAGCAGTTGGTCGAGGGTAAGAGCTGATTCCCGCAGTGCCCTTCGTCGTAGTCGCAGTCGCGTTGATAAACAGCCAAGTATTATTTGAGATTTTAGTTCTTTGTCAAGATTAGTGAATTCGCATGTGTTTGCCAATTTCCGTAGGCGCGTCTCGTATATTGATCGAGAGTTTCTCCAGTGCGTTGCTTTTCTTGTCGGAAAAAATAGATTTCGTAATCGGGATTCTTTTTTGGAGTAAAATATGCAGACAATTTCTCTATTGCCGTATTGTAATCGTTCGCTTCTCCTGTCTCAGGTAAGGTATCAAATATATCGTACGCCATTTCACAATATAATGCAATAGTAGTGCTCGTTTTCGCTTTGGTTCGTTAACGTTCATTGCGATTAAGAAATTTTCAAAGCGTTTCTTCCACTTCGTCCATCGCTGGCCAGTAGAGGCTGGATCACTGTCGGGAATAAACGGAGAGAAAAACGGCATGGCGGGCTGCCCGTTTATCATGTTGTTTTCGTTGTTACTCACTGCTTGTTCTACTAAACTCCCAGTACTCATGGATTGTTTTTGTATTAGTCCCTATCCTGTGATTTGCTTTATTTTCGTTACATCCTCGTCGCCAATATAATGTTTTATGTTTCTTTATTTCAAGCTTTCTGTTCTCTATATCTATCAACATACACCTCGTCCTATCTTCCCTTCTTCTTCTATATTTACAACCTGTCACGTGTCACATGTTACAATACCACACTAGGGCTAAATGCACCAACTATATTTTTAAAAAGGCAGCCAGATGAATTAAGAATAAATAATTATAATCCTGCTTGTCTTAGTGCATGGCGAGCTAACATGGATATTCGATTTGTCCTTGATGTCCATATGCATGTGCAATGTACATTGTATCATACATTTCTAAAGCTCAAAAAAGCATGAGTGAACTTTTGAGAACTGCATGCGCTGAAGCTAGACGAGGAAACTCCACCATCAAACAACAAGTAAGAGTTTTTAAAAATGTTGAAATTAGTGCACAGGAAGCAGTATATATTGTGCTCCAGCTTGCAATGAGAAAATCATCCCGTCAAGTGGTATTTATCAATACCTCACCTCTTAGGTTCACTTATTAAAATCAATAAATTACGTCAATGAAATGGATGATGATTCAGAGGAAATTATGCAACAGGTCTGTTAAACCGATATACCAAACGTGATTGGGCTGCATGGTATGACTCATGAGGTAAGCCATATGTCAAAAAATCACAACTAGATATTGATAATCTTCCATTTTAATGATGATGATGATGATGATGATGAAGAGGATGAGGAAGTAAAAGAGCCTTGTGGGCAACAAAAAAATAAGAAGAGATCAAAAGCTAGAATTATACGAAGTGTTTGCTTTAATATGGAAGTAGATTCTGAAAAACATTATCGTGAACTTATTATGTTGTTTACAGCATGGATAAAGGAAGAAACTGACTTGGTTGGTAATTGTTCTTCATATCGAGAATATTTCGTTCACGTAAAATATGTAGTAGACGAGCAAATGAAACAATATGCTATGTGTAGTGAAGATCTGAATGAAATTCAAGATCAATTAAACAACATAAAAAAAGATAATGATGATAATTACGACTTCATTGCCCCAGGAGCACAAGACATTGAACGTGGAGATGAGTCTGAGGGAACTCAAGACCTGCATCCTGATTTTAATGAAAATTATCTTTCCAGTGATATTGGAATCCCTTCTACTGCCTCTAATGGTGAACAACTTATATTAAATGAATTACAGGACATGTTTATTAGTGAAAGCGTTAAATGGGAAAGGCGACAAGACCTAGAAAATGATAATATAGAAAATGATAATATAGAAAGTATCTGGATTGAAGTCTTGATTACGAATTCAAAAAGTTTCCTTGTTGCAGCATACTATAGACCCCCAGAGGGATCGACTTATTTACCGACGAATGTTAATGATAACTTTAATACGGAAATCATGCGGGATGTCACCATTCTAAATATATTGTTTACTAGGAGTCGAAGTCAAGAATGTCTAAATGTCATATAGGTAAATAAAACAATGCATTATTCATTTATACTGTCTTATAAGAACTCACAAGAACAAAGAATCTACCTCGTGGTCGCATGACACCGCGCGGCCGGGAATGTCCACTTTTTCACATCCACTTTTTCACACAGATCGAGATTAACAACATGAGCTATACATAGCTCTGCCAATCGACTGGGCACGAGTTAAACACAGGGACGCCAATAATACAGTAGTGTGGTGCCTCCCTAAGTGGAGGCAGCAAATACCACTTGTTTGTGGCAGTATTCATCAAGGCATAGTTAGTAGAGGGGGATGGTTTGGAAGCTCCATTGTCTTTCAAGATGACGCAATGGTCATGTTATTGTATTGGAGAAAGTGTTTGTTATTGGTTGGAGAAAGGAAATTATATGGACACGTGACGACTACAGTAATTAAATCTGAACGTTGTTATTGGATGACTGCTTCATTATACAGAAAATACAATACGTTCAGTGACCGTGAAAGTGAACAACATAGAACAATGACTTTCGCGGACCTTCCAAACCATCCCTTCTATACTAACTATGATCAAGGTCATGAATGTCGTTTAAGTGCCGAGTCTCGAGGGAACTCATAAAGATGAGTTTCTCGGCGCTTTCAAAAGGCACAGAACATTTCTGTTATCGAGTGGCACACGGCGACAAACGATAGCGTCTTAATTTGGAGAGGAGACACTATAACCTCAATATTTTTGAGAACGGTTACAATAATCGCTCGGTATTTTCCAAAGGAGAAAAATCTGACAATGGGAATTTTATGATCTGGAAAGTTACCACTCTCACATTGAGATTTCGTGATAAACATACAGACGTCGATGTCTCGTTGAAGAAATTTATCGACAACTTTTATTCGAAATGCAGCGAGAACTGCATATGACACACGAGTCATGTCAGCATGTGGGCTAACTTTTCCCGTTGCTTTCAGTTAACACATATTTGCATTAAAATAACAGTATTAATTACAACTCGTAATCAAACGACTACAAAATTATAGTTAATGCGGGAAGACTAGTTGTTTTGACTATATCTGTAGAGTAGAGAGTAGTTTTAACTATGAAATTACAGTTAAAATAACAATATTGTTATTTGTTAAAATAACAAAATAACTGCTGGCTTGAGCTATTTAGAACCTTACAAGTAGGTGTTGACAGATACAGTATATACGAACAGGAATTATACATATTTCTCGCATTTTTTCATACATTCATAAAAATACATTCGAAACCCGTAAAATACATGCCAATATATATGAATGAAACCAACCTGTTACTTTCTTCCAGATTTTCGAAACGTCTCAACAACATATTCATGTCTGGTCCTGGTTTCGGATAATTTCTACGTTCGTCAAACCTTTCGTCATGGACGTCGCCTCTGTAATAATAGATGTGATACATCACAATCGGAAGTATCGCCACACCCATTTATAGTATATATATATATATATATATATATATATATATATATATATATATATATATATATATATATATATATATATATATATATATATATATATATATATATATATATATATATATATATATATATATATATATATATATATATATATATATATATATATATATATATATATATATATATATATATATATATATAGCCTATATATATATATATATATATATAATTACTACGCCAATGAACTTATCAATTATTACCATATTATTACACAATGCAATCCAACAATGTGTAGCCGTACATAGTGGGTCCCAAGTCCACAGTTACCATAAAGCCATATGGTGATAGCCGGTAGGGCACATTGTATACTTTCATGTATATATTACGCTCACCGCTCATGTGGTTTGAGCACTCTCATGGATTGGGCGGAGAGTCTCTCTCAATGAGACGTTTACTGTTTGCGTTATGCATTGCTCACTGCTCGCAGTTTGAGCACTCTGGTGACTCCACAATGCAATCCAACAATGTGTAGCCGTACATAGTGGGTCCCAAGTCCACAGTTACCATAAAGCCATATGGTGATAGCCGGTAGGGCACATTGTATACTTTCATGTATATATGTATGTATGTATATATATATATATATATATATATATATATATATATATATATATATATATATATATATATATATATATATATATATATATATATATATATATATATATATATATATATATATATATATATATATATATATATATATATATATATATATATATATATATATATATATATAATGAGGTTATGTAATAACCAAGGTTAACAACAAGGGAACTGCGCAAGTGCGGGGGACATCGGAGTATCATATGACAAGCATGTTGGGATAAGGTCTACCATTAGCGAGTGACCGTAGCCAGAGCAGGACACAGCATTGAGGGCAGTAAACGAGAACGGGTATAATAACGGGTATAAACGTGGGGGCCCGCAGCTGGTCATCCCCCGCGGGCAATCGCTACGAAGCACGAGGTGATGACATAACTAGAGAAACGGGCGTCTCTTTGAATCGCGGATCATGCCGCCATTTTAGATTTCATCACGCTTGCGAAGGCCCGCACCGAAGAATCCAATGCCAGCAGCAACAATTATCCACTCCATATTATCGCGCAAGATTACCCTAACGCTTCGACCGATCAAAGAGAGCACAGTCTAAATGAACTGTCACCACACACTGTATAAACATCACGCTTGAAATTACACGCAACGGAAATATGCCCACATCGGTGTCACCAGATGATGTCACCAACTTGAAAATACAATTAATGTCGCACCCGGATCGCAACAAGGTCCGGTACTTGTTAAACGGTTTTCGTTTGGGTTTTCACAAAGAGTTATCAAAGCTCAAGTCCGCAGAATCAAATTGCTCGTCGACCCTCGAACACGCGGCGGTAATTAACGAATATTTCATGAAAGAGCTGCAACTCGGGCGGGTTTTTGGTCCTACGATAGCACCACCGATTGAAAACTTACGTGTGAGACGTTTTGGTGTGATACCTGAGAAGGGCAACGACAATTGGCGGCTTATTCTTGACCTGTCACATCTCACCGCCAATAGCGCAAACGACAGAATAATAAAAGAAGAATTTTCATTGACTTACACGAAGTTGAAGAATGCCATAGATACGATTATGCGCTACAGTAGAGGGATGTTGATGAGTAAAATCGACATTGAAACTTTAAAGTGCCTATCGCAGTTCCTATTCATCCGGCTGATAGATATACTGTATGTTGGATTGCGTTGGCGAGAAAGATACTATGTCGACTTAGCCCTCCCGTTTGCCTACGATCGGCATTGGCAGAACTGTTTGAATGGATGTTTGAGGAACAAACTTTCGGAATAGGCTACAAAGAATTGTTCCCTATTGCATTGGCTTGCCATGTGTGGGGACGGGAGTGGTCACGAAAGCGAATCCAGTTCTTGTGCGACAATGAAAGCGTATAGTGGCCATAATCAACTCTGGCACGTCTAAAGACTCGAACATTATGCACCTGCTTCGCGAATTGTTACTTAACGCTGCACGATTTAATTTTAATGGTCCGCCATTCATGTCCCTGGTAAGACAAATGCTCTAGCTGATGTATTATCGCGCTTTAACATGCAGGCGTTTTTCAAATTAGCACCACAGGCATCTGCGACACCAATAACCATCCCTCAAAAGGTATTGAGGCACCTTACGGCTAATTTAATGGGCTAGACAACGGTTATTACGGGATAGTATTAACGGTATTAGTTATATATATATATATATATATAAAAAAACAAAAAAACAACAAAAAAACAAACAACGTGTGTGTCGTCATATATAGTCAATCGCGAAGGGTGCAGGGCCCGCACGTTCACGTTATCATGTGTTCATTAACCTCTGGGTAGCAATCTGCATTATAGTGCCAAATACTGTCGTGATGTTTGTGGAGATGCCATATAACTCTCCATATAACTCTCCCGGTTAATGCATGTAACACCATATTCTATTTGAACATCGAGGAGATACCCACAGGAAGTGGTGACCCCATTCGGCATTTGAACATCGGGGAGATACCTACAGGAAGTGGTGACCCCATATGCTATTTGAACGTCGGGGAGATACCCACAGGAAGTGGTGACCCCATTCGGCATTTGAGCATCGGGGAGATACCCACAGGATGTGGTGACCCCATATGCTATTTGAACGTCGGGGAGATACCCACAGGATGTGGTGACCCCATATGCTATTTGAACGTCGGGGAGATACCCACAGGATGTGGTGACCCCATATGCTATTTAAACTGCGGGGAGATACCCACAGGAAGTGGTGACCCCATTCGGCATTTGAACATCGGGGAGATACCCACAGGATGTGGTGACCTCATAGGCCAGTGTAACGTCGGGGAGTTACCCACAGGATGTGGTGACCCCATTCGGCATTTGAACGTCGGGGAGATACCCACAGGATGTGGTGACCCCATATGCTATTTGAACGTCGGGGAGATACCCACAGGAAGTGGTGACCTCATATGCCAGCCAGTGTAACGTCGGGGAGATACCCACATGATGTGGTGACCCCATATGCTATTTGAATGTCGGGGAGATACCCACAGGATGTGGTGACCCCATTCAGCATTTTATTAACTGCGGGGAGATACCCACAGGAAGTGGTGACCCCATTTTTTGCATGCTATTAACCGACGGGAGATATCCACACGAAATGGTGACCCAATATGCTACTTGAACGTTGATGAGATACCCACAGGAAGTGGTGGTAATCACGTGCCGGACGCGGATCTCAGAAGTTACGAAGGTGGAAGGTTAGGGAGGGATTATCAGATTGGTTACTTGGAAGTGTAATGCTTGTAAGGAACTAAGCATTACTATGGTGGACAGATCAAGATCAGCTCGCGTTATCTTGACCTGAATTCCAAGTAACAATAATAATGGCGTGCAAAACCCTGTAGCAAGACCTGCACCTAACCTTCCACAATGGGTAAGTAAAGTGTACGTAGGTGTTAATATATATATATATATATATATATAATATATATATATATATATATATATATATATATATATATATATATATATATATATATATATATATATATATATATATATATATATATATATATATATATATATATATATATATAAATATATATATATATATATATATATATATATATATATATATATATATATATATATATATATATAATATATATATATACATTTGTCCACAGTAATTTCTCCCGCATTCCGTAATCGGTTACACGTAAAGGGAAAATGTTTTCGCGCTTTGAGCCAGCCTTTTCTAGCGCACTCTGTTTTGAGTCGTTAAATGCGAAACTCAAACTGTCCGTATAATCTGCAGACTGCATATAACATGCATTGGACCGGGGGGATACTTGAATTCAGTCACACCCTTCCGACCAATTCTGTTCGCACTCTCTGCGATTGGCTGGCTTTGTTTGACAGTTGGCACGAGTGTACTTGATATATTATTATTCATGTTTGCCGGTTATGCTAAACACAATTAAAAACTCTGTGATTCATTATGATTGAAGGGCTGAAACGACTTGAAATTCGCTGAAATTTGTCTTTGTGGAATGAGGTACTCTCCGATTTCGTTTCAACAAATTATTTATTCGGTTTCAAATTAAGATATCCAATTCACGCATTGTAAGGATTCAACTTGAATCCTAAATTTGTTTAAACTAATTTGTTGTTCTATTGACCATTGTGTATACAGTTGTGCCAGTGAGGTTGTTACAATGTATTGTACAAGTCAGAGTACAACTTTTCTTCTATTTAAGTTTTATTTACTTTTCGTTTAAGTTGTTAAATTAAATTAAAAAAACATTTTCTCCATTGAACAGCACTTTGTCGAGATGACGTCAGTATCCATGTTTGTCTGCATCTACCCATAGTTGCAATAACTATTGCCGCAATGGCCATAACAAAAGAAAAAAGCTCATATTTGCAATCATTTGTGAGTCAAATTTGGTTTGTTTGTCTGCATTTTGAGCTATTAATAGCAACCGCTCAAAGGGCTATTCAAAAATAATGTAGTGTCCAATCATGTCCGACCAAAACCTGGGTTGGACTGACATAATGTCAGACCAAGTTTTTGGAATTATATTGCACTCTGATTTTATTGAAATATTTTAACATGACTGCTGAGAATATTAGGAGCGAAACTTTTCCATTGTTCTTAACGGAAAAAGACGTTACTAATGGTAAGTTTACTCATTTTCAAACGTGCATTCTAGTTATTATATTTGTGGTTTTATGGTTAACAAACCGTTCTACAAACTAACAAACTAAGAAACGTTCTACAAGTTCGACAATAGACAACGTAATTTTGTCATATAAATATAATAAACAAGTAATCATATGATTTTGCTCGTGCAATTAAGGATTTACACTGCTCGTGATATTTGAAAATTTCCTCATTGCTCGTGCAATTACAGACACTATAGTATTGTAAATCCTTAATCATATGTATATACATACTAACTATGAAACCAACCTGATTTTGTTTGCGTCCGGTGCTGCTTTCGGATCATTTCTACCTTTTTCGAGAACTTCGACTCTCTTCTCCAAGCCTGTTACAGTTTTCACAAACTTTTGGGAGAAAGCTTTGACGTGATTTGAAAGCAAACACGTCGTCTGTTTGACATCGTCTAGAGCTGTTTGCATCACCGTTATCTTTTTGATAATGAAACTTTGAAATTTTCCAAACTTGTCTAAAACAAACCTTAGCAGCAATGCTACGTGGTTCAATAATCCATCACTGTGGTGTTCACGTAATTCATTCCGTTTCGAGACCTGGAAATATAATATTCTCAATAAAAAATCCGCAAAGAAAAACGCTTATGATATAAAATGAGTATGTAGTATAACGCTGGCTGCATGCGAAAACAAACCCATAATTTATTTTTACAATTCCGGGTGATGCATGATGGTTGAGATATCCATTTTGCATGGGAAAGACACATTTGTATATATTTATTTTAATTTAAAATAACGTTAATTATCTAATTACCTCCGCGTGGTCACACCCAACGGCCTTGAACTCACACTCAGTCGGAATTTCTTCACATTCCACTTCTTCGTGTTTCGGCATATCTTTCCGAGGTATGTCCGCCATTCCACAATGTTTACACGTCAAATGAGTTTCCAAACATTCTACATCAACATGTTCCTATATAAAAGTAAAATACAACAAACTTGTATATTTCAAAATGATGTTTCTTAACTGATATAAAGGAAGATTGTTATATATACGGCCGTAAGATAAAGGAATATAACTATATATACGGCTGTAACCAACGTTACTAGACAGGTTTAGCAAAGAGGAAGAGGACGTCAAGATCATAGAGATCATTATATAAGACTAGAGGGGGCATTGGGGCCTGAATTTGCGAACCAATCAATGAAACCACGAGGCTGCTCCGACGCACTCCTTGACCATTTCTCAGTTGCGCAAGAAAAGAAGTAATTTCTTTTCAGGCCACTCGTAAACCAAGATCATTACATTGATATACATTATTAAAATGGTAGCTAAATCTATCTTGACAACAATTTTCGCCATTATTGGCCGTGATGAACAGTATACAGTGATACGGATCGGTGTATGTCATAAAAATTTGTTTGGACCAACAGTGTGGATCGCGCACCAAGTGAAATCAGCCACAAGCGCTCTTTATCGATCATCAATCAATCAACAACTTTATTAATGTGTCTGTCTTCTAGCGCACCACCAGTGGTGTATTAAGCGGGACACTTAACTAATAAATATATACAATTGATACAGTACAAAAAAAGAATAAAATGAAAGATAAAAAAATAAAAAAATAAGATAAAATAATAAAAAGGTGGTAGGCATGCCCTGTCTACAAGTTTTGTCAGATTCTGTTTTCTTATATTGTTCTTAAAGTGCCTATGAAACGAAAATTAAGTTTGTTTTATTTGAAAGAACTTTTAAAATAATGAAGAATATTAATTTACAGCTCTTTCATATTTCACTTGGTTCTTGAGATATTTAGACTTATGTGATAACCTATGACGTCAAAATACGACATCGTTATTGGTCGTGGAATATCTTGCTGTACAGTTCTCTTCCTTTGTTGTAGATTCACTATTTGGCAGTTTATCAGACGTAGGCGTATGTCTCGTTGCTGTACGGTTTTCTTCCTTTGTTGCAGATTCACTAACTGGATTTTCTTCCTCGGCTTTCGATAAATTAGGCTTTGTATTTTCTGAACTACCTGTTTCTATTATATCTTTCTTGATATTGGTTGAGGATCATGGCCAAGGAATGTCTCGTACTTCTGGTGGAGATTCCATAGTTTTTCGTAAGTCCACTCGATTTCGTCTGTATAGATCGACCATGAGTTTCAACGACATAAGATCTATCCTCTAATCGTTTGGTCACTAACGCTTTCTTCCACTTCTTATCACAAAGCTCAAACGGCTTCATTCTTACAGTATCTCCTATATCCAGTGGGGGTAGGGACTTTGCATTTACGTCGTGATATTTCACTTGTTTCCTAACTCTAAGCCTTTGTTGTTCGGTTTCTTGTACCACTCTTGGTTCAAGTAATTCAGCAGTTATTAATGTTCGGTATTAATGTTCTTGTCCTTCGACTCATTAATCTTTGTGCCGGGCTAGTTGTCAAACTGTCTAGTAGTAGATAATCAATCTCCCAAAAATTACTGAAATAATCAACAGTTATTAGATAATTTCTTCCTTCCAAACTGAACAGGTCTGATCCAACCTTTTCCCAGGGCCGAGTTACTTCAGCATGAGGACGTAGTTGCTCTTTCTGCTGAGAATTATACTATAGGTACATGTTTCGCATGATAGGATGTATTCTTTCAGATCACTTGACATTCTTGGCCAAAAACAGGATACTCTTGCTCTTCTTAAACAACCGTCAACGCCTATAGATGTGCTGAGTGAATTCTTACCATCATTTCTTTTCGAAGATTCAACGGTATAACGACTTGTTGGCCTTTTAACACCAGCGAATCATGAATGGACAATTCATCTCGGTAGCTCCAGTGGGGTAACAGTTCTTCAGCTAACTTCGAACGTTCCTCGGGCCATCCTCGAATGATGGTTGTCTTGAGGTGTTGCAAAGTGTTGTCTTGTTCCGTTTCCCTCTTGATTTCACTCAAGCGCTCGTCACTCATGGGGAGGTAGGTTACCACATTGATGTCTGCTTGCTCAAGGATTGGATCTTTGTTCCCGATAATATGAGCTCTTGATAAGGTGTCGGCAAGGTACATGGTTTTCCCAGGCTTATAGATGAGCGTGAAATCATATTTCTGTACCCTTAGGATCATGTTCTGGAGTCTCTTCGGTGCTTTAATGAGAGGTTTCTTCAATATCATCTCCAGAGGTTTGTGATCGCTGTAGATGGTGGTATGTCTCCCATACGTATACTGATGGAATCGCTCAAGGGAGTAGACGACTGCTAACATTTCTTTCTCAATAGGTGCGTAACGAGTTTAAGGGTTGATCTCGTTGAAGCAACTCCAACTCCAGTACCGAGCTACTATCGCACTGGATTGCGAGGTCTTCTTCAGGGTTGTAGTAGGCCAGAACAGGACTTGCCGTCACTAGGCGTTTCACATCGTCGAATATCTTGTCATGTGTTTGGTTCCACGACCATGTAACGATGTGATAACCTATGACGTAAATGAGATAACCTATACGACAACTTATGTGATAACCTATGACGTAAAAGGTTTGCAACACATTTTAACATATTGGAAAATCGTGTATATCTTTAAGATTATTAAACGAAATCACTTGAAACTTTGCATGTGGATACAGACCGCTAAACTGAAGAACATCGTTCTAGTTTTAATGTTGCAATAGTAATAGTATAATTTCCAGACCTCTAAGTCTCTTTGTCAAAAATATTTGTTTTCTGCACATAGCTACATGTATATGTGTTGCACCAACGTTAAACTTCAGTTTCGAATTGGTTAAGTCAGTGAAAATCTGCTCAACCAGTACCAACCCGAAAACGTTTGGAACGGAAGAGAAAACAAATAATTTTATTTTAGAAATCAAGATGTCTGAAAACTAATTTGTTACCATGGCGACCATATACTGTAACAACAACGATGTTCTTCAGTTTAGTGGTCTGTATCCACATGCATGCAAAGTTTCAAGTGCTTTCGATTAATAATCTAATAGATATACACGATTTCCAACATGTTAAAATGTATTGCAAACCTTTTGACGTCATAGGTTATCTCATTGACGTCATAGGTTAACTCAATTGAATATCCTATAAGTGAAATATCTCAAGAATCAAGTGAAATATGAAAGAGCTGTAAATTAATATTCTTCATTATTTTAAAAGTTCTTTCAAATAAAACAAACTTAATTTTCGTTTCATAGGCACTTTAAAGATGCAAACGTAGTATAATTTCTTGATGTAGAAGATAGTTTACTCATAGAAAGGGCCCATAATATCGTGTAGAATGTTTACCAAACCTTGTTGTATTAACCCTTGTTATTATATGGCTGAGCAAAATGACGCACGCTGATTGGTTAATTTGCGGTCCGGAAAAAGCCGTAATGACCTGAGCGGGAAATTGTCGGGCATTACGCAAGGTGGTAATGCCCTAGAAATTCAAACCGTTGACAAACTTGAAAGTATGGAGGAAAACAACAACGAAATCCAACATGAATCAAATAGTCAGCAAGAAATCGAGAATTTTATTAAAGAACAACAGAGTGCGAACACTCTAAAGAAAACCGCTAGCGACATGAAATCTTTTTATCGTTATCTTGAAAAAATAAACAAGGAAAACGTAAAGATTGAATGTCTTGCTCCCGAAGAATTAAATCACTTGCTGTGCAAATTCTTTATAGATGCACGTAAACTTGACGGCGATGAATACGAGCCAAATACTCTCTGGAATCCAGAGAATAAATTTTTATATTTTTGTGTGTGTAAAGCAAAACCATGTAATGAAAATAGAGAATGCTCGGTGAGCAAATGCTCGGTGAGCGGAAGGCAAGCGAAACTCGGATAAATAGTTCTACAAATACAAAGGCTTTGAAAAAATTATTGTCTAGGCCATATAATAAACTGCTTATTGACCTCGCTTGTTCGGTCTGTACAGTGAAATATCGGACCTCTGTTTTTATGCACGGACCTCGGCTCGCTTCGCTCGCTCGGTCCGTACTATAAAAACATCGGTCCGATATTTCACTGTACAGACCTCGCGCTCGGTCAATAAGCAGTTAGTAATGCAAAATCCGCATTTAATTAGATTATATTTATTACCGTTATCTATGAATATATCTAAAATGTTGGCCTTCAACATAAAAATTGCTATGTCCTGTAAGCGTCTATTATACAGATTTGTCATTTTAGCTCTAACTAATAGCTCACTGTATGTAATGTTCCAGTCATTATAAACCGCTGTGAGGCCTCCCTCGTTGACTTTCAAGTTTATTACTGTCGGACTTCTTACAAAAATGCCATGTTAGACCACAGTATGTCAAGGGAGGATGGCTGCTTTATAAATTCTTAATTTTGCCCTCATTTCCATGGTGCACAAATGGTCTCAAGCAACTGATGCCACCGGTTCCGCTGTGAGAGTGGCCTTGTTTGACTATAGGAAGATGTCTGTCTGTCTGTCTGTCTGTCTGTCTGTCTGTCTGTCTGTCTGTCTGTCTGTCTGTCTGTCTGTCTGTCTGTCTGTCTGTCTGTCTGTCTGTCTGTCTTGACCGGTATTAACTTGCGTAAGCACATCAGTACTCCTACCCGTGAGCTCGCCTTCTTGCACGTGATTGAGATGTGCTCGGAGAAAGTTAGATTCATATCAAGAGTACTTATCTAATAGTACTTAGCACTCATCTGTTAACCGATTATCTGCTCAAAGATTTTGTCTATCACAATAAGTATAGGTAATCATATGATAGCGAGTGCAATTAAGGATTTACACTACGAGTGATATTTGAAAATTATTTCAAATATCACTCGTAGTGTAAATCCTTAATTGCGCTCGCTATCATATGATTACTTTTTATTATTTCCATAACAAAATTACGTTAATTAAATAATTGTACTCTCATTTATTGCACTCGAGTGCAATTAATGATCCATTGCACTCCTCTCAGCCAATCAGAATCCAGTAATTTTGTCATGTATATAATAAGTATAGTTATTGGTCTATAGTTGGTTTTATCCTGAGGGATCTCTTTCTTGAACACTGGCACCTACTCGCTCGATTTCCATTCCTTTGGCCATGTACAGTCCGTTATTACCTTATTGAACATGTCTGTGAGCGATGGTGCTATCTCGTCAGCCACAAGTTTTAGTATCTTTGGAGGGAGTTTGTCGTGTCCTGTAGCCTTATGTGGGTTAATGGTGTTCAGAGCCTTTAAAGTGGTACTACGATCAAATTTTTACCTATCGATATTTTTACGTATTTATAAAGCAGAGCTGCTAAATATTACTGCGATTCAACGATGGCAAGTATTATTTTTCTGACTCTGAATCTGGAGTTATGTCCGCCATTAATCGTTCATGTTCCTGGCCAGCGTAACGAAGTGACGTAAGATTCTCAATGCGAAGACTCCACATGGCTAATTCTTCAAGTAAATCATGGTCGTTTTTTCAAATTCTTCGTCTGAAAGGCTGAACATTTCATCTACTTCTCGAAGAAAACAAGTAACCTCGACTGAAATTCAGGCGTAGCATTGAGAATCTGACGTCACAAACAATATTACCTTTTGCTATCGATTGTAGCTGTACATGGAGGTATGAAGCTGGCTCGCTATTACCAAAACAATAATTTGTCTGAAAACAATACAATAATCTGCCGCCATTTGTGACTTTATAATTTCAAAGCGTATTGATGTTCTTGCGGTTACTGAAACCTGGCTTTCTAGCAAGAATGCAGCAGATATTAGCCTTGAGAGCGGACGGTCGCACTTAATTGTGCTGCTCGAATTTTTCTTGGTAAAGTAAATAATCCGTCGTAACTGCCGTCGTAAATGCTGTTAGTTGTCTGGTGAAAAGCTTCACACATTGTCATTGGTGAAAGGTTACCGACTACGTTTTGAAATTTGAACCGTATTCGGTACACGAACCGTTTTGACTTGAACTGAGTGCCTCGAACCGAATACAGATTGTCGCCGTTGACTCGATAACTGTCGATATGGAATGTTAAGAAGACTGAGAAGAGCTTTTAAAACTGCGATTGCCAGTGGAAAGATTCATTTTATTGGAGAAAAGCTAGACCCACATTTTGATCATGATTTTCGAAAATATTTGAACGTTGTAAATAATGATGATTGGAGAGAGTTTGAGGATAAAGAACGTCAGTTTAGATTACAGATAGCATCAAGACGCGGATAAATCATGAGGATTTTTATGTAGAGCTCTGGTTTCGCCACCCGTATTAGCCGTTATTTCAAATTTGGTCATTTCGTCGCCTATTGACAAGCTAAGTTGTTTCATTTTATACACTTTTGCGGGGATTTGTTTTTTAGTTCTATACCATACAAGTTTTTCATTTATTCGTAGGGTAAATTTTTAAATAATTAAACATTTAATTAAACATATTGACAGTTGTTTTGTATATCTTTTGTTTTGTGTATCCTAGCAACAACATTATTGATATTTTCTCTATATAAATATTGCCTCTTTCATTGTTAAATGGATTTATGCAATAAAAATAATTAACATCATGCAAAGTAAGTGTGCTGACGGTCTTGTGGTCCCTTGGGACCCTATAGGTATTCAGGTTGTGTGTACTGAATGCCTTACGTCAATGCAAAACTCGTGGCATCTGACGGTCATCCACTTCAGGGCTTATTCGTGCGCTGTCCGTCGAACACGATCCTTCGTTCCCGCCCACCCAACCCACATCTTACATAGCTCATTATTGTGCTCCCGTGCTTCGGACTGTGCTACTTTGCTTTCATTCAGCTGTTGCTTGCTGGCTAGCTGCTAGTGCGGGTCTGTACTGGGCAACGTCGCCGTACAGTCGTTGGGGGACTGTATTTGTGCTCCCTGCTGTTGCTCAGTCGTGTGGGGGTTCATCCGGTTCAACTGCTGCTAGCGCTTGCGCGGGTACGTATATTCTGCAACGTTGCTTATCGTTCAGCGGTTGGGGGACTGTATTTGCGCTATGTCTTTGCTTGCATATTATCGGCAGCTGCCAGTATTTGCTTTCATCTGCGGGCTAACTTATTTTATGTTTGTCTCCTGTTCTGCTGCATGTGTTTGCTCCATCGCACCAGTAAATTTGGTTCGCTGCTTAGCTACTATTTTAATGTTAGTGTGTGTACAATCGCGCCAGTACATCTGGTTTATTCCCCGGCTATTCTGGGTGACTTCCTTTGTGTTTGTCTCCTGTTCTGCTGTTTGTGTTGTCTATATGTATCCATTAACATTAGTGTACCGTCGCGCCAGTGCTTCAGGTCCGCTGTTTTGGCTATTATTTTAATGTTAGTGTGTGTACAATCGCGCCAGTACATCTGGTTTGTTCCCTGGCTATTCTGGGTGACTTAATTTAATATATGTTTGTCTCCTGTTTTGTTGCGCATGTGTTTACTGTGTATAAAGTAATATTGCTGCTCGGCTACTCCGGGTGATATTTTACTGTTAGTGTGTACAATCGCGCCAGTAGAACTGGTCTGCTCCCCAGCTATCCTGGGTGATAACTAAAATGCTTTTTTGTCTCCTGTTCTGCTGCATGTGTTTACTGTGTGCAATCTCTTTTGTTGTCCCATCAACTTAAATGTCGTCTGTTCTTGTGCATGTTCGCAGCTATATTCTCTTCACAGCAATGCTCCTAGGCAATCCTCCATAGGAAATATCCCAGTCATCTCCATCCTCTAGCTTGATGTGGCTCTGGTTTGGGATCAAACTTCAAGGTCGGGCCTTGTTTGGTTCCCTGCAGGCATTGTGCAGGCGGTAGGCTGTAGTAGGGGTAATTTGTTATTATACGGTAAGTTTTTTCTCCACTTTATGTGTGACAGTAGTTCTGGTCAGGAGAGGGTAATTCTCGGCAACATTGTAACAAGTTAGTTGGGGAGTTTAGGCTCGCCTGGGGCTGCTCTACCTATGAGACCGCTCCCGTCTTTGTGGATCTCTGGGTCCTGTAAACGGTTCCTCAGCTATTAGCGTAAAACCCTCTCCGACAGAGCTACACCCTCCAAAGGTTGAATTGGTTCAGGACACTGTGCCCAATTAGGTGCGGTTCCATACAGCGTATGGTCAGGAATCGCGGGGCTATCGGGGGTGCTACCGCAGACTCTTGCATGAATGTTAATCATATATAATTGGAATCACCTGGTCTTCCTCTATCCAGTAATATTCATTTGCAAAGCTAGATAGTTCTTGTTTTTTAGTTATTTTGTTTTTTTGTATGCGACGTCTCGCGAATATTATTAATGATTTGTTGATCTTCGTGTGACGTTAACTCGCTGCCTCTTTTTTGCATTAGATAGCGTTTTGCCGCAAGTTTTCTGATTCCTCAATAATTTGAAATCGATCGCTCGACCTTTATACACATCTTGGCGAACTTTCGCTGTGTTAGGCCATTTTATTTTGATTTTATATGATTTTTTTTTAAACTTGAAGCTTGTCCGGGGCTTACCCATCAGACTATTGCATTTAATGGCTTCATCAAATCGGTTTCAGTTAATAAAGGGTAGGAAGGGCCCTATAGCCGTGGTGAAGGCAACCTTTCTAGGAGAAGGAAAACTCTGAATATAAACCTCCATTATGATTGTGGGAAAGGGTAGAAAGAGCTCTTAGTCTTGGTTGATAATCTTCCTATATATCACGATAAAACACCTGGGTTCCTGCTCCCAAAAACAGGTTTGTGTTAGGAATGGCATCCAGCAGTAAAACTTTGCTTCAAACTCATGATGATACAACTTAACAATAATAAATACCGCCTTGCTCGTCGCGCGGGTAAACAAGGAGCACGTCCCTCAGTGAGTTACCAGGCTGGGGTCAAAAAATATGCCACTGGTAAACCAGCCACTTGGAAAGCTGGGATTATCTCAGTAAGAGTTACTGCACGCCCTACTATCAAGGTCATAAAACTTACCAAAAAGTCAAGCAACCTGATAAATATCAAATTTGATGAACAGAAAACGAAATGTCTTCCACGTCTACGTTTTGCTGTATGGAACGCACATTCAATCAACAAGAAATCTGCCTCCATTTGTGACTTTATAATTTCAAAGCGTATTGATGTTCTTGCGGTTACTGAATTCTGAAACCTCGTGGCTTTCTAACAAGAATGCAGCTGATACCATAGCTGAAATTATCAATACCTTACAAGATTACAAGTTTCTACATTTGCCAATATCCCATACGAAAGGAGGTGGAGTTGGGGTATTCCTTCGCAAGGGTTTCACCGTAAATGAAAATGTCTTAACGTTTGCGTCAATGGAATATATGGATCTTTCCATATCATCGTTTCAAACGCATATTCGCCTCATCACAGTTTATAAACCTCCCCCATCTCGTAAGAACAAGCTTACGACATCCATGTTCTTCAATGAATTTTCTACGCTTTTAGCAGAGTTAGTTGTTGTTCCGGGTTAATTGCTGGGGATTTCAATTTCCATATGGATGCATGTTGTTAATGATGATGATGCTATACTAGGTTTACGGAATTCAGCAGGTTTACAACAAAGAGTTACTGGTATGACTCATTGATGTGGCCACGCACTGGACCTTATTATTGATCGTCAGGAGGATAGTTTGCTGTCTACTGCCATGGAGATCGTCTCTGATTTACCTTCAGATCACAGTGCATGAGCCAGGTATGGTTGTCGGTACCACGCAAGGGGACAAAGGAAGGTATACTTTTTCAGAGAGATTGTTACCTGCCGATAAATATTGTATGTGATAGCAATTGATATTGCACAGCATTTCACCTATTTCAGGGGGGGGATGAAAATTGGCATATACCACCAATTCAAGCTTTAAAACTTTCTTAAAACTTTTACTTTAATTTACATCATTTTAACCATATCAATTAAATTGATTAAGAAAAATGATGATCTTGCAATATTTTATACAAACAGTTTACAAACAGTATTTTAGCATTTTAGCTTGAGCCGTCAGTATTTACCGCTGACCAACATGGCGACTGTCAAGTGTTTGTTTTTGATTTTCTTGAGGTAAGATAGATTTTTCTATTAAATGTTTGTTGAACTTCTGTTATCAGATAATATTAGTCATTATTTTTTTCCGGTCCGTATCCTACCAAATCCTGCTTTCTGATTGGCTAACGAGCGGTCCGTATGAGCCCATACGGACCGCTCGACATAATTTCAGTTTTAAATGCGTTTTATAAGCCGTAAAATATTCTAAAAACATTTGAAAATGAACTCAAACGAGATTGAACATATTGAAAGACATATAAGTGATATTTTTATCCGGATAGAGACTTAACTCTCAATTTCCTTTGACGAAGAAAAAGCACAGACTTTTCTTTTTTGTCCACTGACTAGAAATACTGATGACGACCAAAAAAACAAGCCAGGATATTAAGGGAAAAAATAAATAAATTATTTACCGTTTTGGTCGGTCCGTATTGAGAAATATTTCCCTTGGTCTCAAAAACGTCCCTCGGCCTGCGGCCTCGGGCCGTTTTTGAGACCTCGGGAAATATTTCTCCATACGGACCTCCAAACCAGTAAATAACATATATATATGAAAGGTGAATGAACACTTTCCGTAACTTTTTTAAACATATAATTGATAAAGATAAACGTTTTCATTCGAAAATTGGCGGCCGAATCACATGTGTGTCTAAATTCGGTGTATTTGCTAGAATTTGGAGATTGGCTAGTCAAAACATTGCTACAGAGGCTTTCTAAAACTGCTTTCTAAAACTTACTTAAGATACTATTTTCTTAAAAAACTCATATACTAAGCTAAAATACAGTGGCCAAACTTGCAGTATATACGCACGGCACCAATAGTTAACATTATCATCTTTTAGTAAAAATAAATGTGTGTTTTTTTGCGTTAAATATATACTGTTATTGCCAATTTCTGTTAAATATTGTTCAATGACCGCAAGATAAAACATATCAAGTCACCAAAATATTGTCCTTCTTCCAAAAATATAGATATTTACAATGATGATGACCAGCCAGGTATGGATAGCTTTTGTATTATACACAATAAGGCTGTAAAGATTGACCAAGATGACCGGCTTATAAGCCCTCGAAGTTACGAGTCATGGTTAACTTTATTTGAAGCTGCTAAAGTCCGAAATTGTGAGCCAGTCCTTGAACTAGCAAAGACTCTAAATGAAAACGAGGTCCCATCCATAGCATATCACCGGCAGTGCAGAAGCAGGTTCACTTTAAAAAGGGATTTAGAATCGCTAAGGGAAATCACTGGAGATGTAAAGGAAAATAATAATGAGGATGAAGTGGCTCGCACAAAGCCAAAGAAAAGAAACACATCTTCAAATAATTGTGTTGAGAAATGTATCTTCTGCAGTAAAGACAAGTATGTACGGTCTCTAAATTCACGGGAAAAGCTTGTAAAAGCTGCACAGCTAAGGGTTGACAAGACGTTGCGAGATACAGCAGTAAAAAAATGCGATGAAAAGATTTTGGCAGTTACCAGTAGGGACATTGTTGCTGCTCAGGCGCATTACCACAGATCATGTTACCGGGAATACACACGGCCTACAAAAACCTCACAAGCAAGTGCAAGTTCTGATGAAGAGATGGATGCTGAGTATGATGCTTTTAGCGATCTGTTCGAGTATATCAGAGCAGTGGTGTTAGATAAGCAGAAAGTTGTTTCGATGACTGACCTGGCAAAAGAGTTAGAGTTATCTGTTCAGTCAAAACGAGAAGGAAAGCTAAAGGAGTCCTCAAAAACACACATAAGGAGGAAACTAGAAGCAGAGTTTGGATCCACCTTGGAGATCTTTCAGAACGATAAAGGAAAACTTTTGGTAATGGCAGCCAACCTCAGTCTTCGAGAAACAGTCAAAAGCAAAGTGGCTTTGGAGAATGAAATTGAGACCTTGAAGCTAAAGACCAATGACATGCAAAGTGTGGTTGATCAGTGTGCCTTGTATATCCGAAGATCTGTATTGGATGCCAAATGGACCTCACCCTGGCCTATCCATCCATCTGATTTAACTGCAGACCAGTTCGAAGTCCCTGATTGCCTAAACCGGTTCCTTAAAGGAGTACTAGCAGGCGACCCTGAAATCAATAGCTCCTCTCAACGACTTGAGACTCTGGTGAAGTCATTCAGCCAGGATATCATCTACGCAACGACATCTGGCCGTACAAAACCACCGAAGCAAATTCTTTTGGCATATGGTGTCAAAATCCTTACAGGAAATGTAGAGCTCATTCAGATGCTGAATAGATTTGGCCATGGTGTGTCCTATTCTCAGTTAGAAGAAAACGACACAGCTTTGTGTTTGCAAAAAATGGCGTCCAACTTGAATCAAAGCCCGCTTCTTCCAGAAGTTATTAAACCTAACGTGTTTACGAACTTAGCATGGGACAACATTGACCGATTAGAAGAAACTCTAACTGGCGCAGGAACAACTCATCGGGTAAATGGGATAGCAGTCCAGCCAAGGGTATATGGTCCACACCTCCCCCAAGCCGCGCTTCCTGTAATTCCAAAACGTAAACAGAGAAGCATCACACAGGAAGTCCGACCGCTCCAAACATACATATCAGGAGAACGAGTGGGCCCCCCGCCACTGGCAGTTATAGATAATGATGGTCAACAGCAACAGGAAGCAAAGATGGCAGCAAGGAAGAATCTCATTTGGTTGCTTGCGCGAAAGGCTGACTGTAACACCGACAAGCAGAAAATTCCAGGCTGGACTGGCTTTAATATTAAGGCGCGTATCCAAGAACCTGTTACGCAAGACGTGGTGGGATACCTGCCAACGATCAATGCTCCTGCAACTCACCTAAGCACCGTTAACGAAATATTGCGTCAGTCCGAAGAAATCAGGAAGACGCTTAATCTCAAGAAGATCGTGGTTGTCATGGATCAAGCATTGTATACAAAAGCAGCAGAAGTCGCCTGGAAGAATCAAGATGACTATGGATCTATTCTTCTAAGATTAGGGGCATTCCATATTATCGGCAACATACTTTCCATCATTGGAAAACGATGCTGGTTTGCGTGATATTTGCATTGAGTCGGGAATAATTGCTGAAGGATCTGTATCAAGCGTTCTTGATGGTAAAATGTACAACCGAGCCGTCAGAGTCCATAAGTATATATACGAAGCTCTGATGCGTCTGGTATGGCAGCAATTCCTTTCCTGGGTAACGAGTACTCATCCTAACAAGCTAGCGAGTGTGCGTACAGTACAAGATGGTGTCAACGAGATGGCTGATAGGTTTACTCAGGCACAGCACGACGAGATGTTGCAAAGTGAAACTCTGGCAGATGTGCATGACTTGTGGAATCAGTTTATAATTTACCTCCGCTACGAGAATGGTGATTTATCTGCATTCTGGATGTCCTATATCCAAGTCGTTGAAGAAGTGCTTCTAGGACTGATCCGAGCGTCCCGAGAAGGTAACTGGCAGCTTCATCTTTATGCTGTTCGCCAGATGATCCCCTGGTGCTTCGCTTATGATAAGGTCAACTATGCAAGGTACCTACCAGTGTACTATGCACAAATGATGAATCTACCTACCGACCACCCTGATGTGCATCGCGAGTTCATGAATGGACACTTCTCTGTTCAACTAGGAAAGAAAAATCCCTTTGGCCGTTTACCAGTTGACCAAACAACGGAGGTTACAGTCAATAAAGACACAAAAACGACCGGAGGCGTGACTAAGTTCAGCTTGAAGACAGGCGCTGTAAACAGATTCTACATGACGGCTGAATACAGGTGTTTTATTATTATGTACAATCTTATAAAAATTCATAAAGACCCTTACAGCAGAAATACAGTGCAATAAAATAGAAATAAACTGTTTATAATATTTATAAATATAATATAATATAAGTATATTTGTCTTCTTAGTACATACACTTGATCTTACCAGTAACTTTCAAAATCTTTCCAGGTGTTCTTTTCTAGGTCAGCTAAGAGATATTGTTCAAGTGAGGCGACCCCCTTTTCATCATGACGAGTTGCAAACATCAAGGATCATTAAGGACGAGAAGGCCGTAGTAACCGTTGAGAATCTTATTCAAAGCTGGAATAACCCATTTTCCGAAAGACAAGATCTGATCAGTATATCAACAGCGAAAGAAGCTCCTGCAGAGGTATCGCACGATTTGATGCAAGCTTACGATGTTGGTGAGAAGGCGTACCAGCAATTCAAGGAGGAAAGGCTGACAAACAATTCGCCGAAGGCAAAGTTTCATGACCCACTAACACAGAAGAAACTTAAAACGTTTTCGTCGCTCACGAAAAAGAAAACGATCAGCATTCAAGGGAGAAGCACTATTCTAAAAGCTGACAGAAGTCTCTTTGGCAGAATGATGATCATTGGTCAAAGTCGTAAGATTGAGGTGAGAGAATTACTGCGCCATAGTCTGGGTCCTTTGCCTTGGTCATTGGCCACACCAGAAGGGTTCCCCAGGAAGACAAACAAGGCAGCTTTGGCCACGTATCTTCAGAAAGATGTCCAGCTTGCGGACAGGATACCACCAAATTCAGCAACTATATTAGATGGAATGAGTCTTGTACAAAAGTTGAATGTTGGCAACAACCAAACAACATTTGGGCATGTTGCATCTTCCCTTCTATCCATGGTTCTCCACGCGGGCTCACAAAGTAGCCGAATAGACGTGGTGTTTGATGTGTATAGAGAGAACTCCATCAAGAATGCAGAAAGAACCATCCGTGGAGAAGAACAAGGAGTCCAATTCGCAAATATAACCGCTTCACAACTTATAAGGCAGTGGAGAAAGTTTCTTGGTCAATTAAACAACAAGACCAACCTGATAAGATTTTTGGTTACGGAGTGGAAAACTCGGCAGTACACCGAAAGACTTCATGGAAAGGTCATGTACGCCACATGTGCTAATCACTGCTGGAAGATTACAGAAGAAGACAGCGTGGAAGTACTCGAGTTATCTAGCTGCCAGGAAGAGGCCGACACTCGACTCTTGCTACATGCTGCGCATGCTTCACAACAGGGATATGAAGCAGTTGTCATCAACTCCGAGGACACCGATGTTTTCATATTACTAACTGCTTTCTCAAACTCCATTGATGCCAGCCTTTTCCAAAAATGTGGTTCTCAAACGCGAACGAAGCTGATAGATATCGACAAGATCGCAACAGCTCTGGGACAAAGTGTGTACGAAGCTATTATCGGACTGCATTCATTTACAGGGTGTGACACGGTGAGTGCGTTTGCTGGCAAAGGTAAAATCAAAATCTTGAAGATGGTGAAAGTCGACGAGCATGCTAGGAGAGCATTTAGCATGCTAGGCCAGACATGGGATCTACCAGCTGAGCTCTTTGTTCAGATAGAAAAGATCACCTGTGCACTGTACACACCTGGAGCAAACACAAGTAATGTGAACGATGCGAGGTACAACCTGTTCTGCGCAAAAAACGGAGAGATAGAATCCCATCAACTACCCCCATGTCAGGACAGTCTCAAGAAACATGTTTTGCGCGCTAACTATCAAGCTTGTATTTGGAAACGAAGCCTAGAGCGAAACCCAGCAATCCCAAGTCCTGTTGGCATGGGCTGGAAGTTGGAAAACGAAAGTCTCGTTGTTGACTGGACAATATTAAATCACTCGAACTATTAGCTACCTTTAGAAACGAACTCTTTAAGTTACCATGTCCATATTAAGATTACAGTTTATCCTTATACATGATGTACTTAACCTTATTTGTAATATAGTCATATTAATCATTTACACATATATTCGTAATCCGTAATTTTGTAATACATGTACATATATCCTATATCTTATATTCATATACTCAGGAACCTTCTGAAAAACACTTTTTGTGACGTTGGTTTGCCTGAATAAATATTATTATCAATCAATCATGTCGTCAACGTTTATCATGACATGATAGATTTTGGTTCAACTAATGAAAATATGTATACCCAGAGCACCATGTTAATAGTATTTCTTAAAAGGGACTGGGCCCGAGTTTGAGAGAATAGTATAAAAGCGATCTATCACAATGAAACTAGATAAATATTTTGTTATATTGTTTAATTAACGTATTAAGCTGAAGTTGAGAGACGAAATATTCACAATAAATAACGAATTTTTCGAAAGTAAAATGTTTGTCAGCTCTTATTTTAAAATTACAAACGTTAAAATCGTTTGACTGATCACGTGATTGCTATAATTGACATTTTATGCATGGTATAAGTAATTTGAGGGTATGAGGGTATGCCAGATATAACAGTTTTATTTTGTCATGTTTATGTAATATTTCAAGCATTCAAACTAATTTTATGGAATAAATAAGTCCAAAACGATGCCACGCCATAACTTCTGTGCAAGCTTGACCCACAGAGGAGGGGTAAGTGAACAGTGCTCTTATACCTTAACGCTGTTAGATACACACTGCTATCAACCGAAAATATAAACTAGGGATATTGATCTTTATATTGCGGGGTATTAGCCTTTGTCCCCCTGAGTGGTACCAATACGCCTTTTATGGGGTCCTGGCTCATGCACTTTGCAGCATGGATTTTCCGAGACCACAATCATCTAAAAAAGTTATTAATCATCGCGATTTACGTCGTATAGACTTACCGACATGGCGAAAAGATATCCTTGACTCGCAATTAATTTGTTCGTCCGTATCTGATGTAAATACTGCTACTGAACAGTTCAATTGTGTATTGTCTGAGCTTTTGGACAAACACGCACCCAAACGTACACGCTCATGAATTACCCTATACGCCCAAATGCTCCATGGTTTAATGATAGTTTAAGAGTTATGAAGAAACAAAAACGACAGTTTGAGCGTAACTTTCTCTCTACACGCCTTAAGGAACAATGTCGTATATATACGCAAAGGCAATTAATTTTGCAAAAACAGAATATTACAAGGCAAAGATATCTAACTCTGATCAGAATCAGCTATTTCACATGATTGAGGGCATGTTCCGAGTAAAATCTAATCCTTTATTGCCATCAAATGCTTTTAGTTGTTATTTTTCAACTAAGATTACTTCGAGATAAACTTACTAGTACACATGAGTCAGTTAAGAAGCTATCTATAGCAGTTGCTTCTCCTTGTTGTAAAAGCTCACTCAGTGAATTTACTGCTGTATCTGAAAGCTTTGTCGGTAACACTATCAAACAGTACTCGTCTAAGTCCTGTGCCTTAGATCCTGTACCTACACATCTGCAAAAGCAATCTCTTGACGTGTTAGCTGCCCCAATTACTGACATTATCAATTCATCTTTGTCCACAGGAGTATTTCCTCTTTCACTTAAGAAAGGTCTCATCTGCCCATCTATTAAAAATCCTACCAGTGATAAAGAGCAATTCCCTAACTATAGACCTATTACTAACGTGGCTTTCTTGTCAAAAGTATTAGAGCGGATTTCTGCCAGACAGACAACAGACTATCTTATTGAGAATAACCTCCTTGCAAAAATTCAATCTGCTTATAGACTCTTTCATAGCACAGAAACAGCAGTTCTGCGTGTTTTCAATGACATCCTTAATGCACTTGATGAACATCAGGAAGTACAGTAGTGTTGGTACTGTTGGACTTATCATCTGCGTTCGACACCATTGACCACATCGTTCTATTGGAGAGACTTCAGCATCGTTATGGGTTTAGTGGAACTGTACTAGCCTGGTATCACTCATACTAATATTAATGCTAACACTGGTATCAAAGTAATGAAACAAGTAATTTTTTTCTTAGTGATTGAGGGTATAAACAGCAGTAGACTATACCCACATAACTCCAGCTTTATATGAACTATGCATTGGTTACCACTTACCAGTTACTTCACGAATTCATTTTAAAATTTTATTACTAATATTTAAGGCAATCTACAGTATGGGCTATCACCATCTTATCTTAGTGATTTAATTGCTATCAAGCCAAAGTCTGCTTACAGTCTGAGGTCTAATGACAGTCTGTTTCTCAAGTACCCTACAGGGAAAATGCTGCCAACACTTGGAGCCAGATCCTTCTCTGCTGCCGCTCCTGAACTGTGGAATAGTCACCCGATTCATATTCGCGAAATTAAATCGATCAACATGTTCAAAAAGACAGTTAAGACCTATCTTTTTCGGGCAGCTTTTAGTAATTTTTAGTCTAACTTTATAACTTATTTTAGTTCTTTCTTAATTGTTTTTATTATTTTAATGTAATATAATTATCATATATTGTAAATTATCATAGAATGTATTTTTATTATTTTTGTGAAGCGCTGTTGATCAGCAAATTTAAATAGCGCTATATAAGTAATTAAATTATTATTATTATTATTATTATTATTATTATTATTATTGCACACAAAAATTTAAAAGTTTGGGCTATATAGTTATTTAGTTTGATGTTCTATGAAACAATTAAATTCAGACAACACAAGCTCTCAGAGATATTGACAAATTGTCCACTGAAAATATATTCAGTTTGGCAAATGAATGGGCTATTACGTAGCGTCTGGCTGCTATTAATAGCTCAAAATGCGGACAAACAAACCAAATTTGATTCACAAATGATTGCAAATGAACTATTTTCTTTTGTTATGGCCGCAAAAATTATGGGCAAAAGCGGACAAACATGGATACCGACGTCATCTCGACGGGTGCTATTCAAGTAAAAGAACGAAAATAAGCACTGTAAGCAACTACGCTATAAATTTAAACGTGTCAAACAGTAAGCGGGTGAGGGGTTGTTGCGTATACGTATTTATAGTACTCTTGTTCTTGTCTTTACTCTTGTTCTTGTCTTGTACTCTTGTACTTGTCTTGTACTCTTGTTCTTGTCTTGTACTCTTGTTTATGTCTTGTACTCTTGTTCTTGTCTTGTACTCTTGTTCTTGTCTTGTACTCTTGTTTTTGCCGTCCACTCTTGTTCTTGTCTTGTACTCTTGTTCTTTTCTTGTACTCTTATTCTTGTCTTGTACTCTTGTTTATGTCTTGTACTCTTGTTCTTGTCTTGTACTCTTGTTCTTGTCGTGTACTCTTGTTCTTGCCTTGTACTCTTGTTCTTGTCTTGTACTCTTGTTTATGTCTTGTACTCTTGTTCTTGTCTTATACAGTTGTACTCTTGTTCTTGTCTTGTACAGTTGTACTTTAACATTATCCATTTAGTACACGAGATATTGTCGCGACAAGTTAACGCTTATCCAGGAAGCCTGCGTCGCATCCGGCCTTATGCATGAGGATGTGTAGTATTTCAATTGTATTTCAGAATCATCCTGAGACAAACATGAAGAGAAAACTTCATGGCGATCCATCGCTGATTAAATTAGAACAATTGTGTTTCCATATCGTTTCCATATTGTTGTAATTATTGTGATTAAGTGGGCGATTTTCCATCGTAGTTAGGACTTGTCGGTTTTGAGTGATCATTTGCGCATATACATGCGCGTTTATAAGTTCAATGAGGTTTTTAAAAAGAACAAGGCAACAATAATTGTTATTGTCATAGTTTATGCGCTGCAATAACATTGTTATTGTGATAGTTTATATGCATCGTTCGCGTGTATAAGTCAAATGAGGTTTTAGTAAAGAACGATGCAATAACATTGTTATTGTCATAGTTTATAGGAATCGTTCGCGTTTATAAGTCGAATAAGGTTTTTAAAGAACGAGGCCATTGTTATACATATAATGATTGTTCGAGTACTCATTTATGCGTTTTAAGTGCACAAAATATTTTCGTCACAAGTATAACGTGTTATTGCTGTTGTGTAATGTTGCTTTTATGCATAGGGTATCAATTTAAGCGGGCTTTATTACATATAATATTGTTCCATTGAATAGCGATATATTGCGTAGTTTTGAAATAGAAGGAAGCAACAACATATAATATTGTTTCATTCAATAGCGATATGTTGCGTAGTATTGAAATAGAACGAGGCAACAACATGTAATATGTTTTCATTCAATACAATAGCGATATGTTGCGTATAGTATTGAAATAGAACGAGGCAACAACATATATTATTTTTTCATTCAATAGTTTCATTTGAATTAGTTTTTAAAAAACGAAGCAATACAACATTGAGCATGTATGAAGTGTTATTGTTGATAGTGTAAACGGAGGATGTTGACGGGTCGTTAATCTGTCATTTACGACTCGTACGAGTTGTTAATAAATTTTGGAAACTGTTAACGTGCGCACAGCTGGTGGCGATATTGATTAACGACGCGCATCAAACGAGTCGTGAAGTTTCATTTACGAGTCGTATCAGGTGGAGTAGCTTTTTCATTATCATGACTGATTAACGACACCTCCAGTTACACCGCGATCCAAAATCCACCGGTAGATTTGGTGCGTTACAAATGGGAAAAGTCCTTTCCAGCGGAGAAGCAAACAAGGGGAAATACTGAAAGGACTCTTTACAAAGTCTACTAGCTAGACTACAAAGGGTTGTCAGAGTTAATGTCCACTGAAAATCCATTCAGATTTGCAAACGAATGGGTTATTATAAAATAATATATTATAAAACAGCCAATTTTAAGGAAACAATAAAATTTAGTGGAGGAAATGCCAAGAGAGATATTTCTGTGAGTTTACCTTGAATAAATTGAGGGCAAGTTTTTCATTGCAATAAGTGCAAGGGACTTGACGATAAAGACATTCTGTTTGTAAATGCTCAGCCAATAGACAACGTTTGATCTCCTTCTTGCACTGAGAATATACACATTGTATCAAGGCATGGTCACAGCATTTGTAATGATCCTACAAACGACAATGAAACAAACAGGCTTATAAAGGTGATAAAAGTAAACAAAACTACTCTTGTACAAAACAACAGCACTAATTTTTACCAAAGACAATCCTGTCATCCGCCATCTTGTTGTAGTACTTTGCTGAATTGGCTGGGGAGTTGATGACGTCACAATCTGGGTAAACATCATGAAACTACTGTGGGTGGTAAGTGTTATGATTGATTTGAAAAGGAAGACATTCAAATAAATCGAATCTCAGACTTATATATACGCATCAGGATCATGGCTACATAAAATTTCGCTTTACCCAGCCAAGAGAGCACGTTACAATGAGATATGAGTAAATCAGCAACTCATTTTGTTTAATATTTTTTGAGATTCTGTTACTTCATGTGTGCCTATCATTTTGTGTCGTGTTCAACAACCGCTTGTCCATTAGAGCAAAGTGAAAAGATGGTTAGCTGAATACTGAATACTCTGATGAAGGACTCCGCTCGAAAAGTCAGTATTTCGTTACTAAATATCTTGACAGTTTACCACCTTTTCACTTTGCTATATATACAAAACACTGTCTACGCAGCACTCTACTTTTTGCTGTCCGTTAGAGCTACAGGATACGTACGTCGTACGTCCCGATAGCTCGCCGAAGTTCGCGTGCGCTTCGGCGAGCAATTGCCTCGGCGTACACGTGTCCCGCAGGCTCTAGTGGACAGCAGTTGTTGCTACAGGCATACATGAACCCAAAAAATACAAAAAATGACAAAAAATATTAAACAAAATGAGTTGCTGATTTACGCATATTTGTACGGATGAACTTGGACATATTTCATTGTAACGTGCTAGCTTGTGACGTCATATGCATACAAAAATAATGATTCAGTAATCACAGGTAGCCCAATCTCGTTGTGTGGCAATCTGTGTTTATTACAGAATTTATTCGATTTGTCAAAATTAGAGGATATTTTCACCTATTATTTGCAGTTTGATCCCCTCGCCCGGCGCGAAGCGCCGGCCGAAGGCCTGAGGGCGAGGGTGCTAATATCGACCGGCGTTTAGTCCCTTATCACGGGAAATGCAAAACTAGGGAATCTGATTTTGCATCCAGTTTAATTTTATATATTCAAGATCAGGGCTGATTCAAGATCATATCGCGCTGATCGATGTGTGATGCGGAAGTGGACTGGCACGAGCATCTTTTTGAGGAAAACTCGAACAAAAGTCATATTTCGAGTACTGTTAAATTATCGCTGTGACTATATGACCGGCAGCCGGTCACGGTTTATGAAAAACTAAATGACCGGCAGTCGCTAACCGTAACAATAATTCTAAAATAAACCCTAATCACAACCCAAAATCTAACCCTAACCCAAGCCAAAATTCACAAAAAAGTGTGAATAGCAACCAGCAACCCAAGTGTGATAAGTTTTGTTCCTCGTCAATGTAGAACAGTAACTTATCAACGATCCTTCATTGTCAGAGTAACTAGAACTTGGAACGCATTACCGGACTTTCTAAGATTAAAAACACTCAAATTCAGTTCATTTAAGAAAACCCTACTTGAATACTATTATGACGGTCTTTACTCAATCTATAACCAGGACGACCCACGTACGTGGAAATCCATTTGCCTAAAATGTAACTTGGCACGTCGCCTTGAGAAATCCCTCACTTGTTGTTGTTGATTTTTGCTACAGACTTTTCTTTTCACCTTAGTATTTATGTAAATATAACCTCAATTTTTTAAACTTTTTTTCTTGCAGTAAGGTTTGTTTTGAACAAACACTGAATTCATGCCGAAACTGTAGCAAGCAAGTTTTATTTTGAAATATTCATCTATGCCTATGGATACTTTGCTCGGACACGAATACAGGTAAATAAATTAGTATTCTCAAATAATAGCTGATAATAATAGTACACTGTGAGTGTGTTGAGCGAAGGCCCTTTCATTTTAACTTTTAAGTGTCTATATATTTGCAAGACAGGAGATAAGGCGTTCGTTCCCAACCCGTGATTTCCGGTCGAGTTCGATAAACATTAATCATCTGCCTTTTCGGCATAGTTTTTTGGTTAGGGTTAGTAATTTGGTTAGGTTTAGTGATATTAGGATTAGCATTTCGTTGAATTCTAAAGGACTACCGCCTTACTGCTACCGTACGAATAGGCACTGCCTTCACTACTTTATCGTTTATTACCATTTACAGTATTAAACTCTTTGATTGTCTTGAGACTTGAGTGACGAAGGGCTTTCGCTCGAAGCGTTGAATTTCTGAGACCTGTTACACACTATTTTGGCAGTGCCCCAACCTTTAAGAGATCTGTATTTCTACACTGCCTATAGTGCCTACAATGTACAGTACGGTATAGTACTCTTCAATAAAACAACAACCATGTTATTGTTAGTTGTACAGTTAATGTACTGTCTTGTGATTGTTCAGAAATCTTTAGACAAATTTTGAAATACTTAACAGAGAGATTTATGCTATATGCCATTAGAAAGTCCTTGAAAATTTACAATTATGGTGCAAGTTTCAAGTTTATACCCAGTGAGCAGAGCCTTCTTATTGTAACTATCGTGGAAACATTTGAAAGTGCGTGTAATATGTTTAGAATTTTCAAAAATATATTTTGGTATTTACTCAAGAGCTTCAAAAAACCCATAATTGTAGTGAATAAGGGAGATCTCGGAGTAAACAGATGATACATGGATAATTGTCATGCAAGCTCATATCGTAAAGAATCAGAAAGTTACTAACCATTGAGCTACCGAGACTCAGATAGAGAGTGAAGGTTACAATGATGTACTTATTCGATTCATTGCCTATCGTGTACAGCAGTGTATATATATGAACACATCCAAGCATTACTGATATATAGTAACTCATGCTGCATAGACAGTACATATATCACTCAATATAATCAATATATATCATATTATATTCTATATATAATGATTATATAATCAATATAATCAATATATATATATATATATCAATATATCACACATATATATATCACAGTACATATATCACTCATCCAATCGTCTCGCGTTTCGTTCCTATTTGGAATTAGTTGATGTCCCCTCTATACTTAAGAGTGCGGTTTCATGTGAAGGTAAAGTCTCAATGCTCGAGGAAATAGTCAAGACTGGATTGGATAATATCATCCCATTACGATCCAAGACCATACAGTTGAATGAACCCCCATGGATGACCCTAAAACTTAAAGGCCTTATAAGAAATCGTCAGAGAGCTCTTAGCGAAGGGAATGACGAGGAATTCAGGCATTTGAGGAACTGTGTAAATCGTGAACGTAAGGCCTGCAGGTCTAAATATTACACGGCAAAGGTTCAACATCTTAAAAAGTGTAAACCCTCGGTTTGGTGGAGAGGTTAAAAAACTCACCGGGATGACGTCATGTAGCGGAGCGTGTGATGATATAACGAAATCCTTGCAACATCCAGATGAATTTTCTACTGCGTCTACCAAAGATCTAGCTAATATCATCAACGAAGCTTTCCTCACACCAATGAGAGGTTTTTCGCCATTACACCAACGTCGGCATTTTCCGACTCCGTGTACAAGAAATTATCATCACTGAATTCCACCAAAGCGCAGGGCCCGGACGGCATCCCTACTTGGCTACTCAAAGAAAACGCCGATCTTTTAGCCAATCCCGTGAAAGATATTCTAAACTGTTCATATCGCGAAGGCTGTTTACCAAAGTCTTGGAAGGAAGCAGACATAATCCCGGTGCCCAAGCAGAAGCCCATATTGGATATCAACAAACACCTACGCCCTATTTCGCTGACGCCTGTTCTGTCAAAACTTGGCGAGGAATTTGTGGTTGACGAGTTCGTCAAACCGGCTGTCCTGAAGAGGATTGATGTTAATCAATTTGGAACTGTCCCCAAATCATCGACCTTGGAATAAGAACACGGATGGAACTGGGGCAACAGTAAGAATCGTCTTATTTGATTTCAGGAAAGCTTTTGATCTCATTGATCATACCATTCTTGTTAGAAAGCTTTCGTTTTACGAGCTTCCATCTGGCATTGTTGGCTGGATAATCGATTTTTTGACAGACCGCAAACAAAGGGTGAAGTTGAGTAACGATTGTTTCTCTGAATGGGGCACTATTCCAGCTGGCGTGCCCCAAGGGACTAAATTAGGTCCTTGGCTGTTCTTAATCATGATAAATGAGCTAAATATCGAAGGTGTTAATCTGTGGAAGTATGTGGATGACACAACAATTGCAGAAACTGTGCCCAGGCAAGATACTAGTTCCAACGAGTCAATCGTTGGTTGATAATTTCCAGTTAAATGAAGCAAAATGTAAAGAATTACGCATATCTTTCACAAGGGGAAATCTCGCTTTTGATCCTATTGTAATTAATAATAAGCAAATTGATAATGTATCATCCGTGAAGCTTTTGGGTCTTAATATCTCAAATGATCTAAAATGGAACACCCACATCTCTGAAATTGTACGCAATTGAAAATTGCAATTGAAAATTGCATTGAAAACTGCTGGCCTTGCTTCCCTACACGAACGAAGGGAATCACTAACAACTGGACTTTTTCAGCAGATAGTGGAGGACGAGAACCACAAATTACACGCGCTCCTGACACGTAGGAACTCATCTTCTGTGAGCTTAAGACGGAAACGAGTTTTTAACATTCCACCGTATAAAACGTTGAGATTCAAAAATAGTTTTTTAATGTCTATAATTCTATAAATTTGTATAGTAACTAATTTTTCAGTTTTTATCATATCTTTTTAACTTATATATTGCATCTTGTAAAGTTCCAATGTAATTCAGCCGGTTGTGGCTGCAAATTTTTGAACTTATTAAAAACATCTATCTATCTATCTATCTATCTATCTATATCTATCTATCTATCTATCTATCTATCTATCTATCTATCTATCTATCTATCTATCTATCTCTCTATCTCTCTATCTCTCTATCTCTCTATCTCTCTATCTCTCTATCTCTCTATCTCTCTATCTCTCTATCTCTCTATCTCTCTATCTCTCTATCTCTCTATCTCTCTATCTCTCTATCTCTCTATCTCTCTATCTCTATCTCTCTATCTCTCTATCTCTCTCTCTCTCTCTCTCTCTCTATCTCTCTCTCTCTCTCTCTCTCTCTCTCTCTCTCTCTCTCTCTCTCTCTCTCTCTCTCTCTCTCTCTCTCTCTCTCTCTCTCTCTCTCTCTCTCTCTCTCTCTCTCTCTCTCTATCTCTCTCTCTATCTCTCTATCTCTCTATCTCTCTATCTCTCTATCTCTCTATCTCTCTATCTCTCTATCTCTCTATCTCTCTATCTCTCTATCTCTCTATCTCTCTATCTCTCTATCTCTCTATCTATCTATCTATCTATCTATCTATCTATCTATCTATCTATCTATCTATCTATCTATCTATCTATCTATCTATCTATCTATCTATCTATCTATCTATCTATCTATCTATCTATCTATCTATCTATCTATCTATCTATCTATCTATCTATCTATCTATATCTATCTATCAAACCAGTACATCATTGTAACCGTCACTGGCAATAAGGAATAATTTTTCTGAGGATATGAGCTTGACGTCCATGTATTGTATATGGCACGTATTCCATAAATGATCTGTGTTTACTCCATCCATTATGGAACATGTCAGGCCTACAGTAGCTGGCCTAGTGGGGCACAACGTATTGTGTCTGTTAATAGGCTTGGGCAATTCTTGTCCTAGCCTTAAGCAATGTAAAATACAGCTTATATAAGATTATGTTGACATTGGTATACGTTGACACTCACTATGTCAGCAGAAATTGTTAGGGATTGAACAAGCTACTGTGTCAGCTAGATCATTGTTGACATGCAAGCAGACTAGGCATGTCATCCTGAATATAGGTTACCTGTACATGGTGATAAAATTTAGATACTTAACAGTAGACATGTCATATGCTTTGCTACATGGCTTTTGTATTAATAACCATCAAAATATGGTATCTGCAATCTGCATTAGGCATTATTATTAATAATAATAATAATAATAATAATAATAATAATAATAATAATAATAATAATAATAATAATAATAATAATAATAATGAATTCTTGCCATCACGGTCTCTATATCTAAGTCTATGTCTTGCATTGTACTCTTCTAAGTGTTCTCGAGCCTCTTAAACACAAGGCAGATCTAAGGATGGAGAATGATATCTTTGCTCTTAATAATAATTATGTCTTTGTCGGATACAACCTAATGCACCGAAACAAAGTACCACTAGACTCACTGTCCAATTCTGAGAACTTAAATAGTCACATAGCCGCTTGTAATGACGCAGTTTAGAATTATACGCCAGATCAAAGTACATATCAAAACACACAGTTACTTCAACAATTATAATCTCCCGCGCGATTACATTCACAATGACGATGTCTGGTTTTCGGGCTGGGATTTCTTTCAGATCATCACGAAGCTCAGGCAGGATTGACTCAAACAGCTTGTCAGTAAATAATCGGAGTCTCCGGTTGCTGACAGAAATTTCATCAAGCACTTTATTTACAATGCGATCATGGCGCCTGTTGTAAAAATTTCGAAACTCGTGACAGCCGTTAAAGAGGTGGGCGGTACTTTCTGTATGTCGACGGCAGAAGGGACATATTGGATCATTAGATCTGTTCCAAATATGCGTTGTAAAGTTCGTCGGCAGCAAACTAAGCCTCCCTTTCACAATGAATTTTACAAGATCACCACTGATCGACCAGTTATACAAAACTGAATGCGATGCTTTCACCACGATATCTTTCATTCCAAGAAAAGGTCCTTGCAGACTTAACTTTTTCGCGTCCGCAATATCACGTTTAACTGATAGGTTGAACAGAAACTTTTGCAATGAACATGATTCGTCGACAGCCTCACCATCCACCATTACTTTCGCTTTTCCATTCTGGTTTACAATACTCACACCTAGTTTTCTTGCATATCTTAACATGTCAGGCCAATCTGACTGGCATCCAAACGTGTTGGTGGTGTTCAGATATCCATCCCTCTTTAAACCGTAACCAAGAAAATTCACCGCATCATCAGATAGTTCAACACCTCTCTTTCTCATATACAGTTTGACTGACTCTCTAGCAATATTTCGAAACTGTTCAACTTCATGATTGAGCATTTTAACAAGAAATGCCAACCTTGTTGTTCTTAGACGTTTGAGACGCGCTTGATACCAATCCCACATGTTCTCGCGGAAGATAGATGATGAGCTGTGTTGTTGATTTGTACAATCCATACAGGTTTCGTACCGTATATCCGTAACCCGACAATCCAATTCTAAGATCTGTTTTTCTGATAACCGAGTGTTATAAAAATGATGAAGGATTTTTGGAAGTGCCATGTTATTAAAGGCACTGACTTTCAATGACAGTGGTAAATCACAAGCAGCAATTTTCTCAAGCATACCATAGTACTCCTCAATAAATTGTAACACTTGCTGTTTATCTTCACCTGCCAATGATAATGATTTTCCAAGATATTTATAACAATAATCTCTGTCATATACAGAAAGCAGTTGATCTTGTACTGTAATTGCGGGTTTTTCATCACTCTTTCCCTTATACCAATTATTACCCGATCTTCTCGAATACAAAACAGCACACTTGCTTGGTTTCACCTCAAGACCCCATTGCTTGATGCTTCATTATCGTATCACTGGAGTCAAACATATGTTGGATAACTAACGATTGATATTGTACAACCACAATATCGTCAGCAAACGCTTGCACAGGTAATGGATTTAGCCTCTGCTCATTTTCGATATTCAAATCAGTCAAAGCAGTTGAAATCAGTGGTCTGCAGATCCTATCAACAAGTACGAAAATTAGAGCGCTCAACGGATCTCCCGTTTTCGTTCCTCTGGTGATATAAAACATTTTGCTTAGTCGGTAGCCAGCTAACACTGAAAAAGACGAGTACTTGTAAATATCTTCAATCAAGCAACAATACATTAGTGGTATATCAAATAGCTGCAGTGTCTCAAAGATAAATTTATGATCCACACTACCAAAGGCATCAGCAAAATCGATAAATGCAGTACACATTTTCGTACTCAAATGGCGGAAATCATCAATCTCTGTCTTGAGAGTGAAAATGAGATATTGTCTGTCACATTTACTTAAATATGCGCGTTGCCAATATGCCACTTTTTCTGAAACAAATGGTAAAAGCCGTCCACATATTGCCTTCGAGAAAACTTTATATAATGTAGGAAGCAGTGAAATGTCGCGAAGTGTTGACAGGTCAGAAAAATCTAAATTTTTCTTAGGTACTCGATAAAATAATAATAATAATAATAACAACAATAATAATAATAATAATGATGATGATGATGATAATAATCAATAAAATCTCAATTACATCTGAAATTAATTAAAAATTAGATAATACTATATTTTACAAATTAATGATAATTTATTACATAGAAATCTAACAATCGTCTTTTAAAATCCTCCAATTTTAAATAATAAATATAATTTAAAAAAAAAAAAAATTAAAAAAATGATAATAATAATAATAATAATAACAGGGATGGATTTACTGGGGGGGGAGCCTTGGCCAGGGGGGTGCTATTTTTCACAATAAAGCAAAAAAATATTAGAGACAAAATGAGATACAGTAATTTAAGGTTAGATACTTAGATATTCATGTGATTGTGACCATGACTAGACTATCTGTTGACTGTTGCATCACTTGAATGTATCATGTTTGATAATATTTTGCTAGCTTTGGCCCTTTGGATGCATCATGCACCTGATGCCTTTCTGACTCTGGAGTCTGGAACCCATCTAACTGATCTAAGCAATATTTATATTTTTAAATTTTAATTCTCTTCTGCTTTTCAAAAGCATACTATGAAGTTAAGAGAATAGAATCTACTGTAATACACTATTAACTAATAACTATTATATTTATAAACTTCTCCCTGTCCCTCAGTCCCTGCGTCGCGAGGGGGAGTGCGAGGGCTCTGGGTACAAGGCTACAACTAGCTACTCAGTAACTAAGTTGTACACTTGTACAGTTGTACTGCAGACTGCATGGAGGCTGTTTTGCCAAATTGCCAGAATACTGATGCAGTGATGGGCGGGCGGCGCGCATGACCGCCAGAATACTGATGTACGCGTGGTGCGCATGACCGCCAGAATACTGATGGACGCGCGCGCATGACCGACACAACTCGGCACCAGAGCACCCCCCCTACCAGATCATGCTGGATCCATCCCTGAATAATAATAATAATAATCGGATGATATACAAGAGGGTGTCGAGGAACGAGAAGGAGCCAGGCAAGGAGATCGATTGGATGGAACCGAGTTGGACAAAGAAAGCCAAATACTATTACAGAGACTGAAAGTGATACTGGGAAGTAAAGAAAAGAAGGAGGCACAAAACCTAAGAAATGTTGATCGAGTTAGATTAAGAAAGGAGACTGCAAAAGTGAATGAAATTTTGAAGTATATACCAGTTGGAAATATAACTGAAATACGCAATGTCGTGCAAGCAGCATCGGTTCTCATATGCGAACTGCTTGGGGTGAAAGAAAGGAAGAAGAGAGAAGAGAAGGAGCCATATTGGAAGAGACGCATTGAGGGTGATATTAAACGATTGAGAAGAGATTTGGGTAAGATTGAAGCTTGGTTCAAAGGAAAGTGGAAGAACGGAAGGAAAAGTGAAAAGGAAAAACTTGATAGAAAATACAGGTTGAAGGCGAAGGATTTTCACATTGTAATGAAGAGATCAAGCAAAGGGTAATATCTAAGGCTTTCAAGGTTAAAAGATATGTAAAAAGAGTCAAGCAGTTCCAGGATAATCGTCTGTTTTCATCAAACCAAGGTATGTTCTTTAATTCGCTTCAAGGTGAAAAAATGAGAACAGCATCACCAAACCCTGAAGAGGCAACAAAGTTTTGATCGAATATTTGGGGAACTAATGTTAACCATAATGATCGAGCAGAATGGATCCATTAGGATTGAGGAAAAATTAGAAGTAGATAAGCAGAAGGATATGAACATTACACATGAGAATGTTGCACAACAAGTAAGAAACATGCCCAACTGGAAGGGACCAGGTCCTGATGGTATATAAGGCTATTGGTTAAAAAACTTTACCTGTCTCCATAAGTGTTTGGTACCTGATTGGATGGTAGAAGGACGAACTATATTGTTAATGAAAGACCCTACGAAAGGATCAGAGGCGAATAATTACAGACCAATTGCATGCCTGAACCTTTTATGGAAACTGTTGACAGCTATGATAAGTGAAAAAACTTACTCCCACTTGGAACAAAACAACCTTCTCCCTCATGAACAGAAAGGCTGCAGAAAAGGATGTCAAGGAACAAAGGACCATCTCTCCATTGATAAATGTGTACTGAAAAATTGCAAACGAAGAAGAACAAACCTAAGTATGTAGCAAAGTGAAAAGGTGGTAAACTGCCAAGAATTTAGTGACGAGATACTGACGTTTCGAGCGGAGCCCTTCATCAGAGTAAGACGAGATGAAATAAAATAAATAGGGCTTATATATATGCCAAAAGGGTGTCACAGGTAGAAAGTAGCCAATCAAATGCACGGGAAATAAACTAACTAATAATTAATGAGATGGGAAAAGTTAAATCATTTGCTATTTTTAACACTCGATCAATAAGCAGACTGAGGGGGTGGGAGAAATGACAGGTCCAATATTCAAGGAGATTAGGCGATAATAATAGAAACAAAGACTTGAAAAGGAGTGAAAGTGCATATTAAGCTAATAATAAAAAGTTCCAAGCAAACTAAAATAACAAAAAACTTTTAGGAAATTAAATAAAAGAAAAACGTTCGTTAAGACCAAGAGGATGTGTGGTGCCAAGTTTAAAAATGAGACGCTTCTCTTGCGGCTTGCGGTTATCGTTGCCACCGGAGATGGGAAGGATGGCACAGACTTTCATGTCTGAAACCAAATGGTTGTAGCTGTTGAAATGGCGGGCTACAGGTTTGTCACCATCATTGATCCTCACGGAACGAAGATGTTCAGCAAACCTGTCTGAAAGACGTCGCCCAGTTTCACCGATGTAGATTTTAGGGCATTTATCGCATGAAATGCAATAAATTATGTTGGTGGACGTGCATGAAAAAGCATGACGGATTGTGTGGTCGAATTTGGGGGCAGTAATAACTGTAGTGGGATTGAGAAAAGCGCATGTGTTAGAGCGGGAACGGCCGCAAGAAAATGTTCCCGCTGGTGCCGAGGTATTTTGTTTAAGGGCACTATGTACTAAGGAGTCACGAATGTTTTTATTACGGCGAAAAGATACCAAAGGGTTGTCGGTGAAAATGGCTGACGTCTCAGGATCATTTTGTAAAATGTGAAAATTCCGATTAATAATATTTTTAACTTTAAAATTGAAAGGATGAAATGTTAGAACTAAAGGAATTTTATTGTTTGAAACTCGTTCCAAAGATGGTTCAAGGGCGTCTAAACGGGGGACGAGAAAAGCTTTCTGAACGGCGAGGTCTAAAAGGTTGGTAGGGTAACCACGTTGGACGAAAAAAGATCTCATTTCCATAGTTTTAGACCTATTTTAGACCTCGCCGTTCCATATTTTAGACCTCGCCGTTCAGAAAGCTTTTCTCGTCCCCCGTTTAGACGCCCTTGAACCATCTTTGGAACGAGTTTCAAACAATAAAATTCCTTTAGTTCTAACATTTCATCCTTTCAATTTTAAAGTTAAAAATATTATTAATCGGAATTTTCACATTTTACAAAATGATCCTGAGACGTCAGCCATTTTCACCGACAACCCTTTGGTATCTTTTCGCCGTAATAAAAACATTCGTGACTCCTTAGTACATAGTGCCCTTAAACAAAATACCTCGGCACCAGCGGGAACATTTTCTTGCGGCCGTTCCCGCTGTAACACATGCGCTTTTCTCAATCCCACTACAGTTATTACTGCCCCCAAATTCGACCACACAATCCGTCATGCTTTTTCATGCACGTCCACCAACATAATTTATTGCATTTCATGCGATAAATGCCCTAAAATCTACATCGGTGAAACTGGGCGACGTCTTTCAGACAGGTTTGCTGAACATCTTCGTTCCGTGAGGATCAATGATGGTGACAAACCTGTAGCCCGCCATTTCAACAGCTACAACCATTTGGTTTCAGACATGAAAGTCTGTGCCATCCTTCCCATCTCTGGTGGCAACGATAACCGCAAGCAGAGAAGCGTCTCATTTTTAAACTTGGCACCACACAGCCTCTTGGTCTTAACGAACGTTTTTCTTTTATTTAATTTCCTAAAAGTTTTTTGTTATTTTAGTTTGCTTGGAACTTTTTATTATTAGCTTATGCACTTTCATTCCTTTTCAAGTCTTTGTTTCTATTATTATCGCCTAATCCCTTGAATATTGGACCTGTCATTTCTCCCACCCCCTCAGTCTGCTTATTGATCGAGTGTTAAAAATAGCAAATGATTTAACTTTTCCCATCTCATTAATTATTAGTTAGTTTATTTCCCGTGCATTTGATTGGCTACTTTCTACCTGTGACACCCTTTTGGCATATATATAAGCCCTATTTATTTTATTTCATCGCGTCTTACTCTGATGAAGGGCTCTGCTCGAAACGTCAGTATCTCGTCACTAAATTCTTGGCAGTTTACCACCTTTTCACTTTGCTATATATTCAAAACACTGTCTACGCAGCACTCTACTTTTTTATTAAACCTAAGTATGGCCGGATAGATTATAAAAAGGCATATGACATGGTACCACATTCTTGGATAATTAAAACATTGCAAATGTTTGGCATAGCAGACAATGTGATTTACCTGGTGTCCAGAAGTATGACCAAATGGAGAACCAACCTGTACTCTAATGGGGAGTGTCTAGGCCCAGTGAACATTAACAGGGGCATCTTCCAAGGAGACTCTTTCTCACCCTTGTTGTTCGTGATCGCGCTAATACCAGTGACACATGTGCTACGAGAGACAGGAATGGGATATAAACTGGAGAAAAATGTTATGGATGACCTTAAAGTCTTCGCCAAAAATGACAATGAAGTTGATTCACTGGTGCAAACCATCCGACAATGTAGTACTGATATTGGTATGGAGTTTGGGATATCCAAGTGTGCAGTAGTGACATTGAAGAGGGGACGAAGGGTGGAAAGTCGGGGCATTAAACTCCCGGATGGAGAAGAAATGACGGAGCCTGACTGTGAAGGGTATAAATACCTTGGTGTGTTGGAGATTGATACTATCATGTGTGCTGAAATGAAAGCTAAAGTCAAAGATATCTACTTGAGGAGACTAAGACTTCTGCTTAAGAGCAAGCTTAATGGTCGAAATCTTTTCTTGGCAATCAACTCATGGGCGGTGGCAGTGATACGATACAGTGCATCATTCATTGGGTGGACAAAGAATGAGACCCGGGAGTTAGACAGGCATACCCGAAGAATGATGAGTGCATACCACGCCATCCATCCTAAGTCAAATGTGCGAAGGATATACATCAAGAGAAAAGAAGGAGGAAGAGGTTTGACCAGCGTTGAAGAATGCATCGCGAGTGAATTGAGAAGCTTACATCACTATATAGTAAACAGTGAAGAAACCCTACTGAAAGCAGTTGTAAAGGAAGAAGGAATAATTAAAGAACAAGTAGAAGGGAAAGAAGATTACAAGAAAAGGGTAGATGCTGAGAAGAAAAAGGAGGTGGAAAGCATGAAACTCCACGGGCAGTTTGAGAGAGATACAAAGGATCTGAAAACAGAAGAATCGTGGAATTGGTTAAGTAAAGGCTATCTCAAACGTGAAACAGAAAGCCTGATAACTGCTGCACAAGATCAAGCGTTAAATACAAACCCCATTAAGAAGAGTATATACGGATTGAATTTGTTGTGAGCGTGATTTAATATATTTATCAACATTTGTGTGTTAAACCGTTGTAGTACCGCGGATTCGGCCTCCCTCTACGCTTGTGGCAAATCGTTTCCTTGCGAGATGGTCTTTTCTAGAAAAATGGAAGTTTTCCAACCTGATTTATGATAATTAATGCTAATTTATATTAACATAATGTGTCTTGTTCGGAAAATTCAAAAGCATTGGTGACAGCCGGTTTATTGGGCTTTCAGAAAAGGTATAGGTTTCGCAACAGTTGTGGATATTTCCCGAGATATCAATAGAACAAAGAGGTAGTTCAATTTTGGATGTTTCTCAGCCGGACAGGAAAGAGTTAATAAAATATTTGTCACTTCGTCGTTCGACCTGTACAAATTCCTCACGCATGCAAAATACTTTCCCCAAACAGGACACACTCTGTCTTTAATACATGCAAATTTGTTTACCTAAGCAGTGCGTAAATGTGTCACATAAAATCACGTTGTGAATATAGCACTAACTTCTGAGTCCATGTGTGATATTATTGGGATTAACAACATTAATGGATTAGTAATCACAGTCAACATGTCATCTGTCAACCAATCACAAGCATGTAATTCTCAAAACCACCTCTGTGACATTAAAATTCTTCTAAATTGGATTTCACGTGTACTCGACAACATGTAGATATATAGACAAGGAGGGAATTTTCTGAATGCTATTATTAGTAAGTGTCTGTGAATTCACCCAACCGTGACAAAAAGAAGCAAAGTTAAATAAAAAATAACATTTGACTTGTATACCTGTAATTTTTTACAAGTCCCTGACCAATTACAACTGCTGTTTGGACATGCAAGACGTAATGACATCAGTTCTCGTTTTGTAAAAGCATCGAGAAAAATCTAAAAATATTCAAAATGACTTTTATAGGTATGAATCAAGCGTGAATTTTAGGAATATTATTAAGGAATATTATTGATTCTATCTGGCCTATTTTGCATGCTTCGGGTGACATGAAGGAAATTTTTGGGGATAAGCCTATGATTGCATATAGTAGGCCAATTTTACAATTTTTAAATTTTTTTGTAAAATACAGTAGGTGCATTAATAATTAGATTGTAGAGAATATATTAGCGCTTCAAGAATCTGTGTACTCATATCTTGACAAAGCGACTTGCCCCGAAACGTTGATGTTTAATAAAGTTTTAAAGTTTTATCTACCCTGGGTGCCAGAGGTTCTTCCACGCCCTCGTCCCCGTTATACCTACGAGCGTGGAAGAACCTCTGGCACCCAGGGTAAGTTTTATCCTGATGTTTTTATAAATGTTTTTAAACTTGACAAGGAGGATTCCTGATAAATATATATATATATATATAGAAGAACCCAAAAACTCTATCTACATCATTTCTGACGAAGACTCGAAGCACCGAGTCGAAAGCTCAATTTAAAAAAACTGAAATCCAGAGAACACAAATTTGAACACATTGTGCCTGGATTACAAATATTTAAGTCATATATATATATATATATATATATATATATATATATATATATATATATATATATATATATATATATATATATATATATATATATATATATATATATATATATATATATATATATATATATATACTGTCATTGTCAAAAAGGTTGTCCAAGTCAAGTATACCAATATACATATATACCTATCACGTGTTACATTAAATATGCGTTAACGCGCGTGGATATTTAAACGTTTAGCGTAGGCAACCGTATAGGCAAAGGAACTGCAGTATTTGACAAACAACGCAAGTTGCCACGACCATACTCGGATGACTTGAGATGGAAAATGGTTTATCAACATTCGGAGTTATTTGTTTGTCCGAAAACTGTCTACTGTACCTGTTCTTTAACACAGGTGATGTAAGGCCTTGTTGCCTTTGTCATTTAAGTGGAAGTATAACCATTATATCCGCAGGAGGAGTTCTATCCTTCAAAATCCTAATTTCAGTTACATGAAATACCAACTGAAAATCAACTGGTTCTGCATTTAGTGCAGAGACTTTAAAGCTATTCACAGACTTGGAATTACACGCAAGAAGGCAACAACAATGATTAAATCTTACTTATGAGTCGTACGCTATATTTGCCATTTCTTTTCTCGTGTGAACACTAAATGTACTTGTAAAACTGATGGTGTAAACTATTTATTTACGAATGAAAAATGCATTCATGTATGATGTATGCAAACTTCTTGCATGGATAGGTGCAGCGAATTGCATATCAGCGAAATGAACGTCTCAGGCAAAGATTCAAAGCTGAAATTAGCATTTTTAACCAACTGGTTTTCGTGAATGAAACAGGCATTGTCACCTTGTATGGTTACATCAATTTTACTACCTACTTGAAATCAGATTTTCCAGTGTGTGACAACGGTCCTTAGCGCGTTAACTATTTATAGAACCAAAACTCAGACAAACAAACCGAAATTGACTCTCAAGGGATTCCTAACGACTCTTAGTTTTCTATTGTTTGGAATGCAATAATTATAGCAAACTCAGACTGACATATGTACTGACGTCATTACCGCGCGCTTCGCTATATGGATATAGTCCTAGTGGAACACCAGCTGTTGTTAAAGATTACAGCTATGCAAGTTGGGGGCCTGAATACAACTATATTATAGAGCGCTTTACGCGAAGTAGCCTTGTGACGTTAATCTAATTGTCTTTATCTGTTCCCCTTTGGGAATTAAACATTTGCATTGTGACAAGTAATCTGTACTGCTGCTGTTGTATATATCTCCACATTCAGTACATCTGGTAAAACATTCCGCAATTATTACTACATTTCTGCTACGCTATCGACTAGGGGGAAATTTGTGATCCGTCTGACCTGGAAAGTTTTTGTTTTGTATGAGTTTCAGTGCTATTTGCTTGCACGTGCATAATCCCCGCGCGCGTTAACGAATATTTAATGAAACACGTGATAGGTATATAAGTATATTGGTATACTTGACTTGGACAACCTTTTTGACAATGACAGTATATATATATATATATATATATATATATATATATATATATATATATATATATATATATATATATATATATATATATATATATATATATATATAATACAAATTGTTTTGACCTACACGTATATTTGCACCCGTATATCGGTTTGTGCACTCTTGTTTACGTTATATTCATTCCTATCTAACCTTAAAATGCGGCAATTTCGATTTGACTATTCGCTAAAGAATATCCCTATACCATCACAGGACGCTTATTTGAAGAATTTGATTGAAAAAGTGGAAAGTGAATTAAAACGTAATGAGATGGAAAGCCAATTTCTTTCTTAAAAACAAAAATAGTGAGAACCAAAAGAACCATTTCGGCCTTGCGTCCAACAAAACACCTCCTCCGATTCCAGATATATGAAACCCTTCGAAGACGAACTTATAAAACTAATCGAGAATGTACAATTCCGGCCATATAGGAAACCAATTTCAGAAATCTTTGGGCTAACGATTTAAAGAAAATTAATACGTCTCCCAACATTTTCATTTTTGCAGACAAAACTCGGAATATTTATGAAACCCCGCCCGACATATACAACAACCTCTTACATGACAACATCACAAAAACATATAAGCATGGATCCGAGGACTCTATAGATGAAATTGACTCAGAACTAAAAGACATTTCGAACAATTAGGAATCGGCGACAGAATTGAAAAAAATGAAAAAACGCGAAGCATTTATATCTTTAAAAGACCACAAAGAAAATTTCGAAAACAACCCCAAAATGTCGATTAATTAACCCCGCCAAAAGCGAATCCGGAAAACTAAGCAAAGCTATTTTGGACAAAATTAATTCTAATTTGAGACAAAAAACTGAATTAAATCAATGGAGAAATACAAAACAAGTTATTGAGTGGTTTGGCAATATAAAAGATAAGGACAGACACAGTTTCATTTCATTTGACATTGTCGATTTCTATCCATCTATTTCTGAAAAACTATTGGACCAAGCTCTGTCCTGGGCTTCAAATTTGGCTACTATACCTCAAAACAACATTTCAATAATAAAACACGCTAGAAAATCTCTCCTTTTCAATAGCGGAATTTCATGGATAAAAAAAGATAGCAAGAATTTGTTCGACGTTACCATGGGCAGTTTCGACGGCGCGGAAATTTGTGAGCTCGTAGGCCTTTTCATTTTAAACCACCTAAGTAAGAATTTTGGCAAAGAAAGCATCGGCCTATATAGAGATGACGGTTTTGGCTATCATAAAAAGTAAATCAGCACGTTTAGCAGACAAAACAAGAAAAAATCTCCACAACATTTTCGAGCAATTTGACCTAAAAATCACCGCCGAATCAAATTTACGTATAGTAAACTTTTTAGATGTAACTTTCGACCTTAACAATGGAAACTAATAGGCCCTATAGAAGCCCAATGACGATCCGCTATACATAAATATGCACTCTAAACCATCCACCAAGCATAACAAGGCAACTACCTGCATCAATTTAACAAACGCATTAAACTCCTTTCGTCAGATGAGCAAACTTTTCAGGAATCTGCACCCTTATATCAGAACGCGCTTAGGCACAGCAACTTTAATCATGAACTTAGCTACACTCATGATACACCGCAACGACCACGCAGGAATAGGCAACGCAATATCATTTGGTTCAACCCACCATTTAGCAAGAGTGTCAGCACTAACATAGGACGTAATTTCCTTAGCCTAATTGACAAACATTCCCCCCGCACCCACAAGCTCCATAAGATTTTTAACAGAAATACAGTTAAAGTAAGTTACAGCTGCATGAACAATGTTAAGTCAATAATCACTAAGCACAATGCACGCATAGCTAGGAACATCAAACCGCAGGATAGGGACGCTACTAATTGCAGTTGTAGAGAGAACACCATTTGCCCGCTTCAAGAACAATGCATGACTAGAGACATAGTATACAAAGCAACAGTGACAGTAAACATCACAAACGAAACAAAACACTACATTGGTATGACTGCAACCACATTCAAAGAGCGATTGGCCAACCACACTAAATCTTTTCAACATAAAAAGCATGAAAATGACACCGAACTTTCGAAATATATTTGGACATTGAAAGAAAACAATAAAGATTTCAGTATTAATTGGCAAATTCTAAAACATTCTATTTCGTAAACAGGAGGATCAAAACGATGCAATTTATGTTTAGAAGAAAAAATTTTGTATTTTAAAAGAAAAAAATAAGAATAGTTTACTCAACAAAAGAGCGGAAATAATTTCACAGTGTCGTCATCGTAATAAATTTTCGCGTAATCAACGCAAACAAAGCCATGACCTCATGCTTTGTCCCCACATACGCCCCCACTTTCCGGCAGAAAGCCTATAAATAAGCGGTCATCCCTTTCGATATTGTCACTGCCTGAAGATTCTTAACAGATGAAACAAGTTGTAGCAGACCAGTTTTTGAGGTAAGCGAAAATCTATATATATATATATATATATATATATATATATATATATATATAATATATATATATATATATATATATATATATATATATATATATATAGGAAAATGTCGCTTAAATGTTTGTTTGCTACTCGGAGTTTCACGCTGAATGCGATCTTCAGGCAACTGGAGGAACACCGATTTAATGTCTCTTTTTATAGTCATCGATTGACATCACGAACTGCGGGGGTTGGATGACTCATCGCTCTTTTCTTCACGCGGCCTATCTTTGAAATGCAAGATTTATTCTTGTGTCAGCATTTCGAAATAATTTCGGATCTTTTGTTCAGTAAATTGTTTTGACCAGCTTTCATGATATAAAGTTTCTCTTCCAAACAAAGATTACATCTTTTTGCTCCACTCGTGTAAGCAGCGGCTCTTTTCAGGATAGCCCATTTCAGATTGAAAGTCACATTGTTTGTCCAAAAGCTCAGACAATACACAATTGAACTGTTCAGTAGCAGTATTTACATCAGATACGGACGAACAAATTAATTGCGAGTCAAGGATGTCTTTTCGCCATGTCTGTAACTAGTCTGTACGACGTAAATCGCGATGATTAATAACTTTTTTAGATGATTGGGGTCTCGGAAAATCCATGCTGCAAACAACAGCACTCATGTGATCTGAAGGTAAATCAGAGACGATCTCCATGGCAGTAGACAGCAAACTATCCTCCTGACGATCAATAATAAGGTCCAGTGTGTGGCCACATCGATGAGTCATACCAGTAACTCTTTGTTGTAAACCTGCTGAATCCAGGAGTTCCGTAAACCAACAACATCTATATGGAAATTGAAATCCCCAGCAATTAACAAATAACCTGGAACAACAACTAACTCTTCTAAAAGCGTAGAAAATTCATTGAAGAACATGGATGTCGTAAGCTTGTTCTTACGAGATGAGGGAGGTCTATAAACTGTGATGAGGCGAATATGCGTTTGAAACGATAATATGGAAAGATCCATATATTCCATTGACGCAAACGTTAAGACATCATTTTCATTTACGGTGAGAAACCCTTGCGAAGGAATACCCCAACTCCTTTCGTATGGGATCTTGGCAAATGTAGAAACTTGTAATCGTGTAAGGTATTGATAATTTCAGCTATGGTAGTATCTGCTGCATTCTTGTTAGAAAGCCAGGTTTCAGTAACCGCAAGAACATCAATTCGCTTTGAAATTATAAAGTCACAAATGGAGGCAGATTTCTTGTTGATTGAATGTGCGTTCCATACAGCGAAACGTAGACGTGGAAGACATTTCGTTTTCTGTTTATCAAATTTGATATTTATCAGGTTGCTTGACTTTTTGGTAAGTTTTGTGACCTTGACAGTAGGGCGTGCAGTAACTCTTACTGGGATAATCCCAGCTTTCCAAGTGGCTGGTTTAGTAGCATATTTTTCGACCCCAGCCTGGTAACTCACTGAGGGACGAGCTCCTTGTTTACCCGCGCGACGAGCAAGGCGGTATTATGCCCAGGGGCGGATCTAGGAATTTTTTAGTGTACGTCAAAACACGGAAGTGGCGCAATCTAGGGGGGTACGGGGGTATGCCCCCCGGATTTTTTTTAATTTAGCTCTCTGAAATGGCATTTCCTGCATTCTGACAAGATTTTTTTAGAAAAATCTTACAGTGCTAATTTACGTTTTTATGCCAGATTTTGCGATTTATTTAAAAAAAAATGCTGTTGCACTTTTTTCAATCGTTATTGGAGAGCTTGTTTTTGGACTGTTTTGCTCTGTCAGAGCTCATCAGCATGCCTATGAATCACTGTTGGGCAGTGAATGAGACATGGACAGCCAAGGCTCCACACCTAGCCTTAGCTGCCAAATTCCTTCTCTGATTAGAAGAAATACAGTAAATAGACCATAATATAAGACATTTCATGGGTACAGACTGAGAGGAGCTCACACTCACTGTGGCCTCACATCATCTTGGTCATATTAATTCTGAGTTTGCAAAAGCTAGCTTTCCTTTAACTTATCAAGCTGAAAGACACTTGATGTATGTACTGTATATAACTACCAAATAGTTTACCCCTTATCTACCCTGAGCTGTCTGGTTTTGAGGCGCCAGATACTCGCCTAAAGAGAAAGAGATATGAGAAGAGAAAAATAGACCATGTAGGACATTTCATGGACATAGAGAGAGCTAACTCTCTACATCATCCTGGTCAAATTAACTATCTATTTCTTTATTCTACCCCTTATCTACCCCAAGCTGTCTGGTTTTGAGGTGCCAGTTACTCGCCTAAAGAGAAAGAGTTTTGAGAAGAGAAAAATAGACCATGTAGGATATTTTATAATTGAACACATTTTTTATTAGAACATCAATTTCCAAATCGGTCTTACCTTTGGCTTTCTGTCTATAAGTAGCAATATCATACTCATGAACAAGATTAATTTTGGTGGTAGTGATAATGAACTTGTGGATGGTGAAGTGGTTGCAGAAGGAGCAGGTGAGTTGGTTGAAGAAGGAGCAGCTGTTTTGCCACTTAATTCTGACGACGGAACAAAAGCAATTGGTGTGTTTATGATAGTATGGCAAGGTTTGGGGTCTGGTGTAGTTATAAAAGGAAAATAAATTTCAGATTGAACCAAATTTCCACTGGAATTTTTTTTAGACTTTGACAGGTTGGAGGAGATTTTTTGTGAAACTTCCTTTTTTCTCCTCCTGTTGACTCAGCATAAAACATGAGGGGCAAAATGATTTGGTTGAAATACGTTGCCTGATTCAACAATGCCTTGAAAACAAAATAGGATATGTACATCTGACATACCTCTCAAAGGTGGACACAGTTCTACTTTACAATTAAAAAGTGATTTAAATTTCTGTTCCCCACAATCAGGGTAATAACAAAAAATATTTATGTTTGTAACAGAAGCCAAACCAAGAATACATAAGAAACTAGATCATGTGTTATCACAACAGTTTAACATAGCTTCTTTTTTAACAAGCTGATTCCCAGAACAGCCAGAATCTAGGAGATCTATATTTAAAAGCCAGATACAAAGTCAAAACACAATCCAAACCAATCGAATATTAAAGAAAAAAATAAACAGTAGACTGTTCGAGTAGAGGTATTGGAATTCAATATTTAACGCTGTTGATCAGATTATTGAAGTCAAAGTGTGATTGGTGATTTGGTGCTTTTGTAAAAATTGGCGATGCTTGGCTAAACACATCTCATTATCTCAATAATTATATGATGCATTATTCATAAATACTCTATATAGTCGAACATATACGTCACCTATCTTATCTAATTTAAATAATTTACGCTTTTCAAGGTTAAGATAGTTTCCACTCACCTTAAAGCAATACAACGTTTCTTTCCATAAACAGCTTTTGCACACTGAGGAATTATGACTCCGCGTCAAAATCCCAGTACACGCGTCGAAAACTCTTGACCCACGAAAAAATCACATGATTGGAGTTTCTTTCTCAAATCGCAATAGATTGTGTTTAAGAAATCATCGTTTCCACACCCGTAGACGCCATAATCGAAACATTACTCAGTCTCAAGTTTGAAGTCGAGTCAGTTCACTGCTGGCTCAGGCCGCTTTGTTATAGTCGCTTCCGACGTCAGTGCAATCTACTTCCGACTACCCCTTTGACTACCCTTTGCTGTCTTTAACCAATCAGTGCTCGCTATTCCGACGTACACCGGCCATTTTGACGTACTCAAATTATCCACATTTGTAACTGTGGATTGAGATCCCTCTTTAACCCCTATCATATGAACAATTTCGTTCAGGCTACATGAAGTAGACCAGTTGCCTCCAGCTGAGACTGCTGAGGCTGAGGACTGAGACTGGGCCAAATAATCATGCAAAAATGAAAGTTTTGACAATTTCAAAAGTTTCAAAATTTATATAAAATTTTTAAAAGTTTGAATATTTATTTTTCAAATTTTAAAAACATGTTTAAAAGGTTTTTAAACTAATCAATTCATGAATAAATTAGTTTAGAATTTTTGTGTACGTCGCTTGACGTGCTTGACGTACCCTAGATCCGCCCCTGATTATGCCTGTAATCAGTGGCGGAAATTCGCCTTTTTCGGTGGTGGGGCAAAGCCTCTTAAATTTCCGACAGGTTTATTCGCTACGTAACCAATTTTTTTGCACACAAAAATGGACAAATAAAGAAACTAAAAATGGTTTGGATACACAAATTAATGTTTTAACCTTTTTTGCGCTTGTAGTCGCTGTCGAATACTCTTTGCAGGACGGGTTTCAATCTTCACTCTTTTTAGACTTTTCGACATATTTCGACGATTTCGATCGCTATTTCTTTATTTTGGTTTGCAGTGGTACTATTGTAATAAGTTTTTTATTTAGTTTAATTAGTTTGTTAGATTTATCACTCTTATAGGAGGACGGAATACCCCAACAGGCTAGAAGGCCAATTATAGTGGTTCCAAGGGCCTATACGATTTAAGGTCGTTATCCAAGAAGACTCGAAAGTCTTACCATTTGCTGGTATTATTGCAAAGGCAGCACTTTCTCCTCAATTATTTTTAAGACCCGCAGTGGTGGTGGTCCGACACAGGATTTGAACCTGACATGTCTCGCAGCTCATACACGTGTGGTAACCACTAGATGGCTCCTCAGATGTCTCCTCATTTTGCATGTGTTTTACAAGATAACGTGAGATATTTATAAGTTCTGTAACATTTTTTCCCATTTTCAATATATTCCTTAAGTATTTCCGAAATTCCGACAAAAAGTGGAAAATTCCGACAAATTAGCGATTTGACGACAGGTGGTGGGGCGGTTGCCCCCCCACCCCACCACAATTTCCGCCACTGCCTGTAATGGTTCAACATGCCTGTAATGCACCAGTCATTTGAAACCCCCGACGCCCCCACGGGCATACCCGGGGGCATTCACTTTGTACGTGTGTGAAATTCAGTGAAGTCACCGGGAGTCCGGGACAAAAAGGCATGGTGAATTCCCCCGGCCCTGTCGTCCCCGGATATTCAACTGAACTTTTTACATCAAATTTTCCCAAAATTTCTTTACTGTTTCAAGCCAACATTTTTTTTTAGTTTAAATAACAGACAAAACAAATCCCAAAGAACAACATCTTGGAATCCCAACATTATAGTTAAAGTGCCTATCCGCCTGTGGGGATTTTACATATTCGTAATCTTCTACCAAAAAGAAATGTAATTTATATCTTGTTGTTCGAAAATTACATCTTCGTGCCTTTCCCCCCCGCTAAAGTTCACAGGAAGTGACGTCAACGCAGGGACATGCAATGTTTTGCGGCGTTATTCAACAGTGAATGTTTAGGAATTGAGTGAATTTTGTCTAAACAGGCTGTTTAAAGTTCAAAGCCAAACTTTCGCTGTATTTCATTGCTGAATCACTCCGCAAAATATCGCGTGTCCCTTGCGTTGACGTCACTTCCTGTGAACTTTAGCGGGGGGAAAGGGCATGAAGATGAAATTTTCGAACGACAAGATATACAGTATTACAATTTTTCTCAGGAGAATCCAAAGATCATAAAATATGTAAAATCCCCACAGGCTGGATAGGCACTTTAAGACCAGGAGAGAAGTTAATATTTCGATTGTGTTGAAACGTCATGTTAGCTACACATAAGTAAACATGCGATTCCCCGACCTGTTCGCCGAGGCAGTGACAGCAAGTGTATTCCCCGCCTACCAGGGAATGACAAACCAGTGAATATGAGGTGATTGTCCCCACTTTGCCCCAGGTATGCCCAAGGTGGGGGCCGTTGGGGGTTTCAAATGACTGGTGCATAACAGCATAATGTCAACATGATAGATCAGGACTGCTAAAATAGCAGCACGGTTCAAGCATGTTTCAACATGTTGTGAAAGGCTTGTTGAATCGACAGCAGTTGTTCATGCATGTGAGAACATGCAAAAACCAGATTGATAGAACAACCAAGTTCATGGCTGTTGTAACTTTATGCTGTTCAACCTTGTTATTTCATCATGTATGAACAATGTTGTTCAACACTGTTCAAGCCTGTTCAATCATCAGCCATGAACAATACTGTTTCAACACCCATGAACAGGCCTGTTTACAACCCTGTTCAAGCTGGCCAGCTCAGCCCTGTTCAAGCCTGCCAATATCAACCTGATGTGTTTTAGGCTATACACAGGTAGAAACAGACTGTGCGTTTTTACGTGTGTAGTATGTTGTGCCATACAACTGATTATCCATCATGCAGTACAATTCCATTGTTCAATGTCAGTCACATATTGCCAATATCACAATGTAACTTATTCTATTCAAATATTTACTGTCACCAATTATATTCAATGCAGTCGAGTTTCCATGTAAACATTAGAGTTATTACTATCAATACTAATGTAACATACAGTAATTTAATGTATTTTATTAAGTATTAATAAAAGAAGTTAACAATTAAGCGGTGTCAGTTCTCGTTCGGTCGGGGACCTCCAGTGCCGGGGCTCCAGGAAGGTTTACCCCACTTACAGAATTATATAAAGGGCTAGCTTTATCATGTTCGGCTTATACTTGTGACTCGTTTGCTCTCCCTCCCTATCTTGGGATCTTCTTCGCCCCACCCCCTGTTTTTGGTTTCTTCTTCCCTGGGGCTGCTTAGCTGCCCGCGCTTCCCTGGGCGCCTAGTTTGCGTTAATTTTTCTTTTTCAGCACTGCTCTTATGAGTTGTTTAGGCCAGCGGGCTGTTAGTAGGTGGCAGCTGGTTTTTCTTTGCTTGTCACATCCAGTCGTTCCTGTGGTGAGTTAATCTACTGTAGTGTCCATAATCTAGCTTTATCTCGCTCACCGAAACAGTAAGTACCTGTGTATTCTTGTAGTTTAATTTTAATTTTCCCGGTCTAGATGGGTGACTTGCAGATCTCGGGATGGAGGAGGTTCCGTTGGTCGGGGGGATCAGCAGGTCCCTTGTTGATGTCACATCATGGTTGCTTGTCGCAGCCGGCATATTAGCTTCTGACTCCATCCCTCCGATCTCCGCCCTGCCATCGTAGGTAGCGTGCGTGTTATCATGTTGGGTCGTGTAGTTGAGAACCGTGTAGATCGTTAATGTGATTTATGCTGATTTATACAAACCATTTCAGTCTTATATATACATGTATGTGTAACAACATTTTTGAAAAGCTAACTGACACTAATACATTATATTCATTTTACTAACTTTTATATGATATTATGCCTTTGAGAAGCTCTAGTCGGTCAATATGGAATATTGTCCATTTCCGCCATTTTAGGGTTGTGTAGTACTAAAACGGCTCTAACTTTTTTCCATTTGTTCAATTTCAGTCATATTTGCTGTACATACTGTATTGCCAATATCACAAGATAAGTTTTTGGTTATAGATGTTTGGATAGTATTACCCAGTATACAAGCTAGACCAGTTTTTTCTACAAAATTTAGTGTCATTACATCATTAACATGTTAATTTATGCTAATTTGTGCTATTATATTTCATTTTGGGCAGACCAAATATCGAAATTCTGAAAGCCCATCACATATCCTTTCAGAAAAGGTATAGCTTTCTATATAGTTCTAAATAATTGCTGAGAAAATAAATGGACATTGACACTGGTCAATTTTTATTGATTTTGCACCAGTCAAGAAAGGGTACTGTTTAGCTTATGACACCTTGCTTAACTGCCGTTTGCCGGACTGGTCAGTGAATTGTTGTTACATGAGCACAGGCCGGCTTGCTGACCCGGTTGGCTAGAACTGAATTGGGTTGGCAAACAGGATATATGGCTCGTTTGGTGGCCGAGCCGACTCAAACTCACCTCCATGTAATCAAAGCTGGCAAACACTCTGTGATGGCTTTATTACAGGTGTGCAGTTTGGTGATGTTGAAAATTTCAGTGGAAATTAAATTTAACCATCCCTGTACTGACAGAGCTGTATCATTACCATTGCCTACAACTATAGATTTGTGCAGGCCGAGTAATGGTGGCACAATTATGCAGCCATAACAATTATATAAAACTAGTACTCTTTGAAAAATTCCTCAAAGTGTTATATGGTGGTGAATTGGCATACAGCTGCTGGTTTTCTGCCAGCTGCTGGCTTCTATTGGAAACCCTATAGTTGTGTAATTGCATTAAAATCACTGAATTTGCCTACAATGTCTTTTAACAAGCCACTAGCCTAAGTAGACTGAGTTAACGCCTAGCAGGCATCTTGTTTGAATGAAATTTGGGCACTTTTTGCAAAATTCATATGTTGGACTATTTTTACCATAAATTGTTTTGTTAATAGTACAATTGTTTTGCAATTCCTGATCAGACACCATGCTCTGCTGCAGAGCAAACATTAACAGGTTTTTTTAATTCTTATTATCAGTACTCATCTTTTAGACTAATTATTTCAATTATTTTCTTAAATCTGTGAATAATGATGTGCTGTTTCACTATACTTACTTCCTGTTTCTTCAAGGGTTTCCCATCCTTGGGACAGACTGGATTAGAGGAGCTGAAATATATGGAAATCAAAATCTTAAAAATGATTGGAAGATTAAAAATGAATGGAAGGCATCAATTAGACTTATATTAAATGTAGTGGAAACATACAGTATAAATATTTACTGTATATATGGTATATTTAAAATTTTTATTTTAGCTAACGTTTAGTTGGTAATTATCTAACAATTTAGAGTAAAGTGTCATTTACAAAGTCTTGGCCTACAATGTATTTACAGTATTGTAGTAAAAAATATTTACAATAACAATTAGAGATAATAGAAACAAAGTAAATGAAATATGAGAGAAGTGATAGTGTGACAATTACTCAAATCTCTTGGTGACAATTGAAAAATTATCATGTGGCAAGAGAGCTATTTTGCTTTGCCAAATCAGAAACAATTCTGGGCAAGAGTTAATGTTGAACTTTGCCAAATGGAAAACAACGAAGTGGTATGTGGGTGTTTCGGTAAGTGCCTATCTGACAGACTCCAGAGACTACAAAATAGAGTGGGTAGAATAATTATTCAGACAATAATACAAGGTCTGCGTCTGCTGTTTATTATTTTTGTTCCAGACATTGCAGGTAAGCGGGAGCGATGTTTTTGTTACCATGGGTCTGTACTGTGGAATGGTCTGCCAGATGAGACTAAGGCCAAACCATCGGTCTGCTCTTTTAATAATTAATTTATAATAAGTTCTTTTACAATAATAATTAATCCTTTTGTATTAATTTACTTAATTTTTTAACATGACCACTCCCTGGAAGAGCATTATTTTAGTGAATAGATACCATGTTACTATTTTGATTTTAATAAAGCTGATTGATTATGAAGATGAGGTTGATGCTAAACTTTCGAAACAGTAGCTGTAGTCAGAGAAAGTACAGTATAGCGAACAGTCTACATTTGTTGTCAATTAAGTAGCAGTTATTGTCGGTGTAATTGTATAGCGAGTTATAAAATATTTGTACCCAATCCACCCTTATACCCTATATATATACCCTATACCTTGTTATATACCTTTACATTCATTGTAAGAATAATGAACACAATTTAGAATAATTAAAGACAATGAGTAATTGCAACAATAATAGGTAATTGTTATGAGTAACACACCATACGCACATAAAGTAGGCTTGGGGTTGTAATAGTTATTTGACGTGATAAGATATGAATGTGTCACAAATCAATATTGAATAGAATAAAAGATAGATACATAAGTCCCTTTGAATGTGATGAACAGTGGAAATACGTTTCTACGACAATATACAGGTCCGACACCGGACCCATAGGCTAAAGTCATATATCTATACAAAATAACCCTAAAAAACCCTAAATATCCCTATTACAAACCTAAATATTCCAAAAATTGTCGGACCTATATCCACCACCTATATTGAAACGTCAGTATTTCGTTCCTAAAAGCCTCGGTAATTCACCACCTTTTCGCTTTGCTATATATCCAAAACACTGCTTACGCAGCAGTGCAGCACTCTATTTTTTGCTATCTCTATACACCCCGGCTTTGTAGCTCCTGATGAATCATTGATATGTTTCATCGAAATATGAAAATATAAACTTGATCTTTGTTTATAGTTAACAATTAAACATATTTATAATACAAGTTAAAAAGTGGACAGGTATTCCAAAACTGCTCCAAACCGGTTGATAAACGTATAAATATGACAACATGGAGACGGTTTCTGGACGAAACAACAAAATCACTGTATTTGTTACCTTAACTTTATCTGTATACAGGAGTTGCACATTAAATGACCGCATCCCGTTTGCATCGGTTCACTTAACAGTAAGTCACAATTTGCACAGATAAACTTTGAATTTATCCTCTGAAGATCAGTTTTCGAGATCTTTTGGCCAGGCATGGTAGAAAACAAGCGTACACAAAATATAAAGGGGTTCCCCCTTTGGATGTGTGCAGGCCCAATCTCGTTCCCAGAGCCTGCGATCCCCCTGCCCTGTCGCCGGAAGTAATTTGATTGGCTATTTAGTTAAATATAAATATTAGTTAAATATAATAGATATTAATTGTGCCTGATATTAATGCTTGATACTGGCAAATTTCGTCAGATCTATTGTCAAATGCTTGTCGTACGAGCATAATTATTCGTGTTTATCTCTTTGGAGACAAAGAAAAGAAGAACTGAAGGACTTGTTGCAGCGTGAAGACCCATTCTCAAAATTTATTTGCCGAACCGAGGAGAATTTCTCCTTAACTTCAAAATTAAAAATTAGAAGATTTGCGGTTGAATTGCAATGATACAATCCGCATGGGTCAAGCATGGGAGAAAGGATTCGATAATCCCATGGGCGCTATAAAATTGTAGAATACCCGTCCACTTTACGGAAAGTTCATCCAATCAGAGAGGGCCAGCCCCCTGCGTCTCAGCGTAATAGAGGCTTTGCATGGTCACGTGACAAACACAAAATTTTCTAAATTCTTATTAAAACGTCTTGAAAATTATTTTCTAATTTTCTAATTATTTTCAAATTTATCTTTGCTAATATAAAACCAAATTTAATTTAAATGAAGCATGTGCGTGAGTATTTCCAAAAACATGGAACTTGTAGAATTTCAAGTGATTTTGTGTGATAATAACACAGATATATAACCTTCTCTGATAAGTCATTATGCATGTGTACGTCACACCATTGTCATTTGCATATAATGCAAACTGAAATATCTCAAGAACGAAGCAAGGAAACTAAAAACTACAAAAGATGTTACTCTGTCATTTTAAGTGTTCTTTCAAATAAGGCAAACTTAATTTTCGTGTCATAGGCACTTTAAAGAACATAGCAAGGTACACAACTTTCTTAATTTTGAATTTCGCATATTAAATGTTTGAATAAATTATGACGTATGTAAATAATTAATTACGATTATTTGCATAAGTTATAATTCTCCACGGTTTTGATATTAAATTGTGATAAAAATCAAAAATGGTCTTTTTCTGTATTGTCTTTTAGTTAATAGTAAGGACCGCAACTACAGAAATTCAAACTTTATTTTGATTTTGATTTATGACGACCATCTTGGTGGCCATTCGCAAGGCCACCGAGATGGCCGCCATGATTAAAAATCAAAATAAAGTTTAAATTTCTGTAGTTTCGGTTCTGAAGTATTATCTAAAGTAAAACATAATACAGAAAAAGACCATTTTTGACTTTCATCACAATTTAATATCAAATCGAGGAGAATTTTAAGCTATATGCAAATAATCGTACTTAATGATTTGCATACGTCATAATTTATTCAAAAATTTAATATGCGAAATTCAAAATTAAGAAAGTTGTGTACCTTGCTATGTTCTTTAAGGCTCTGAAGTTTTCAAGAAAGTTTTAATAAGAATTTGGAAAATTTTGTGTTTGTCACGTGACCATGCAAAGCCTCTATTCCTTGTAAAAATTTGTTTGCATTTATATGACAAGAGGGCCAGCCCTCGCTAATGACAACCCGAGATCTCGCATAAGAGGGCTGGAAATTTTTCATATAAACGCACTGAAGATGGCTGGCCCTCCTAGGAGGGCTGGGAAATAAAAGCTTCATACAAGCGACAAAGTTTATCTTTACCAGTATTTTCTGGACAACTTTATATTTCGCACGACATGTTTGCTTGTGTTTAAGTTACAAATTGAACACTTGTCCCTGGGTTTTGTGCGAAAATAAATGTAGCCGTAGCCATTTGAGCGAGCCAGCTTGGGCAGCGAGCCAGCTCGGTAAGGAGTGCTAGAAATTCTTATGTAAACAAGGGATTAAATTCATATTGGCAAAGAGGCCTAGCCCTACCAAGAGGGCTGGCGCTCATCCATATAAACACCCCCTAAAGCCGAACAATATACACATGTCAATAAACAGTGTATATTCCTGTATAAAATCACTTACTATATAAACTGTATATTCTCACTTTTGATCAACCTCTATTTTGATCAACCTATATAGTGTATTAGTGTATACATACACTAGTCTATATACACAATATATACATATATATACATGTCTATAGTCAAAACTATATATTATACTGTATATAGCACTATTATATACTGTCTAGTCTGTATATAGTGTATTGCATATACACTATATACAGGTATACACAATATACATGCCCATAGTCAAAACTGTATACACGTATACTGTATATTATCACTATTTTACTGTCTAGTCAGTATAGTGTATATTGTGTATATAGTGTATATACACAATATACATTATATACTAATACTATATACACAATATACATTATATATATATACACAATATACACAATATATATACACTATATACACAATATACATTATATACTCATGTACACTAGATGCAAACACTCACTAGTATATTATACACAATGTCAATTAGACATAATATGTACTATATACACTATATACTACACTATACCTGCATTAAACACTATATACACTATATTATACGCACGCACGCACGAGTCCGACCACGCCCTGCGAGCACTTTTATACACTATACTCCTTCACATTCATTCAATCTCTGACTTATATACACTATATATACACTTGTACTTTTGACTTTAGACGTATACTATATGTATATATAGTACGAAAGCCTAGTAACAGACTTTTCCGCACGGCAACTAGCACTCATTCGTGTCGCCTTTTGATTGGCTGCCGTGCGGAAATTTCGTCTATTACTTACTACAGGGTTTCACAAATTCTGAAATTGCTGGTTTTCTTGTTTTACAACATGGCATTATACTTTCCGTGCGTATGAATTGTCTGAACTCTGAACTCTGAACCGTCTGAACTCTGAAGTCCCTCGTAATCAAGTCAATCAAGTCATCTCTATCCTGTGGAACACAGATTGAGCGACATAGAGAGTTCAAGAGGACGAGTAAATAAAGCCACCTGGGGTCGGTTGTTCAAAGCCTGGATAACTCGCTATATCCGGTGGATAAATCGCTATCCAGTGCATAACTCTTATCCACAGGATAAATCCGGTTGTTCAAAGCTTGGATAACGTTATCCACTCGCTATCCGGTGGATAAAGTTATATGCTAGATAGGTCGTATAACTTTTTATCCACTGGATAAAAACGTCGAAAAACAAACAGAATGCTCGTCAATTTCATCTTGTGTATAATATATTGTGAGATGTACCTGAGAAAACCTTGAATTTATCACCGAAGAAGAAAAACTGTTAACAGCAAGATATCACTTTGGCAAGGAGAAAAATCCTCGCTTTATCAGCCACAATTCAAGTGGTCATTATAATGAATGTCAGACCAAGGCTAATTTATGGCTTCGGGTATAGCTATAAAGTATTAGCTTCCATCTTTTGAATCTCGTTTGAATATTTTGGTACCGTTTTCTGCAGCTGTTTTGAAGTGTCCATCATGCATGCAGTAAAACATTCATGATTGACTGAACCCAAAGCGTTAAACAAGTAAATTCAAGCGAATAGGAAATGTTTGAGCTTCTCCACAGGCTTCCCAAGCTTGCGGCACATTTATTATTATTGACTCTTTATTTACGATCTATTTTAATGGACTTGCAACGGGAATTCATTCGATTTCGTTAAATCTGTGTAATTTAGTGTGAAATCTGGCGCAGTTGAGGCATTTACAGCGATCGGTTGCGGCACTTTTATTATTATTATATTTGAGTACTTTATGTACGATCTATTTTAATGGATTTGCAACGTGAATCATTCGATTTCGTTAAAATGCTAGAATATTGCCATAAATTAAGAAATAAAGTTCACTTTATTTCTTATGAAGTCGTAGTTGTCGTTTCTGAGTAATTTGGTGTGAAATCTGGCGCAATTGAGGCATTTACAGCGAGTTCGGTATCTGGCCATGTTGTTCTGAACGCCACGGCATTCTGGCCTGAAATTATATTCGTGAGAGATGACCAGAATAGACGAAGCATGCAGTATCCTTCTCCAATCGTTTGAGCATTTCTAGCCTTGCGAGGACAAAAATTGTGAAAATCATGCTCTTACCAAAACCGGTTGGTAAAACCGCGAGAACACCGTTGCCTAAAAGAAGTTCCTCTACAGCAACTTCTTGTTGTTCTTTCAGAATAATTTCTCGTCGAGTATTTCGCAAAATAAGTTTCCAACGCTTTAATACGGTGGCCCACAAGGGTCACCTCTTCTCCGTACAAACACGTAGCTTCTCCGTAGAAATCGAGCTTCTCCGTAGAAATAGACACCTTCTCCATAAAAATTTAAAAAACTCCCCCCGGAATCACCCCCTGATTTTTTTCATTCTTGTGATCCGGGGGGCAGAAAATAAAGGTTACTGACATTGGCTGATTGGCATGATTTAATTTCCCACGGTATGTATGTCACCGTATTAAAGATCAATAAGGAATAAATTTGAAACAATACCACCGAAGTTTCTTTCGAAAATATTTTTACAGACAAATTAACCATATCCACATGATGTCATTCCCGCAATTATGACAAAAGTTACAGTTTAAAGGTAAATATTAGAGCCCAGCAAATGACTTTGAGACAACTGACAAGACATAATAAAAGAGATTTAATTGCTAAAGTTTCGTCGCTATATATACACATAGATGCTAGTGGTAGAATCATTAGAATTTTAGTGTTAGTTACAAACAGTCAAAGTAGGAGAACAAATTTGAAATTTAAACTATACAAGTAGTCAAAGGTAAATAAGATATCATGTTTCAGCTAGTCAAACGAAAGATTATTTAAACGAAAGGTGTTTAGTGAAGATTACAAGGATTAGTCAATAGTTAGAATATTGGAACGGTACTGAGCGCCATTAGCGTTAAGAATGGGGTTAAGCTTAGACAGACTTTCACTTTTTCTTTCAGACTTTTTTTTTGAGACAGGATGTTTGGTCTTGTGGTTATGAGCGAGAACAGCTGACATGGCTGACACAGACTAGGGCGCTTCTTTCCAGTCAAAGGCGAAACCTCCATATGCTCTGAGATACGTGTTATATAATATATATAATGATGATATAATATACTGTATATGATGATGTTGCGCTACAAGCAACGAAACGTTAGCAATTAAATCTCTTTTATTATTTTTTTATTATTTTTTATTATTATTTTGTATTATTTTGTATTATTTTTTATTATTTTGTCTCAAAGTCATTTGCTGGGCTCTAATATTTATCTTTAAATTACGTTTTCCACCTGCTATACCTATTCCCACAACACTGAAAAGTTACAGTTCTCCAGAAGCGCACTTTGACAGTTGCCACAATATTGGTTCTCCGTAGCCATATTTAAACTAGAAATACGTTCCGCAATTTCTGATGTATTAGACCAACATTAACTAAAACATCAATCCCTATACAGCTTTGACATTCCACTCGAATTCTTCAAATATTTGCAAGCAGAGCTGCAGACGGTTGTTTGGGTTATTTACCCCCTGGATCAACGAGAATAAAAAAATTCAGGGAGTGATTCCGGGGGGAGTTTTTTAAATTTTTATGGAGAAGGCGTCCATTTCTACAGAGAAGGCGTCTGTTTCTACGGAGAAGGTGTCTATTCCCTGGAGAAGGCGTCTGTTTCTACGGAGAAGGTGTCTATTTCATCAGAGAAGGCGTCTGTTTCTACCGAGAAGGTGTCTATTTCATGGGAGAAGGCGTCTGTTTCTACCGAGAAGGCATCTGTTTCCGCCGAGAAGGGGTCTATTTCTACGGGTAAGACGTTTGTTTTTGTGGAGAAAGCGTCTGTTGCCGCGGAACTTGTGCGTATTCCCACGGAGAAGATAGATTTCTACGGAGAAGCTACGTGTTTGTACGAAGAAGAGGTGACCCTTGTGGGCCACCGTACTTTAACCATACATTCTTTCACGTATGTGGCCGTTGACTAATATTTCAATATTATATCATTTGATTGCTTGTATTTGACACCTCTTGAAATATTAACCAATCAGTATTTTCCGTTCACCAGTGGACGGATAATGCAAATACCCATAGTTTTGCAGCAGGCGGTTTTTCCCTATAACCCCTATTCCGCCTCGCCCGCATTCCGCCAGCAACCCTAAATATCGTTCGCTATATCTGTACAAGATGAAGTACTTACCCACTTACTCCGCATAGTCTGCTGTGATATCGCAGACTCAGCTGAGAAGAAACCTGAAGAACATACGCGTGGTGTGGAGGTCAGTTTATATTCATTCATTTATATCCTTTCTTGTCCTAATCCTGGTCCAAAAAAAGGTAAATAGCTATTAAAGGATATTCGTAAACGTTTATTGACATGGTTGGTAGTGTTCTAGTAAAAAAATATTCTGACCTATCTGCATCTTACCACAGAAATTTATCACACCCGTCCACTTTCATTATATCATATTTCGACATTTTTATATTTAAAAATATTTTAGAGCAACCTGGTTTGTATTTCTGCCTTTAACTTTAAGTGCGGTTTCGAAAGTAGACGGGTATTCTATAATTGCTCCCAGTCTATGCTGTGAGACTCGTCACATTCAGACTAGTTGTGCACATTGCTGGACAATATTGTTGGACACAATGTCCAACTTAATTGATAAATTTCTCATCCCCTGTTTAGAAGTGATTCTTCCACCACTTCAATGCATAGTGTTCAATATTTAATACAACATTGTATTGGGGGAAGGGGGGGAGAAAGGGCCTTGAACTCTGCTCAGCACTGCAAATAGCGGCCGGTCAACCTTTGACCGTCAAATTTTTGTTTTCTATGATCATCTAGCCTGCGTACAGACGCTCGCGGGCGCAAAAAGGCTGCGCTAAGTAGTGTATGTGCATCAGAGCCAAATTGTGTGTTCTGTAATTTATGCCGATTATTTGCAATGCTTATAGATTGTGTTTATGCCTTATAATAGACTTGCTCCAAGTCTGCCTCAAAACGGGTTTGTTTCGAGAAGACAGGTTAATATCGAGATTTTTTTTGGTTTCAAAGTGTCTCGAAACAAACCCGTATTCTCAAACAAACACGTCTTTTAAAAAACCCGAAATAATCAAGAGGCAGACTTGGAGCAAGTCTATGCTTATAGCAACTTATAGCAAGTCTATGTTTTTTCAACGAGTATTCACTAAAAGTTTAAGAAATCATATAAAAAGTTCTAATAGACAAATAGGACAAGCTGAAAAGCTAAAACGAAACAGTATAACGAGAATCAGCACTCGACGGCTACCTGGAAATATTGTATGATTAACAATTCAATTCCCGCATCTCTTCGACTGTTTGATCGGCCTCGAACCAAAATTATGCCGACTATAAACAGTCATCCTTCGAAAGTTTTAGCAAACTCTTTTAATAGTCTCTTTTACAAGGAATACGTTGAGGCGGCTGAGAAACTGTCTTCGTGCTGTGGTAAACAACAAACATTGAAAATGGAAGTACATGCATAGTTCTTAACCAATTGAATATCACGTATTAACTAAATTTTCGAAGCGACCAATCATGGTCTACTATAAAAATTCCTTATAGTAGCTAAGTCACAGAACACGATTAACGGTGCTGGTTCATAGTCTGTGTTTTTCAAAATTCAAATTTCACAGACTATGACGTAGGCTAATGATCATCGTGACTTTTGCACTCAATTTTTTTGTTTAACTTATGAAATTCTACAGTACAGACCGCTCACCAAGTGTAATGAAATTAGCGGCTAGCACCATGGTCTCTTTATAAAGTTATAGTGATTCAAAAGGAAAGATGAATGAAGAATTGTCAAACGTTCCAGTGTAATAGACATCGAATAAACAAACTGAACAGCAAAACGAATGACCGGTAGGATTTGCCATTTGACTGCCAGAATTAGATTTCTTCTAGTCATGACCGGTGGATCACAAAAAATTATTTGCATACCTGGACCGGAGCAATGAGCTGAGGGTGGGTGGGAGGGTAAAAACTTGTCAAGCCCAGGAGTTGTTAGTACAGATCCCGAGATCCAGGTATGGGACCCCCTTTTCTTCACATGACTTGCCTCAATGTGATTGGTTCCTTATGCAAAAAGCCTGCCAAAAACCCCGAGAAATTACATATACGCTATACCTCTTGTTTTAATATTATTTATTGCATAAATCCAATTAACAACTGACCACTGTGTATTAAAAACAAACTGACATAGACATACATGATAGACATATAGTAGATATAAGTTCACAGCGCTTCCCTCGTATTCTCATTTACCCCAGTTGCAGGGAATTAGGGCTATCACCATCGGCAAGGTGCCGACTGGTGGGCTACTGCCAGGGTTGGGGACTAGCTACTCACCCGGCAGGCTGCATATTTTCATCATGCCCCCCCCCGGTTCATGTTGGTTGGACAAACGGTTTCCCCCAAATGGCTTGAGACCAGTTTAGCAATCGCACTGAAGACCTCTTGATCTGCAGACCCCGGAAGACTGGGGTGGTTTCTATTCATGTTGGGGGACGAGTGGTTTCCCCCAACTCGCTGACAGCACACGGTGCATCGTTGCCGGGGACAAGCGGTTTCCCCGGAATGCACGACGAGTCTTGCTGGCCCTCCAGGGACAAAAGGGATTTTTTTTGAATTTGGGTCTCTGAAATGGCATTTCCCACTATCTGACAGCACTTATGAAACATTTTATTATTCTCGAAACATTTTATTATTGGCTCTTCCATCGATCAAAACGTTAAAATACATAAATTACGTCATCCAAACGCTCTTGGTCGCATGTATCCTTACATGAAAAATTCGAACGAGAAACAAAAGGATTGCCGAGATATAAAACGGATTACAAGAAATCGCCGATTTCGTTAAGATATCGCCTGAAATCTGGCAGAGGCTTCCTCTCTGTCCTCTCATTCTCCGCTCGCCCGCGTTCCGATTTTCAGCGGTTTTCCTCGGCCCATTACCCTCTACCGCATTCCTTATCCAAACCCCCCTCTACTGCATTGGAAGCCTCTGTGGAGGAGAGAGAGACTAAGAATACTGTAGATGTGAGAATAGATGTGAAAATAGCCGATGTATTTTCATGCAAGCATTCTTTAGAACTACAGTACCTTTGGTGCTGGTATGATACTTAAAACAACAAGTGGCATCATTCCAATATTTAACTGGTTCAGCAAATAATTTTTGAATTCAATGAGCTTTCCTCAGTAACTTATTGCCAAACAAAACACAGGGACGACAAAAAGCACCATTTACACTAAAAGAATAACATAACCGTGGATGTACTGTAATTCAAGCCATTTATAAAGAAAACTCCTCCCATTGGTTTTTTGAGTAGGGTATGACTTATCAAGTCTAACAACATTCTTAATCAACATCTGAAATTTGCAAGTTGCTCATACCTATGACTCTCTCCCTATAACTATAAGAAGCAACATCATACTTGCATTTTGGAAGTGTCAAAGCAATAGTACTGGTTGTAGATGTACAGTACTGCTCAGAAATAACCTAACAAAAACCGAGCCCAAGACGCGATCGTTTTGCGGTTCGTCTGCGTGCGTCTTGCGGTTCGTCTGCGTGCGTCTTGCGGTTCGTCTGCGTGCGTCTTGCGGTTCGTCTGCGTGCGTCTTGCGGTTCGTCTGCTGCGTCTAGCGGGTAGTATGCGTGCGTCTTGCGGTTGACTGAATCTGCGTTCCACGAGACGCAAGGTTCGTAGTGTGTTCGTCTCACTTCGGAGTTCGGAACGAACGTCAACAACCACAAGTAAGGCCCGGGTCAAACGTCGAACTTTTCATGAGTCGAACTCAATGTAAATTAGGAAACTCTTTTGTTTAAGTTCATTTGCATCGAGTTCGACTCGTGAAATGTTCGACGTTTCGCCTGGGCCTCAGCTTTCGGAATACGCGAGGAACAGAATTATTTCGTTGAAGTCTACCGGAATTTCAACCGTACGAATTACGAAAATGCTTGGAGAAGAAGGACCTTGGAACAAACTTGCAACATTGAATTAAACCACTTTGATGTAAACATACTTACCATGAAGTTTGATAATCAGTGCCTCGTATTCGCCATTCTCGTACTCCACCTTCCACATGTTGATCCTTAATTCTATTTGTGGACAGAATTGCCATAGTTTTACCCGCCTCGAAAAAAACTAACATTCTCTTTGGTGGAGCGCGTGTCACCAAACGGAGACTCATTCTTACAATCTTATTTCGTTACTTTTCCTTGGTGCTTTTATCGGCTCTGCTTTTAAGCCTGCTTATGTTAAATTATGCGGCCACTTAGGACAAAAATATATTACGCTTGTGACTTCCGCACGCTTTTGTGACATGAGTCATATATATTGATAACATATGTATATATTACAAGGATACAGGCGAAAAGGTGGTGAACTTAGGCTGATGCAATGTATCGATATTTTCTCTTATCTCTTTTTCGGCAATTAGTTTCGGTAAAGTTGAGAAAACACGTCTATGACGGCATTTGCGAATTCAAGTGATGAAAGCGTATCGGTTTAAAAGCGAGTAGCGTGGTTGTAAACACAACAAGTGTGATTCATAACTATAATTTTAGCAACACCACCCACCATTGGCATTAACACAAGCGGCGGTTGAACATGTAAATGATTTTCCTCTCCTTTCGCAGTATGTCTGACGATATCTGGCGATTCCAGCTGCAAGCAGCGCTCCGACTGAAAGACTGTTCAGCAAAGCCGGACAAATAGTAACGGCAAAGCGAGTCAAGCTTAAGCCGAACAAGGCGAACATGTTAGTGTTTCTTGCCGAACATTTATGAACAAACGTGCGAAATCGTTTATGCTTTAAGCTTGTAAATAATAATATAGATATTTAAATTTGTCGGCTGGTCGTTGTTTGTGTATTTTCACTTGTCTGAAGATAATTTTGTTACAGATATACGTAATAGTGCGTTACAGTAATACGTTACAGAGTCCTCAAAAGCCTAAGAGAAGCCTAGGATTAGGAATTTGACTAGGATCTATTTATTCCACTTTAATAAACGCACACATAAAATCTGTCGAAATTTGATGTCAACAAACAATATAGGTATCAGCGTTTCCGACGTATACACTCGGAACAACTTCGGTTATACCGACTCTTGCGTCCGGTTGAGTAAGGACCGCCCCTGACGCAACCGAGACGCAAGACGAACGCAACCGAGACGCTAGACGAACGCAACCGAGACGCCAGACGAACGCAACCGAGACGCCAAACGAACGCAACCGAGACGCAAGACGAACGCAACCGAGACGCAAGACGAACGCAACCGAGACGCACTGTTAGGTTATTTCTGAGCAGTACTGTAGCTTGTGAACTGAAAATAACCCTGGTAGTACATGAGAGACCAGAATCAAATGCTTTGTGAGACACAGACAGAGTCAGAATAAATCGATATAAAAGCTCGAAGATCCACAGTAAGAGAATTATCACCTACAGTACCATTGCCAAAGAAACAGCTAGCTGTATATATAAGCAATTCCCAGAGGCTTCAGATCTATATAATTCAGACATAACACAAAATAATTATTCATTCCAAGTCAATTGATATGGAAAGGAAATATAGAAACAAACAAACCAAACAGCAGATTTCTTATAGAATAATAAGTGGTATCACTGTTATTAAAATGTTCGAAATCAACTTTGCTAATTAAAATTATTATGAACTATTCATACGTGTGATACCAAGTCAAATTAAATAATTCACGGTACTGTACATAGACGATCGTAGTAGACTAGTAAAAGTAATATTGAATGAGAACGCTAAAATAATAGATTATTCATTCACCTTAGACTTACTCCTTTAGTTTGACTTGTCAGCTGTAGCATAACAGAGGAATGTATGACTCTGCTCCGAAATCCCTGTGCACTACTGCGCCCAATCATGGGAAAATGTACCTTTGCCGACAAATCACTGTACATTTGCCGCAATAAAACGTCGTCGTTGCTTTTTAAAGCAGAAACCGCGCATTCGAGCACGCTTGTGGAAGCCATTGACGTACTTCGATCAGGCACTAAGTCAGGGAGTAAGGGCAGCAAGTGCTAAACCAACCAGTGCACGCTATTTTGACTGATCTGCGGGTGTATCTGCAGGCTTTTTCGACCCATTTGCCTTGTTTTGACTGATCTGCAGGTGTTTTGCGGGCCTTTTTGACCAATCGGAATGGCTAAGACGGGGCAAGTTCGGCAAAATCACTCTAAACCAATCAGCGCAAGCCATTTTGACTGATCTGCAGGTGTGTTTGCCTGATAAGCGGAATTACGGGCCCTAAATTTAACGCATCCAGGTTGAATGCCTGACGAGTTGTGAAGTTATAAATAATTATACAAAATAATTAATATTTTGAAGGAAAGCTTTGCCGCTTTTGCGAGGATTGAAGGTCGTTCATCGCTATCGTACCGCGACGCGGTCCATTAATCATATTCCTGCAAAAATGTTATTGTTTTATGAAAATTTTAAGTTCTCTTTTCTCTTTGAGAATTTTTCACCTTAGTCATCTGACTTATTTGACTAATACTAAATCCGCCCCTGGTACACAGCCTTATTATTAGCTGGCTTTGCCAAATAAACCATAAAGACAAAGTTGACAGCTGACTATCACATCTATCACTTGACTATCAAGTAACGATTTCTTTAAGAGACTTACATGTAAGACAAAATTAATCGATAAAATATTTTATTAAAAAAGTGACAACGTTTCGACAAACCTATAACGTCATTTTCAAGTCAAAGTAAAAAGAAAGCAAAGTGTATGGAATATTTATAGCAATTACAATAATTAGATTCAGAGCTAAAAAATTAAATTAATTAAACATTGAAAGGTAAACAATTAAAAACACAGTACTATTGTCACACAGTATTATTATATAAATTGTTTATTATATAAAAAGTTTGGCGCTAATCGAGTCCGATTGTACATGTACATTGAGCGATGGCCTAATATCCCTAATATAAAACATCTCATAAACTAAACATTCAAATTTACTTCTACATTTACGACTTTACGTAACATTTTAAAGTTCTTGCTAGATAATTCGATTGCATCATTGTGGTGAACATCATCATTCAGGTGCTTTGCTATGGACGAGCTTGCTCTTTTATGTTCATCAATGCGTTGCAAAAGGTGCCGGGAAGTATATCCGAACCACATTCAAACTGATAAACCACACATTGTTGATTAACGATAGCCGGTTTGCTTTCACGAATCCCAAGAGAATCTCCAATCTTCTTACTTAATATAAACACTAGTTGCAGGCGTTGATGTATCTTGGCACTAAAGTAAAGAAGTTGTCGTCTAACTGCGTCAGCTGACCTTTGATCCTTGTACGGTAATGGTACTCTGAAGATCTGATTCTGCAATTCGGTAGAACTCTTCGCATTTAACTGATGACATAACGGATAGACATCTTCAAAACACTTCATGATAACTTCAAACTTGCGATCAGGATATTTCAGCTTCCGAAAGGTAAACCTAAGTTTATCACATTCATTGATGAAGGCAGACTTTAACCCCGTTTACACGGAGCCAAATTATCGGGATTGCGATCGCGATCGAGAGCTATCGCGGCAATCACGATAATTTTTGTCGTGTAAACACTCGATCGCGATAAATTTAATCCAGTTCTGGATGTGGTTTGCGATCGCGATCGAAAATAGCCATGGGGATTGCGATCCGAATAAACACGCGTTCGAATAAACTGGAGGTTTCCAAACATGAACAAAATCGTCTCCAGCATAGCACGATTCTTTCGTGCTCTAAACGTCGCAATATTCTCCAACCATTGTTATTCACTTTAAATAGTTGGAAGAATTGCCAAACATGCTTCGCCATTTTATTTGTAGCCTGCACTGTCAGAGAGGCCATCGTCCTGCAGGCCTTGTCTAGATCCCCAAAGAACAGTAACTTCCCGAACATGAGGGCAGCAACTTCCCGAACATGAGGGCAGCAACTCGGGCTTTCGAGAACGATCCGAATTGGGATAGCTGTCCGTGCATGTAAACACAACGTAAAATAGGGATTGCGATCGCGATACATCTATCGCGATCGCAATCCTGTACTGTTATTGCCGTGTAAACGGGGTTTTTGTCGACGATAACTTGGCGGCATGCGGTCGATCATTGTCTTAACGAGACCATCTTTATACCGGTTGTCTACATGGCTCTTGTAGTGTAAAAGCAAACCAGAATCTGTTGGTTTTCTGTAAGCCTCAGTGGTCAGAACGTTACCGACTTCTTTACAATCATTCCCAAAAATGTAGCTTACCAATAAGCGCAACCTCAATGGTAAACTCAATCGACGGATGTAGTTCAAGGTGGCTAGGAAATTGATAGCAGCATTAGCATCAAACATAAAGGAGCAGGAATTATCAACGAAGCGCTTGTAAACCTCTGGCATTTTATCAGCGTCACATAATCTCTCTTCTAGGGAACACATAAAAACATTTGCTAAAAGTGGACCAAGGGGAGAACCCATTGCTACACCGTCCGTTTGTTCATAAAGTGCACCGTTAAATTGGAATAGCTGGTCTGTTGTAACTCATGCTCGTAACAATTCAACCAGTTGCTCTTTTCTGAGATGAAGGTCGTAGGTACTGTTGAACCAATCATCCTTAAAAGCCTTATCAGCCAAAATGTGGATTGTTTCTTCCAGTGGCACATCTGTAAACAGAGATGTGACATCATACGACACCAATATTTCATTCTCATTCATCCTTCGATTGCGAACTTCATTAAAGAAAACAAACGAATCCGTTATTGTGTAATCATTGATCGAGAGCGGTTTCAATTTTGAATGACCAACATCCGTCGATTGAGTTTACCATTGAGGTTGCGTTAATGGTAAGCTACCTTTTCTGGCAATGATTGTAAAGAAGTCTGGTACCGTTCTGACCACTGAGGTTTACAGAAAACCAACAGATCCTGGTTTGCTTTTACACTACCAGAGCCATGTACACACGTAAAAATCTCACAGGTAGTAACAAGGTTGTTGGTTCAACATGCCTGTAACAGCATTGTCAACATGATAGAACAGGACTGTTAAAATAACAGCACTGTTCAAGCATGTTTCAACATTTTGTTACAGGCTTGTTGAATCGACAGCAGTTGTTCGTTAGAACATGCAAAACCCAGTCTGATAGAACAACCAAGTTCATGGCTGTTGTAACAACGCTGTTCAACCTTGTTATTTCATCATGCTCTAACAACATGTTGTATCATGCATAAACAATGTTGTTCAACACTGTTCAAGCCTGTTCGATCATCAGCCATGAACACTACTGTTCCAACATCCATGAACAGGCCTGTTGACAACCCTGTTCAAGCTGGCCAGCTCAACCCTGCTCAAGCCTGTCGATATCAACAATGTTTTTGGCTGTTAACAGGTAAAAACAGACTGTTTGTTTTTACGTGTGTAGACAACCGGTATAAAGATGGTTTCGTTAAGACAATGATCGACCGTGCCGCCAAGTTATCGTCGACAAAGTCTGCCTTCATCAATGAATGTGATAAACTTAGGTTTATCTTTCGGAAGCTGAAATATCCTGATCGCAAGTTTGAAGTTATCATGAAGCGTTTTGAAGATGTCTATCCGTTATGTCATCAGCTAAATGCGAAGAGTTCCACCGAATTGCAGAATCAGGTCTTCAGAGTACCATTACCGTACAAGGATCAATTAAAGGTCAGCTGACGCAGTTAGACAACAACTTAAAAAACCAAGATACATCAACGCCTGCAACCAGTGTTTACAAGTAAGAAGATTGGAGATTCTCTTGGGATTCGTGAAAGCAAACCGGCTATCGTTAATCAACAATGCGTGGTCTATCAGTTTGAATGTGGTTCATGTGACGCGGACTATGTCGGATAGTTGACTCTCCTTGTTGTAAAAGCTCTCTCAGTGAATTTACTACTGTATCTGAAAGCTTTGTCTGTAACACAATCAAACAGTACTCGTCTAAATCCTGTGCCTTGGATCCTGTACCTACACATCTGCTAAAGGAATCTCTTGACGTGTTAGCTGCCCCAATTACTGACATTATCAATTCATCCTTATCCTCAGGAGTATTTCCTCTGTCACTTAAGAAAGGTCTCATCTGCCCATCTATTAAAAAACCTACTAGTGATAAAGAGCAATTCCCTAACTATAGACCTATTACTAACGTGGCTTTCTTGTCAAAAGTATTAGAGCGGAATGCTGCCAGACAGACAACAGACTATCTTATTGAGAATAACCTCCTTGCAAAAATGCAATCTGCTTATAGACTCTTTCATAGCACAGAGACAGCAGTTCTGCGTGTTTTCAATGACATCCTTAATGCACTTGATGAAAATCAGGAAGTAGTGTTGGTACTGTTGGACTTATCATCTGCGTTCGACACCATTGACCACACTGTTCTATTGGAGAGACTTAAACATCGTTATGGGTTTAGTGGAACTGTACTAGCCTGGTATCGCTCATACCTTTCTGATCGGGTACAGTCAGTTACGGTGAAGAATACGCATTCCTCAAATAAACCATTGCAATATGGTGTACCTCAGGGTTCTGTACTGGGTCCACTTCTGTTTTCACTCTTCTTTGCGCCATTGGAAGATGTGATCAAAGCCCACGGCCTTGATTGCATAATGTACGCTGATGACACACAGCTGTATATGCCTATAAAATCTCCATGTGATCGACCTGCTGCTCTAGCTAAACTTGAGTTATGTATTAAGGACATCACCATCTGGTGTACTATGAATGGTCTTATATGCAATCCAAGTAAAACCGAGATTGTCCATCTATCATCACGTTTTATGCATTGCGAACCAATACCAGAAATATGTGTCAATGATGTGATAATCCAACCAGCTCCGGTTGCACGTGATCTCGGTGTTGCTGTTGATAGACATTTAAAATTAAATACTCATGTAAATAACATTTGTAAATCGGCCACTTTGGCTATCAGAAATATTGGCAAGATCAGGAAATATTTGAGTAAAAAGGACTGTGAGAAGTTGGTGCATGCATTCATAACATCAAAACTTGACAGCTGTAATAGCATCCTATATGGCTTACCAGATACTGAATTGAGCAAGTTACAGCGAATTCAAAATACAGCTGCTAGACTTGTTGCAGGGGTTAAAAAATCGGAGCATATCTCCCCTGCGCTACGTAATCTTCACTGGTTGCCGGTGAGATCACGGATTGTTTTTAAGATATTAATAATTACTTTCAAGGCTTTGCATGGCCAGGCGCCTGTTTATATTACTGATTTGCTAACTAAATATAAACCTACTCGTACTTTGAGATCATCTGAGCAAAATCTGCTACTCGAGCCAAAATCCAAAACGGTGACTCATGGAGACAGAGCATTCTCGGTTGCAGCGCCAAAACTGTGGAATTCATTACCACAGGAAATTAGAAGCTTTGAAATGTTAAGTAATTTTAAGTCTGCAGTTAAGACTTTTCTTTTTTAAAATTAATAGTTATTGTTCATAGTGTTAATATATGTAGTAGGCTTTATCTTATAATGAAACTGTAATTAGCTTTAAAAGCAACTTTAAGAAGATATATATTGTTGTAAGAGCATTGAGACTATTGTATAATGCTCCTAATACGTCTTTATTATTATTATTATTATATACTTCCCGGCACCTTTTGCAACGCATTGATGAACATAAAAGAGCAAGCTCGTCCACAGCAAAGCACCTGAATTTTCACCACAATGATGCAATCGAATTATCTAGCAAGAACTTTAAAATCTTACGTAAATGTAGAAGTAAATTTTAATGTTTACTTTATGAGATGTTTTATATTAGGCCATCGCTCTTTCAATGTTTAATTAATTTAATTTTTTAGCTCTGAATCTAATTATCGTAATTGCTATAAATATTCCATACACTTTGCTTTCTTTTTACTTTGACTTGAAAATGACGTTATAGGTTCGTCGAAACTTTGTCACTTTTTTAATAAAATATTTTATCGATTAATTTTGTCTAAAGTCCAATTTACATAAATATGCCAAAAAGTTAATACTAAAGTTAACAAGTAACATAGTAACAAGTAACTATATATTTTTTAGATAATATGCACACTGTCCTTTTTATTCCTACATAATCATATTGTTAGGTATGAGCTGATTTACCTTATCAGCCGATATATCGGTGGTTACCGATATTGGTCACTAAGAATTATTAATACTTGAGTTTCGAAAACAATTAATTATGCAAGATATCATAAGAAACCGATTTTTCATGATTAAAAATGGTACCAAATAAATTGATCTAAAAATGATTTAATTATGCATATCTGAAAGTAACATGAGAAAAAAATCAACATGTTGATTCCCAGCATTAATGAAGGGTACATACGCGAGGGGTTGCGTGTACATATTTGTAGGCACTAATCAATATTTACTGTCTCAAGCTGATGATACACGATCACGAAAAATGAACCTGAAAAGTGCATTATGGGATAACGCCCTAATGTACCTGCAGAGGTCGAAGAATAAATGACGGTTGAAAGGTTCAATACTTGGAAAGTAAGCTATTTCAAATGTTGATTATTCAATAAAGTCAGTTGGTCGAAAAAACATCTGTCATACCAATTAACAGTCTACGCACCATTAAAGTTTAACGATTATACTTTGCACAAACGTTGAAAACACCGAAAAATTAACCACTTTTACAACGTCAAGGTATAACCAAGAACAAAGTGAAAAGGTGGTAAACTGCCAAGAATTTAGTGACGAAATACTGACGTTTCGAGTATTTCGTCAGTAAACGTCAGTATTTCGTCACTAAATTATTGGCAGTTTACGACCTTTTCACTTTGCTATATATTCAAAACACTGTCTACGCAGCACTCTACTTTTTTATAACCAAGAACGCAAGTTTTATCGCAACTGGTATCCCATAATACAAAGCGCTCATTCGTATTTTGAGATTCGTGATTCGCGATGTGTCTTTTTGGAAAGGTATTTATTGATCTGATTTGTATTTTCAATTTTGTAGAGTTACTGACAAATAGTATTGTGCAAGGAGTTTTGTGGTGCTATTGTTTTTTTCAACAAACATGGCTAATCATTCAAAGAAGTTGAAACATAACAAGCAGCACAGCATAAAGTTACTAAGTCATAAAAGAAGTCATACCAGAGAAAAGTCTTTCAAGTGTGATGTCTGCGACAAAGCATTTTCCCAGTCATGTCACTTACTATGTCATAAAAGAACTCATACAGGAGAAAAGCCTTTCAAGTGTGATGTCTGCGTCAAAGCATTTTCCCAGTCAAGTCATTTACGATATCATAAAACTACTCATATAAGAGAAAAGACTTTCAAGTGTGATGTCTGCGACAAAGCATTTTCCCAGTCATGTCACTTACTATGTCATAAAAGAACTCATACAGGAGAAAAGCCTTTCAAGTGTGATGTCTGCGTCAAAGCATTTTCTACGTCAAGTCAATTAGTATATCATAAAAGAACTCATACAGGAGAAAAGCCTTTCAAGTGTGACGTCTGTGACAAAGCATTTTCCTTGTCGGGTACCTTAATACGTCATAAAAGAACTCACACAGGAGAGAAGCTTTTCAATTGTGACGTCTGCAACAAAGCGTTTTCACGGCAAATTGGCTTGCTACAACATAAAAGAACTCATACAGGTGAAAAGCCTTTCAAGTGTAATGTCTGTAACAAAGCATTTTCTACGTCAAGTCACGTACTACGTCATAAAAGAACTCATACAGGAGAAAAGCCTTTCAATTGTGACGTCTGTGACAAAGCATTTTCGCAAAATGCTGGCTTGCTACAGCATAAAAGAACTCATACTGGAGAAAGGCCTTTCAAGTGCGATGTGTGTGACAAAGCATTTTCCCAGTTAAGTCACTTACTAAACCATAAAAGAACTCATACAGGAGAAATGACTTTCGATTGTGACGTCTGTAACAAAGCATTTACACGGAAAAATGGCTTACTAGAACATAAAAGAACTCATACAGGAGAAAGGCCTTTCAATTGTGACGTCTGTAACAAAGCATTTTCACGGAAAAATGGCTTAGTAAAACATAAAAGAACTCATACAGGAGAAAAGCCTCTCAAGTGTGACGCCTGCGACAAAGCATTTTCTACGTCAATTTGTTTACTACGCCATAAAAGAACTCACACAGGAGAAAAGCCTTTCAAGTGTGATATCTGTGACAAAGCATTTTCCCAGTCAAGTAACTTACTACAACATAGAAGAACTCATACAGGAGAAAAGCCGTTCAAGTGTGATGTCTGCTACAAAACATTTTCCCAGTCAAGTAACTTACTACAACATAGAAGAACTCATACAGGAGAAAAGCCTTTCAAGTGTGATGTCTGCGACAAAGCATTTTCCCTGTCAAGTACCTTACTAAAACATAGAAGAACTCATACTGGAGAAAACTCCCTTAAATGTGAAGTGTGCAACAAAGATTTTACAAGGTTAAGCCATCTGAAACGTCATTCAAAAACACACCACATGAAAAAGAATGAAGGAAAAACACATGGACGTCAAGTGGAGTTTGAATGCAGGGAATGTGGCACAAAGTTTTCTTCATCGCAACAATTTGACCTGCATCAGTTAGACCATGAGCTGGAAGCAACAGAACCAACTGGGATAAATTATGTATGTTTCAAATGTAGTGCAAGATATGACTTTTTAAAAGAACTGCTTGACCATGTACATAAAGATCATACTTTAGTATAACGATATTAGCAGCAATTTGGAAACAAATAAGTTAGATGACGTTTTTAGCTTTTTCATCCATACTCAGTCCAGTTGCATTTGTATATAGACAAGAGTACAAGATGCCCATTAGGCGTTAACTTGGGCTAGTTATGTATATATCTTCTATTCATCAAATTTGTCAGTTGTCAGAAATTCAGCTAAACTGGGCCCAGTTGTCTCTTAACTACAGTTTAACTGTTGTTTGGACATTTAAATTGTAGTAAACTTGTGAAACTCTGACGGTGGTTGGCCGGCGTGTGCAATTTTGTATATTTATCATCTCAAATCATTAATAATTCATGAGTAAACAGTACTAAACACAAAGGAAATCAGTACCGAATATGTGACGACATTTGTTGTAAACACTGCACTGGGATTTGGACAGAACTTGGTCGATCTGGAGTTCCCCAATCCACTGTTTCCACTTTGGAAGGAAATTTGCTTCCACAGATGCGTCAATAGGGGGTAGGGGTAAGATATTACTAGAAATACGAATCCGCAATAATCCCCTCACTCACCTTTGCTACCACTACCCCATCCATGGTGCCCAGACCGCGTATTTGTATTTGTAGTAGCTGTCGATAGCAAATCCGAAAAAGCTGGTTCGTCGTACGTAAATTTTGAACGTTATCTCGGACAATATTTACTCGATAACAATTCTGAAAACAGATTTGGAATTACCGAGTCTAAATACATAACATGCGTGTCTATTAAATATTACGAGAACGTGCATACCCTTCATAAAAACCTGTTTATGTACTTGCCTTTTTTTTCAAAAGTTCTTTGTGTAAGCCCCTCCCCTCTAGTGACGCATCTGTGCAAGGAAATTTCCTTCCAAAGTGAAAACACCGCCCTCTAATCATAACCCTAACATCACTAGAGTTTCATCCTAACCCCCCTGCGGGATGGTCCCCAGGCCTCGGAAAAACGGCAGGTTTTCGAAAAGCAATATGCGTAATATCGCGACCCCTGTAATATTTTATGACTAAAGCATGTGATGTCCACATGAAGTACTTTTACACTCATCACGTGACTACTGTACTAAGTCATGCTAACTGAGTAGTCTGAGTAGAGGAGTCATTTAATAAAATAGTTTGGAATCAAGTTTACAAGTATTGGAGTATAGCATCAAAAATACAATTAACATGGTCCTTCGATAAGCCGAATTAGAGAACCCGAAATAAACGATGTCTTTGGATAAAGAAAAGAGTTCGAAGAGCCGGCAATCGCTCCGTCACGAAGATAATTCAGAATATTAACGACGGCATAGGAATGTCGGGGCCGTTGTACCCGGAATATCACGGAATATGGTGGAATATCACGGAATATGGCGGAATATCACGGAATCGGAAATATAATCAAAATCGGAAATATAATCAAAATCCTCCTAGATACGCATTAGGATTGCTACCTCATGTTAGGATCACAAAATGGTTTTGGACAAAATTTTGGTTCGGATTATAGTTGTGTTGGAGACAGGCTTAAATGAAGTAACCAGCTTTAGCCATACATGAAGTACCTACCCGTATTAGAGCCTTGCCACTGGCCAAAAGAACCACAGGCTCTGGGAAGCATTACGCTGCCAGGAACACGTAAAAACCACTGACCTCTATATATAACTGGACTGCTTGCTCCCTATACCAATCACTTACAGAAAGTGTCGTAAAAAGGATGGCGTCAGCTGGAGTCTATTTTTTCATGGTAGTGACTACTGGCCATTGGATTGTTGGCGCAAGTTTGTCCAACGACCAATCAACAGTGTGACCAAATTTGGTAAAATATTTTACTTTTTGGTAAAATTTCGTCAATTTTGGAAAAATTTTAGTGATGAAATTTTTTTAGTAAAAAAAATTTTGGTAAATGTTTAGGAATTTTAATTATCAGTAATTTTTTTGGTAAAAATTCGTGTTTGAATGTTCTGTTGTGCAATAGAGATGCTAAAAGTCTGCGATGAACGATGAATGAAACTGTCTAGTACAGTCTAGCCTGCAAAACCTGCTAATTTCGAACATGGAATAGGAAATTAACGGGTTGTCATGGCTCCCATGACGTCACTATTGTATTTGGCGGGAATTGCAGAGAATTCACACATGGTTACGTCGATTATTTTATTGTGGCGAAATTTGGTAAAAAAAATTCTCGATTTAGTAAAATTTGAACACAAATTTAGTAATAACCGCTGGAAAAATGTGGTCACACTGCCAATCAAATTTGTTTTATACGATAACTATGGCGTCAGCTGGAGTCCTTTTTCCCGTGTCGTGATAAAAATGGCATTTTCCTTCTTCAAAAACGAGACTGGACAAAAAAACCTTGAAAGTAGAGATGTTCTTGACCAGAAAACTTTCTACTAAATTCTAAAAGTCGTCAACACTATAGTTGTCAACACTCGGAGGACGTATGAAATTATTTTCGGTTGTATGACATTTAATCTCTTTTTAGACTTTTATCCTCATATATAAAGTGCGAACTTGTTGCTTTTGTTCTTGAAGGTTGTTTATCTATAGAAACATTAGATTTACAGAAAAAGAATGCTGAATAGATATTGGATACGTGTTTACTATTTTTTAAAAAGTAAGCCGGCCGATGAGTGGCTGTCAGGCTGAAGCATGATAAACATAACCCAGTAAACATTAAAACACAAATTATATCAGGAATTGCAAATTTCAAACTCGTTTATTTTGTATTGACAATATCAAAATGTCATCTGGTCAAAAAAACGTTGCTTTAAAAACCACCTTAAGGTAGCAATAGTGGAAAAATTTACAAATATGAAGAAATTTTTTTTTCCATTTTTGAATCTGAGAAATCGTTTTCTGTAAGTGAAAAAAAATTGAGTTGGAAAAATTGAGTTTTAAAATATGATTGGACGAGGTCTAATTGGATGATAAGAAGGCGGGACACTTGATCAAAGCCTTTCGTGCTTTTTCTCAATTCAATTCTGCACCAAAGTTTGCGTCTTTCTCTCGGTAAAACTTTGCCGCGTTTTAACAGTTTTCACTGAAATTTTTGTCGGTTGTTGAAAACATACCCTTCAACGAAAACGTGTGGTCGATTTTTGATACGTTGCGTTTTTTCGTTTTTATCGCGTTTTGAATTTAAAAGATATGAAATATGTTGTGACACGAAAATCATTATTAAAAATTGAACGAAACAGAATTTCAAAAATCGCCGACACGTTTTTGCTGGTCATTTATCGGAGGTTACAACGGTATAAACTGGAAAACCATAACTTAAATTCCAAAGGACTTTAACCAGACGAATCCAACACACTTATTTTTTCTTTCAGTAAATAAAACAATTGAACAATTCACCCCAATAAAATTAGGTTTTAACACTGTTTTCTATGATCAATTTGCATTAAATTGATGTATTACAAGTTGTTATCGCATTAATAGGGGCAAGGTTTTTTACGACGCGATGCTGGATAACCCAATTGCTACCTTAAAGCATAAAACGAGAAAAATACTGTATATTTGTATTTAATTTACTACCCGGGCCACCACACCAAAACTTTGATCGCGCCGTGCAAGAGTGAAGTCTGGCCAGCTTGGGGAGGGGATTGCTGGGCATACCATTACCACCCAGAAAATTTTGAAACTCTAGAGTCTCTGAAATGGCATTTCCAGCATTTTGCGAAAGCAGAATATTTGATTTCGCGTTCGCAAGAAACGATGACACGATAAAAATTTTCGGTTGGACAAACTTTGTTCTTTAATTAGTGCCAAAAATAAGGGAACATTGGAGTCAGAGTTATATATAGAACATCAGACAAAGAACATTAGATGGTTTATTGTTTAATATATGCAATGATAGTTTTAGTCAGGAAGGATGGTCCATTTGTCCAGGCTCAGGATTCACTGATATGGGAAGACAGGATTGGTATGGTGTTCTTTTCCGATAAATTACAAATAAATAAAAACATACTTGAAATATAATGACATCAGGCACTTATAAGATGATTAATAAAATATCGCATGTATGCTTGCCAAAATACTTTTTACTAGGGCCTTCACGACGTTTACCAGGGTCGCTACAACGGCTACAACCGCTACAACCACTACTACCAGTACAACCGCTACTATCAGTACAACCGCTACAATCAGTACAACCGCTACAACGGCTACAACCGCTACTATCACTACAACCGCGACAACCACTACAACGCTACTACCACTACAACCGCTTTTCTACCGCTACAACCACTATTATCAGTACAACCGCTACAACCGCAACGACCAGTACAACCACTACAACCGCTACAACCACTACAACGGCTACAACCACTACAACCAACTGTCACTACTGCCCGACTACCATCACTCTGCCACTACCATCACTACAGCTGCATCAAGTACAACTCACGCTGTCAGTCCTATATCTGACATACAGTACGCCATGTCTACTTGTAATTTTCCACTCTAATAATCTGCTCTACTTGTATTATTCAAAACTCATATAAGCAGAACGTACAGCAAATATTTTACATCTCCTTTTAATGTATGATGAAGAATATTTTTAATCTCCTTTTACAATTTGATTCAATTCAAGACTATTACGAATATTACAACAGATTTTAACACGTGAGACCAACTGGCCAATCACAGCGCACCTTTAGAGAGTAGTGTATGACCCCAAAATGATTCACGTGTCCTCTCTTTCTCGTAATAAAAAAAATTGTCCGATCCCGAAGGAGAAAATGCTTTAAAACACGAAAACTCTAACTGCGCAACTGTAAATATAGCGAAGTGGGACCTTCCAATATGGCCGCCGCGACCAACCGGAAGCTTAATTTTCAGTCTATTTCTAGATCAGTGGTACAAACCAATGTTGCCAACCTTGGGATTTTATCCCAAGATCTTGGGATTTTTGTGGATAGATAGAGCACGGATTATCAGGGCAATTTCACAACCGAAATGGCTGGGAGAGTTGGCATGTCAAGACATAACAAGACATTTGGTAAGAACTAATTTCTTCACATTTCGGTTTAGCCAATATCATCTATACTCCGTCATCTACATCACCGTTTGTTCACCAAATATCTCACCGTCACTTTCGATCGCCATAGCCAATATCATCTATATTCCTTCATCTACATCACCGTTTGTTCACCAAATATCTCACCGTCACCTTCGATCGCCATAGCCAATATCATCTATATTCCGTCATCTACATCACCGTTTGTTCACCAAATATCTCACCGTAATCACTTTCGATCGCCATAACCAATACTTACAACATATTTGCATTCACACCCAAACCCCTTAAAAATCCCTCCTGAAGAAGACTCAGCAGAAACTCCAGCATTACTGTCATCAAATTTAACAAAAATTGTAGAGGGTATATTACTAAACTTTTATTACTGTACCTAACTGACCATTAATTAATCGATCACCGATATCTACATTGGTTGTGAGCATAACTCTTGCACTTTCTTTGATCACAATTTTAGTGTCCTCCAGTTTCGGATCTTCCTTTAGACAACACTTTTTCAATATCCTGTTTTGTAAATGGGGTGGGAATTGATCTGAAGCTTTTAAAACGTATTGTGGCGATGGAATTTGTTCTAGGCGATCAATATTGTACTCATCCACTGGCGCATTTTCTGCAAAGATGTGTAATGCATCTAATGGATAATTTTCATCACCAGGAGTTATTGCTTTAGATTGAATACACTTGATATCATCGTCTGTAATCTGTATGTGAAGCAGTGCGCACTCTATTTAATAGTTGAGTGAAGGCGAGGTCATCTTTTTGTCTCATGATCTGTGTTAGTTCTGCCATTTTGAAGACATGCCATGGATGGTACAGATTAAATGCATCATTTTTATAATTTGAAAAGGCAGTTACGCTTCGAATTGGTGGTAGCTGAAAGAAGTCTCCGACAACAAGTATACTGATTCCTGCAAATAGTTCACTATTAGGTGTAACAAATATCTCTTTCAATCTCTGGTGAATATGCAGCAGACCCATGTTTGAAACCATTGATATTTCATCAATCATGATCAGTTTCAATTCAGCCAAGGACAGTCTCATCTGTGTTCTTCTCTGATCAGACATTGCAGGTACATTATTACCACATTCTCTTGGAATTGCTAGAGCAGTGTGCACGGTTGTTCCACTAATATTTATGGCAGCTACACCAGTTGGAGCCGTTAGCAACACAGAAGGTAACTCGGGATTCATTGGAGCATGTCTAAATGTTTTTGTAACTGTATGATATATAGCTCTAATTAAGTGTGATTTCCCTGCACCGCGGCCGCCAGTAACAAAAAGATGCATTGGATCTACTTGAGAAGGCTTAAGAGTGTTTAGGTTTGCCATCTTATGACTTGGTTCTTTCCTGGTGTAGAAGTATGCATATCGTTGTTCATTGTTCATTGTTTAAGGATCTTATAGTTTTTCGTAGATCGTCATCACTTATATCTGTGGGTTGATTGTAAGAACTAATTCCAGAAGATGATTGAACTGATTCACGATTTGGTGCAAGATGTTGTGGTGACGATTCGTTAAAAGACTCTGTTTCATCAGAACCGTCAGGTAATCTTTGTCGCAAATCTTCATTTTCCTGGTCATTTATTGGATCATAGGAGTGAGATGGTACACCATTAATAGCATCACCATCTGGTTCAAATATTTCTTTGTTGCGTTGTACTATTGTTTGAACATCTGGTTCGTAAAACGTAGAAATATATGTCTGGTCTTCACCCAGGAGTTCCTCTTCATTATGCCATGGTAAATACAACATGAGAAGGTAGTGAAAATATTTTTCAGGCTCTTTCCTTTTGTTTGGAGTGTAATACCGAATGACAGCTTTAACTTTTCTGCACTTCATAACTTCTTTGCTATTGACAAGTTTTATTTTATCAGGAAGTCCTGTAGTAGGATTGTCGCTATTTTGGGATTCAATGATCTCATCTGTAAGCACTTCAGGTTGTGAATCAGATACTTCATAAAAATCACTTTTGTAATCTTTGAAATAGTGTGCAGCAAATAGTGCCAAACACATATTGATGGCAGGAATATTTCTTGGTCTGTCACTATAACGAACAATAATATTAGACTTAAAAATGTCAGTACTGTCATCATCTAACTCATCAAGTTCTTCTGGAGTCTTTGCAACTCTAACGCGATTTTTGCTAAGTCTGTGCTAACAAAGACGGTTTTTGGGAATATTTTTCTTAACCAGAGTTCAGGCATGCATCTATAAACACATTCTTGAGCACTGACTTCACGAGTTGAGAGAAAAGCTGCACCTATTTTTCTCAATCCATCTCTTATACTTAAGTTGGCTTGTTTAGCTTCTTTTGCTGCATTTACAATAGCTTGAGAACATTCAGTTTCATCCTTTGTAAAGTAAGAACAAACGTATGTGATACACTTGTAATGATTAAACACTGGTTGCAAGCCAACATTTGCAGCAAATCCTTTTAACCCAGCAAAAAAGTAATTGTTGATAAAACAACTGTCTAATGGTCTTTTGAGGTGCAATTCATAATCAGAATCTGGAGATATTGATATAGCCCATTGGTAGTCTTGTTCGGTAATACCTATATCATTTAAAATGTCATTTGGAGTAGCATTTGGTTCATAAGTAGATTTGCTTGGGTTTAGCACATGACATCGTCAATTTTCTGTTTAACTTTAGACAAAATTTCCTGTTTTCTTGTTAGAATATTGGACTTAATTTCTTCATCCATATCTTCAGCTAAAGGTTCAGCAACAATTGTCCTCTCAGTAAAAAACTGTCTGAAGTTAAACCTACATGCAACATTCATAAAGTTGAGGATCTGTTTCTTTGTCTGGGAGGTATGCTTGAACATGTTGGTCAATGTAATCAATGTATGCATCTTTTAATTTGTATCGTTTGTTAATTCTGGGCAATCAGAAGTCCGCATTAAAGCATGTAAATGTGGCGAGCCTCTCATTTGAAATTCGATACGGAGTGCATAACATACTATTTTGCCAATCGGGTTTGCATTTGTGAGCAAAACCTGCCTGAAAAATGTTTCCACTCGATACGAAAATGTTTAGCAACAATAACGGGATTCAAATTTAACATTGAACATCGCTCATGATAGGACAAAGCCTCTGCTTCTTTATCTGTCGTGTTGTTGCCTTTTGTTTTAGCAAGAATCTGAAATAGCTCAGGCCATCTTAAATCTGCACATGACAATGTCATAAACCATGTCGACGGTATCCCCAGCTGTTTAACCATTGCTACTAGTACTACTTCATACATGAATTTTTGCCAGTAAGGAGGTGATCCAGGAATTTGTCGTAAAAACAAATATGCTTGATCTTGTAAAAGAAGATTTTGAAAAGCTTTTAACTTTTTATTTATTTATTTATTTATTTTATTTATCTTTTTACTTGTGATGCTGTGACTGACTGACCATGTACTTTTTTTAGGGCTATATATTAATACTATTAGAGATCTTTTTCTGCTCCATGATAAACTGTGCAAAAAAGAGATGCTCTTTTTAGTTAGAATTAGGATTAGTTGCAAATTTTCCACTGTAATGTAAAAGCCGAGCATTAAAATACTTTACTGGAGATAATTTTATGTCTCGTTCAGCAGTGTAGCCAAATCGTCCCTTAGGAAGAAGTACAGGAAATGAAAGTTCCTCACAAAGTTTGTCAGTCATCAATACCTTCACCAATGTTGAAAACTTCTCTTCCTGTTGAATTATCACAGTCTGAGGTTTCAAGATTAACAGGATAATTTGGCAAGATTGACTGAAGACATGTTTCACCTGTTGCTGAACGATGTTCATTTAATGGGTCATCTTGTTCTTCAGCCTCTTCATCAATTTGTTCCTTTGGTACATGAATTTGTGACTGCAATGGCTCATCTGTATTTTCTTCATTACAAGCAAGAGAGTTCAAATTAGTCAAGTCTGAACTAATATTGCCAGATTGAATTTTAATGTTTTTGTATAAAGGATTGTTTACTAAAAGCCATCTTAATGCATTGGTTACAAATTGAGGACGAACTGCTTGGAAGTAAATATGACCCCTAAATTGAAGTTTCCTTTTCAGTTTAAGGGGCGGACCATTAGAAAAGTGATGGGGGGGTGGGACTTTTTCAGCTTGCACGAATTTATTTTTTTATCATTTGCTTGTGCAGGATTTTTTTTTATTGTCTAATCCTTTGCACGAATTTTTTTTATTACACATACCAACCTGACAAGAAATTGAGTAACAATAAACTGACATTTCAAGCGGAGCCCTTCATTAGAGTAAAATGTCAACACATTTTACTCTGATTGAGGGCTCTACTCGAAATGTCAGTTTATTGTTACTCAATTTCTTGTCAGTTTACCACCTTTTCATTTTGCGATTTCTATTAAAACACCGCCTATGTAGCACTCTACATTTTTATACTCATTAATAAACAGTAAACACACCTTTATAACACCTATTCATGTGCACTGGTCTATTTGTTTTTAATGTTATAGACCAATATGCATTATTTATGTGGTGTTCATGTGCAAACAGTACCCTGGATGTTTAATAGTACAGGTATCCATGGTCCTGGTACAATACTGTAGTTTTGCTGTACCTACAATTATTGTTCTTGATAATTTTTTTGAATACAGATGATGACATTAATAATATCAATATCCCTGCCACTATTGTTTGCTCCTTTATTTAATAGTGCCTGAAATAAATACTAAATATAAAAATAATAATCACTTTCAAAATGTGTATAAAATTATACTACTCTTATGCATCTTTATTCTTGCAATTTTAAATTTAGTGTAAATCCCTATGGTATAGTGGTTTACACTAATAGATGTATACACCATTTTGACTTATGGTTTTCAGTATCAAGAAGATATTTGACTTCTAGTTTTCATCATGAGAAGGCTCTGCACGAATATTTTTTCTCAAACTTTCTTTGTGTACGAATTTTTTTTCCGAGCACATTGCCTTGCACGAATTTTTTTTTGGTTTTCCCCCCACCCCCGCCATCACTTTTCTAATGGTCCGCCCCTAAGTAAAATTATTCCAGATCTGTCAGGTGGTCTAGGAAGAACATTACAAGTTTGATCACATTCCACCGGCACATTACATATTGCACCCTTGATTTTTCTTTGTTGTCCTTTTGGCATTATTACAATTTTTTCAAACACTATTCTCTGTGCAACAAGAATTTGTTCAAGTTTCTCTAATGTCGCAAGTTCAGAAGGTGTTTCATCAACAAATAAATTATTTACCACAGCTTGACATGGATGTTGACCTTTCATTAATTTAGCATGGCAAGTTTCGCAAATGTACATATTGTGATCAAAAGAGTATTGAAACCTAAAATAATCTTGACAAGGATATTTACTTTTCTGTAAGATGAACACAGACCTTTTGTATAGCATTCGGTTACAATAACAGCAAATGTAAAACGGTCCTGCTTTAATGAGATTTTTAAATTTTTTGATGTACACTTCAATGCAATGAGACTGAAATTTATTTTCCAACCGTTTCCCTCTCTCTTTATTCAGTAGACCTTGTTTTTGTTTTGGATTTAACGACATTCGCTTTTCCATGATTTTATTTGAAAGTATAGTAATTGACTTATGTTTCGTTGATGTATCCATTGCTTTATATTTTTCTCTCTTATTTTCAATTTTTTTTTGTTTTTGATCTTCCCCTATTGTCTTCTGGTAATTCTTACTTTTAGTTAGTAATTCATTTTTCTTTTCATCATCTAAAGCTTTATATTTTGCTCTCTTATTTTCTAGTAATTTTTGTTTTTGTTCTTCCCCTATTGTCTTCTGGTAATTCTTATTTTTAGTTAGTAATTCATTTTTCTTTTCATCGTCTAAATTCATGACATCGACCATTAATATCAGCTTGAATTAGTGGAATATATGCAAACAGAATTGCAGTCAATTGTTAAAATGAATGAGTGATAGTTTTCTGAAAGAAGCAATTCAAATGCTCTGTGAAATGGCACACAGTACTGAAACCCTTCAATAGAACTATATCCAATTACCTTACCGCTAAGTTGAGATGGCAGTTCTGTAAACATTAAAAATGATTAACACGACAAGTTTGAATATAGTTCATTACCAATATTCATTATTTGAACCAAGTTTTGTGGTGAGCATATGTTCTGTTTTTTGTTGAATATGAGAGCACATATAAACACATTGCTAAACACTGTTTTCCTGTAGTTTCCCCAAATATAATCTCATTTCCCTGGCTTTTAGGTGCACTTATTGTTTTGCTAGAATCAATATATACAGGTCCTGGATTTGTCTCAATATATGTACACAATGCAAACTTACAGACACTTGTCAGTTGACATTTTTGTAGACCTTTAATACATGTTGTGCTTCTAAATCCCAAAATGACCACACTGATATTTTTTCTCTTCAATTTCTATATGTCTAAGAAACAGCCTGCGAGTGTATAAACTTGATCATGTAGTACACATCTAAGTTGTGGAAAATGCTGCAAATTGACATATATTCAAAATATGTCGCACTGAGGTTTCTACAGGCACCCATGTTGATCACGTGTTCGTTGGTGGTATAAAGTCTGTATAAAGTCTGTTCGTCTGTATAAAGATGGCGTCGAGTCATGTAGGTCATGACTGCCGAGTGTTTCTCTTTCTTTTTGTTCTGGCCTCATTGTTTGTGGTCGTAAGCATCTCTGGAAGGTGTTATGAAGATGTTTTCTGTATTTCGTCGAAAACTAACCTTGTATGCTCAGCTGGGATGCGAAATCTCACTGTTGGTGGCGTTTTTCCCTTTGTTGGCCTGTGGGACTTGCAGACGGGAAGTGGTGTCTTTCATCTGGGTATCTCGACTGTGTTGGATAAGGGATTTCGTGGTGTTATTCTGCATCGGATGTTGGTAAAAACTACCAATTATTGTTATCAACGGCGAAGGCGAACTCGACGGAGACTATTCATCTGCCTCAGCTGTGTTTGTCAAGCATGGCTACCTTTGCATTGCTTTGCTTCAATGTGGAGATGTGTCATCAAATCCTGGACCTCAATCGAATAATTCTTTAAAATGCTTTTTACAAAATGCCAGAAGTCTAAAGGCGATTGTACGTGTTGATGGGAATTCACGCGAAGTAAAATATTCTACATTGCAGGATATTGCTTACGGTTGTGATTTAGATATTATATGCATAACAGAAACATGGTTAAATGATTCAATTGAAAACTGTGAACTGCTTCCACGTGGTTATAATATATATCGTCAAGACAGAAAAGATCGAATTGGTGGTGGAGTATTAACTGCAGTAAAAAGTGTTTTTGTTTCTAGGGTACTTCCTAAACCTATTGAACTTGAAGCAGTCGTGGTTGAATTAGATTTACCTCAAAATCGTAAGTTGTTGTTTGTAAATTGCTATCGGCCGCCAAATGATACGGGTTCATTTCTCACGAATTTTTCATCATTGTTAAATTCCATACACTTGTATTCTTACTATGGAGTATTCATTATTGGCGATTTTAATTATCCAAAACTTGAATGGCTTGAGGGCTCTGGATTTTCAAGCAGTAGTGAAAATGAAGAATACCAATTTGCCAACATCTTATTGGATAAATGTTTTCTCCAGATGGTTGATGCTCCAACTCGGGGTGAAAATATATTGGATTTGGTCTGTGTAAATTCTGCTGAATTATTGACTTATATTGAGACCGGGATTGAAGTTTCAAACGTTGGTCTTACTTCAGATCATTATCCGATATTATTTAATATAAACACTCTCCTCAAATTTGAAAAGACCGCCAGTAGAAGTAAATATAATTTTGAAAAAGCAGATTTTGCCTCACTAAAAAAAACCCTATCTCTGCTGCCGTTAAGTAGTGGAATAGAAAATATTACAGACCAAAGGGCACTAGATGCACATTGGGAAATCTGGACTGATATGGTCTTGGAGCTATTCAAGCAAATATCCCAATGATTAAAATTCGTGATTTAAACAAACCACCATGGATAAAAAATGACTTACTCCATGCTATTAAGCGTAAGAGGACATTATGGCGTAACTTTAGAAGAAGTAAAGATCCCAAACTATTCGAAAAGTTCAGAAAGGAAAGGCAGAGAATAAAAAATTGGGTCCGTGCAGAAAGAAAATCATATCTTACCCAAATTGCAAATGAGATAAACTCAAATCCTAAGAGATTTTGGTCGTTTTTTTCCTTTAAGAACAAAAGAAAATCAATTCCTGCTGCTGTCACCTATAACAATGTCACTATAACGGAAAATAAAGCCAAAAAGCTTTTAACAACTATTTCCAATCTGTTTTTAAAGATCATTCTTGTTGTGTGGCTTTCGATGAACATTCCGACGAAAGGACTACTGATTGTCTTGAGATTATTCAAACTACAGTTGACGAGATTTCTAATTTATTGAGTTCACTTGATTGCAGTAAAGCATCTGGGCCAGATAATATTCCCACGAGAGTCCTTAAAGAATGTGCTAATTTATTAGCACCATCAATTACAGCATTTATAAACTGTTCTTTACAAAACGGTTTATATTTATCAGCGTGGAAAAAAGCAAACATCTCTCCCATTTATAAGAAAAACAAACGAGAAGAAGTTGTAAATTATCGTCAAATTTCCCTCTTACCAATTGTTTCAAAGATACAAGAAAATTGTGTGTTGCTGTTCGCTTTATCCAACATATCTGTGATTTTATTCATAAATCTCAACCCAATTGTTACAGGTCCTTCATGAAATTGGTGAAACACTCGATAAGGGAGCAGAAACTGACGTGATTTACTTGGATTTTGCGAAAGGTTTCGACTCGGTATGCCACCATCGTTTACTCATTAAGATTAAATCCCTTGGTATTCGCGGTGCGCTGTTAAAGTGGTTTGAAAATTATTTACTTGGAAGAAAGCAAAGGGTTGTTATAAACGGTGAAAGTTCACAGTGGGCCGACGTTATGTCAGGTGTACCCAAGGTTCGATACTTGGGCCGATATTGTTTATAGTGTATATAAACGATATGCCGGAAGTTATAACTCATTGCAAATTGACGATGTTTGCTGACGATTCAAAGTGTTTTAAAGCCGTTGGCAAAATCAGTGACAGCGTTGCCCTACAGAACGATTTAAATGCCTTAACCAGTTGGTCGAAAACAAATGAACTATATTTCCAGTCATCTAAATGTCATAATCTTCGTGTTAGTCGAAAAAAGCGTAGATTAAACTACTTATAATGTTGACGGCGTGAACATTGAATTGGTAAATTCGGAGAAAGATCTTGGAGTTGTGGTTACTAGTGATCTTACATGGAATGAACATATAAAGATGATATTATCCAAGGCAAACAAAATGTTAGCATTCTTAAAACGTAAATGTGCGAAGGATTTAAAAATAGATATACTTAAACTATTGTTTATGTCACTGGTTAGATCAAACCTATCCTATTGTTCTCAAGTTTGGGCTCCTCAATCGTCTATCAATCAGCTGATTCTGGTAGAAAGCATACAGCGACGAGCAACCAAATATATGTGTAAAAGGTCGGAGCTTTCTTATAAAGAACGTTTAAGTTTTTTAAAGTTATTGCCTATAAATTATTGGTTAGAATTTTTAGATCATGTTTTTTTCTTTAAATGTAAATTAGGCCTAATTCCGATAAATTTGGATGATTACTTATATTATTGTAATACTCGTACTCGTCGAGCTAAATTTGGTTTGGCTTTAAACGTTAAACTTTGTAGAACGTCACTTTATCGTGATTCTTACTTTAATAGAATAGTCGATCTTTGGAATGCTATCCCCAGTACTATTCAAACTTGTGAAACAATTTCAAGTTTTAAAAAGCAACTTAAGGCTTTTTACGTTGAAAGACTAAATTTGATATTTGATGGTGACAATATTCGTACTTTTAAACTTGTTTGTCCTAAATGTCGACGTATAAATGCTATGTCTGTTTGTTCTTGTTGATTATACAATTTGTGTAATATAATGTTATTATTATCATGTATTTGGTTATTTTATTTTGTGATATGTCAGGTGTACTATCTAGTATGGGACCTCGTGTCCTTTTGTAGTTGCACCAGCCTTTGGGCAAATTTTTTTAAATAAAATAAATAAACAGCTCCATCCAGATTTTACGCTTATTTTATCACTTTTGTCTGAGTTAGCTTATATAAAATTTGTCATTCTATTTATATTTATATCACACTTGTTCTCGCTTTTTGTGTAACTTTTTGAGTAACTTTTTTGGTAACGTTTATAGCAATACCCGAAGGTATTTTTCGATTCGTGGATCATAGGCCCAGTTCGAAAATTTCGCTCAGTATATTTTAGTGTAGGCCTACCACAATCATGTGTGGAGTCATGTGATGTGAGCGTATTTAATGAAACACGTTCAATACTTACTTTTAATATATCTTAGAGAATGACTGCATCCACTCAGCCTCGAGTATTTCTTTGCTCTATATCTCAGTGTTTTAATTCATCAAGATTAGACAGATTAGTGAACTCTATATAGAGTCCATTGAAAGATCTTTTGTTTTCTTTTGTTATAACGCAGTGGACTCTATATATAGTTCACTAATGAATTCAATAAAGTCAATGTCTCCGATAAATGTGCGAGCTAAAAAAACAATTTTATAGTGAAAGTTAAAATTACTTCGTGGATGCAGTCATTCTCTAAGACTGTTAGAGCATGAATGGTCACTTGTGCACTCTATTGGATATAGAGTCCCTCGAATTAGATAAAAGGCCACTCGGGGCGTACGGCCCCTCGTGACCTTTTATCTAATTCTCGGGACTCTATATCCAATAGAGCACACGTTACCATGCTCTAACCCCTTACATAACCCTAATCCTAACCCTAACCCTACACCTGATACTAACCCTAACTCTTACGATAATGCTTTATTTTAGAAATAACAGCTGATTTTAATTTCGAATTTTACTACCGATAGTCTATGTGACGTCATTTCGGGATTGTAATAGATAAACACCGAGAACGGGGGATTTACTGTATGCGGCATACAACCCCGAGCTTAAATGGTATGGAGTAACGGGCAAATTACTTGAATGGTTCACTATCACAGAGGGTTGTTGTAGAAGGCGTCGCCTCTCAGCGCTCATCAGTCACTTCCGGTGTACCTCAAGGCAGTATCACAGGTCCTCTACTCTTCGTTTTATTCATAAACGACTTGCCTGACGTCATCCAAAAAGAAACAGGCGCTGCCCTATATGCAGATGATACAAAATTATACCGTACCATTAACTCATTCAGCCACTGCGAGAGCCTTCAGCGTAACCTGACGAGCCTGGTCACCTGGAGCCGCGAATCTAACATTAAGTTCAACGCCTCAAAGTGCAAAGTACTAACAGTAATACGAAAGAAAACGCCAGTGACCTGACTATCACCTTGGGGACGTGAAGTTACTGCGCGTGCGGGAAGAAAGGGACCTTGGTGTTCTCATTTCTGATAAACTCTCCTGGGATTCCCATGTTACATCTGTCGTAGCAAAAGCAAATAAGCTCCTCGGTTTATTGAAAAGAACCTGTCCCCTAGCTGATTACAGATATCACAGTTCGACGGACATTATACCTAGCACTCGTTAAATGCTACCGAGGTTTGGTCGCCAGCAACAGTTAAGCTAAAATACATCGTAGAGAGAGTCCAACGGCGCGCTACGCGGTGGATCCTAAGGTCGAAACCAGGCGAGACGTCGTACAAGGATAGGCTGCTGGCCCTTAACCTGCTGCCTTTGGTGTATGATAGAGAAATAAAAGACCTGACTTTCTTCTTCAAAGCAATCTTTGGCCCTACTAATTTTAATATTGAATGTTTTGTTTCGTTTGTGCAGCATGGCCGCACACGTAATCATAACCTAACTTTAACTTTAATACCCACCATTTGTAAAACCAGTACTTTCCAAGCTTCGTATTTTAACAGAATTGTTAAACCCTGGAACTTTATTTGCAAGTTAGCGCCATTACATACTTTCCATAGTGCTGCTTCTTTCAAGGGTTTTCTTTGTAACTTATATTTTTCTTTACTTAATAATACTTTTGATATAGACATGTCATGCACATGGTCGCTTGTGCGCAACTGCCCCTGTCATCAGGCTTAAACTTTTATGTAGATATGTATTATTGCCCCTTTCATGTATTTTTATGATGTATGTTTTACTACCGTAGGGCTGCGCGTGTACATCCATCCCTAGGCCTGGCCTGGGCCTGGAGCTCGCCTAGGCCTCAATTTATCTGGTGTGAACGGGTTTTACCAGAGCCTGGCCTAGACCAGGCCTCGTTGCCATAGGAATACGCGCCCACGACAAAAACTGGCCAGATGATTTGGAGGGAAAAACATTGACATGGTGTCAGGAAAGCTAGATATTTTGTTAGTCATCTTAAAGATCGACCAGAATCGCTTTGGCTTTAAGGAAATATCCATAGAGCTTTGGCTTTAAGGAAATATCAAAATAATTGGCTCGACTTTGTCTGATCATATGTTTGATTTGGGTACGCAAATTTCTCCCTGAGATGACTAGTGGGATGTTTTTTCAGCTTTTTCCTGATTGTCTCTTTCTTTCTAAGATTATGGATTATTTCCCCTGAGATCCAAGGCGGAGAGTTTTCCCCTATAATTTTCTTGGTAGGGACGTAGTCGGCGACAGCTGACAAAAAAGCGTCCTTCCATTGCAGCCAGTCATTGTTGATATCGTCGTTGTCATAAATAAAATTAGACAGGTCAAGGGATTGAAGAGCTGATCTAAGTCCATCAAAGTCCCCTCGACGGTAATCAAACATAGTTCTGTTCAGCTTATGTAATGCCTTGACTGAGGCTTTAATGGCAAAGGTAATTGTGCAGTGGTCAGTTATTAGACCAGCGTCATCCGGTTGAAGAATCTCGCCAAGCTCGACTAGCTCAGGCATGCACACTAGTGATTACAAGGTCTAGCAAATTTGCTCCTCTGGTTGGCGAGGAGACGAGCTGTGACAGGAAATAATCACTTAGTATTTCCGTAAAGACCACTTCATCAACGCCTTTTGTTCTTTCAGGCGAGTCCCAAGAGATGTTTGGAAAGTCTCCGCAAATTATAATATTTCGATTATGTTCAGCGATTTGGGCAAGAAGTAAGTTAAAGGCATCCAGTCAGCTTCTGACAGAGGGGTCTGTAGCAACAACACACCATAAACTTTAGGTTAGAACATGTTGTTGTCTCCGCCAAAATAAATTCTATATCCGATGGCATTTCTATTTCGCGAATTGAGTTAAACGAGCTTGTTTTAAATGCCAGTAGAACTCCCCCGGCCCGCGAGTCTCTATCCTTCCTGATGATTGTATATCTCGGTATTCTCTATGTCTTTATGCAGCCATGTCTCCGTTACACAAGCGATGTCAGCATTTTCGGTGTAGACAAGTTCTTGAAAACGGGAAAGATTGTATGCGACTGCACTGGGATGGTCGTCGTGGTACACGGATTATGGTACGCAGACCATCAGTGGTGCCAGGGACATGCGGTTTCCCTGGGATACAAGCACAAACAATGTGAGCCTTCCCATGCCAGATGATAGATCACTTCATAGCTAATACATGTGTGGTGGTTCTAGTACCTGTATTGTCAGTGTTTTCATTGTCATTGGTTCCGGGGACATGCGGTTTCCCCCAACTGCTGGTGGCAGGTGGACTGTCATTGTCGCTGGGGACAAGCAGTTTCCCCGGTATGTAAGCACAGACGACATGTTTCTTGCTCTCGCATGTGGCAACGCGGCCCAGGTGGCTTCTATTCATGTTGGGGGACGAGCGGTTTCCCCCAACTTGCTGACAGCACACGGTCCATCGTCGTTGCCGGGGACAAGCGTTTTTTTGTTTTGTTTTTATTTATTTCGATCCACGTTTACCCCAAAAGCAAACTTGCTTATCTAGGGGGCTCACGTATACATTTTATTTTACATTATTAAAACATTATACAAAAATAAACCATTACATTTTACATTATTTTCTTAAAAAGACACAAACAGTAACGCACATACTGACATAACAAACGAAATATAAATAAAGGCTAAACATTAGCTAGGGAGAAGCGATCAGTATTCAATATAAATTGTTGAACAATACGAAACAAATTACAGTTTTCTTCATAACTTAATGCTTCAGAGCCAAATAATATATATCTGAGTTTTTCTTTTTCGCCACTCGCTAACCATGTCTGACCACATAAACGTGCAGCAGAGGTAAGAACAACAAAACGTTGAGCAGCAAAACGAGGACATGATAAAAAGAAATGTTTTACAGTTTCCTTTTCAAGTCCACAAAAACATAAAGGTGAATCACAACAACTAATTTTATACAAATAGTCATTGAGAGCACAAAAACCCAGTCTTAATTTACTAAATTTAGTGGCACGGCACAGACTGACAAATTTAGCGAATAAGATATACAGTATATACTAGCCCGAATTAACGTCCGGCGGTCGGCCTGTAATAATAATAATATTAATAATAAATGAAATGCAACTGAACTAGAAATGCAACTGGACTGAGTCATCTACCTTAATTGTTTGCAACTTGCTGCTAATATCGTCATACTAAAGTTAGCTTTCTACTCAGTGATTTTATTTATATGATCTTTATGTACATGGTCAAGCAGTTCTTTTAAAAAGTCATATCTTGCATCACATTTGAAACATACATAATTTATCCCTGTTGGTTCTGTTGCTTCCATCTCATGGTCTAACTGATGCAGGTCAAATTGTTTCGATGAAGAGAACTTTGTGCCACATTCGCTGCATTCAAACTCCACTTGAATTCCCTGAATTGTTTCTTCATTCTTTTTGATGTGATGTGTTTTTGAATGATGTTTCAGATGGCTTAACCTTGTGAAATCTTTGTTGCAGACTTGATATTTAAGGGAGTTTTGTTCAGTATGAGTTCTTCTATGTTTTAGTAAGCTACTTAACTGGGAAAATGCTTTGTCGCAGACATCACACTTGAAAGGCTTTTCTCCTGTATGAGTTCTTTTATGCTGTAACAAACCATATTGCCGTGAAAATGCTTTGTCACAGATGTTACACTTGAAAGGCTTTTCTCCTGTATGAGTCGTTTTATGTTTTTGTAAGTGACTTGACCCAAAAAATGCTTTGTCACAAACATCACACTTGAAAGGCTTTTCTCCTGTATGTGTTCTTTTATGATATACTAAGCCACTTCGCCTGGAAAATGCTTTGTCGCAGAGATCACACTTGAAAGGCTTTTCTCCTGTATGAGTCGTTTTATGTTTTTGTAAGTGACTTGACCCAAAAAATGCTTTGTCACAAACATCACACTTGAAAGGCTTTTCTCCTGTATGTGTTCTTTTATGATATACTAAGCCACTTCGCCTGGAAAATACTTTGTCGCAGAGATCACACTTGAAAGGCTTTTCTCCTGTATGAGTTCTTTTATGACGTAGTAAGTTACCTGACAAGGAAAATGCTTTGTCGCAGAGATCACACTTGAAAGGCTTTTCTCCTGTATGAGTCGTTTTATGGTTTTGTAAGTGACTTGACCCAAAAAATGCTTTGTCACAAACATCACACTTGAAAGGCTTTTCTCCTGTATGTGTTCTTTTATGATATACTAAGCCACTTCGCCTGGAAAATACTTTGTCGCAGAGATCACACTTGAAAGGCTTTTCTCCTGTATGAGTTCTTTTATGACGTAGTAAGTGACTTGACTGGGAAAATGCTTTGTCGCAGAGATCACACTTGAAAGGCTTTTCTCCTGTATGAGTTCTTTTATGATATAGTAAGTTACCCGACTGGGAAAATGCTTTGTCGCAGAGATCACACTTGAAAGGCTTTTCTCCTGTATGAGTCGTTTTATGGTTTTGTAAGTGACTTGACCCAAAAAATGCTTTGTCACAAACATCACACTTGAAAGGCTTTTCTCCTGTATGTGTTCTTTTATGATATACTAAGCCACTTCGCCTGGAAAATACTTTGTCGCAGAGATCACACTTGAAAGGCTTTTCTCCTGTATGAGTTCTTTTATGACGTAGTAAGCGACTTGACTGGGAAAATGCTTTGTCGCAGAGATCACACTTGAAAGGCTTTTCTCCTGTATGAGTTCTTTTATGATATAGTAAGTTAACCGACTGGGAAAATGCTTTGTCGCAGACATCACACTTGAAAGACTTTTCTCTGGTATGACTTCTTTCATGACTTAGTAACTTTATGCTATGCTGCTTGTTATGTTTCAACTCCTTTGAATGATAAGCCATGTTTGTTGAAAAAAACAATAGCACAACAAAACTCCTTCCACAAGACTATTTGTCAGTAGCTATACAAAATTGAAAATACAAATCAGATCAACAAATACGTTTCCAAAAAGACAAAGTAAATACACGCATCGCGAATCTCAAAATACCAACGACCGCTTTGTATTATGGGGATACTGGAAGTGAGTAAAACTTGCGTTCTTGGTTATACCTTGACGTTGTAAAAGTTGTTAATTTTTCGTTGTATTTAACGATTGTGTCAACCTTTGGCGTTAAACTTTAATAGTGCGTAGACTGTTAATTGATACGACAGACGTTTTTTCGGCCAATTGACTTTATTGAATAATCAACATTTGGAATAGCTTACTTTCCAAGTATTGAACCTTTCAACCGTCATTTATTCTTCGAGCTCTGCAGGTACATTAGGGCGCCATCCCATCATGCACTTTTCAGGCTCATTTTTCGAGATTCGCGATTCGCGACCGTGTATCATCAGCTTGAGACAGTAAATATTTATCAGTGACTGCAAATATGTACACAACAACCCCTCGCGCAACTAAGTACCCTTCATTAATATGTTGAGTTTTTGCTCATGTTATTTTCAGATATGCATAATTACTCGGACTACTGTGCAAGTAGCACGAGTCTTAAATTCGGCTTGGTTATTTTTTATTATTATTATTTGTAGGTTCCACAAATTTGCAATATTGCGCAATAATGTTTCCCATCAGGCTTTGCGAACCTCGAGGCATGTAAAGCCGAGTCATGTGGCCGAGTCCTTTCTTCTCGACAGCTTTGCCTTTGGTCGAGTTGCACCCTCTGTTGATAGATTTTGGAAGTGACTGACTTATCAGCGATGTGGATGATAACCGTCTTGATCGTGTATACTGTATACTCACTATCATAATATATACATATATAATAACTATAACTGTCATTCTTCAATTGAAGAAGCACTCGACAAAAAGTCATCTTCGAGTTCTTTGTCACTGCTGACAACTTCCACTTCTTCATCACTCACTCCTGTTTATCGTCTCCATCGTCCTCTCCATGCTGCTGATCTTAGTTGGCGGTTCAACAACGTCTTCAATCTTCTTTACTCGTCACTTCGATAAATAAATTGAAAGAGCCCTTCCAATTATTTCAACCTTTTCTTCTTGCGACCAGTTCTTGTCATTGGCTTTGATCATCATGATGTGGTTAAGAACTTTGTGTGCCAAAGAGAGACGACGGTCAGACAGAATCAATGAAAGGACCGAAAAAGCTCTCCACCGTCGAATTTGATCCAGACATGCTGATAACCAGGGAAACAAGCTTGTAAATATTTGGATATTCCTCTCTGCGATATCGCAAAATGTTTTGCCAAATCACGGGCGCTGTCAAGTTGTCGCCTGGTTTCCAATAATGCGTTGAGATGAATTTTCTCATTTGCCTCCATTCGTTTTCAACTTGATGCATTGAACTCGGCTTCTTCAAGTGGAATTTTAAAATTAGTGCAAAGAGAAAGTATTTCCTCATTGCCGTAATTAATCGCAGGAGTCCAATACTGAGGATCTAGCCACTGCATGGAGGAAAAAACGGAATTGCTGAAATCTTGAAAATGCCTTTTCAGGATGGCAATAAGGGATTCTGACAGCGTTTTTAGCTTTTTCCCCATGGTATCGATAGACCGATCACTAAAACCAGTGATGTTATCCACTTCCACATCATGAAATTCTCTGTTATGAGGCTTAAGTAGTTCATGTCCAGATTTGCAATATTTGTGCACTGCTACCACACTGCCATCATCCTTTGGTTCGAAGAGAAAATATCGAAGCATGCTATCAAATCCAACGACAACGTCACTTTCCACTCGGTCTTGTAAATTACTGATGGTCAACTCGATTGTTGGACTGACTTGAAATACCATTAAACCGGTCTCCTTCAAAGACCAACGAAGCAGGTCGTAGCGCTTCAAAGACATCAAGCGCAGCGCACATGTTCAAAATTTCACTTCCATTGCGCAACTTCTTTAATTGTCCCAAAACCTTTGCTTTGGTGTCCGCATTTTTGGCATGCACAATGTAATTTTCAAAGGCTGTTATCAATGCGGGAATCATGTGGATAAATCTTCGGTACCCTTTATCTCTGGCTAACAAAGCGTGTGCCGTTTTAGTGATTGACCGATTATTCTTAATGCTCTGATAGTTTACAGTATATTTTATTATCTATATTGTCAAATTAGTTGATTTAGTCATATTAAATATATCCCGTAGGTAAGTCAAATACTGTACATGTCGCCATGTAACAAATTATTCAATCTTATTGTGTTACTACCTGTAGTGTATGCATTGTATTTATAGTGACGTGTAGCTCTGTAGTGCATGATTACAGTGTGTATATATATTATATGCTCAAATAAAAGTATAAATAATCTAATGTTTACTTATTAAAAAATAGGCTTACATTTGTAAGCATAGCTAAGATTTATTAATATTATTTATCATGATGGAGAGTATACATTTAATACCGTTAGGAAAATTAAAAATATAAGTAGAACCTGAGTTTTACGACCACCCCTGTTGCCAAGCAAAAGTGGTCGTAAACGACAGGTGGTCGTAAATGACAGTTAGTGATGTGACGTCATGCAAGTAATACGAGAAAACGCTATTGTTTACGACTCTATTCTGTGTTCGCTAGTCGACTAAAAGATGGCTTTATAATTTAAAACCAATATAATATTTCTTAATAAAGAAAGAAAGTCAGAAAAAGTTCGGAAAAAAGCATAGTTTGAACAGAGCTTGCTGGGCGATGTGCGCGCAGTGAAAGAAAACGCAATGCGTACGACGTACTTCATCTTTGATCGCGAAAATATTTTATTTACATACAGCAATTTGATCTAAGAAACAGCCAGACTAAAATAGTAAGCAGCAACGATATCTAACTATGTTCGTATGCATAAAGTTATTGGCGATCTTGCGTTATAAACAAAGATGGCGGATACGAAAATATAATTTTCGAACGGCGAGGTTTTCGAACATTTTCAAGCGTTGTACTAAACGTGAAAAGCTCATACGATATATTAAATCAAATAACGTTTAATGATCTACAACATACGTAAACTATGTTAAGCTTTATGTTGTATTAGCAAAGTTATTTGCGATCTCGCACGACAAATTTTAACCCTGACAAGATGGCAGTAACAAACAAATATTAGTTCGAGCTTATCGTTAATTTAGAAACGTTTCCCTCAACAATGTTAACGGTTTAAGGGCTTGGGATTGTCGCTAATAAGGATATTTATTATGTACTCTCAAAATGCGATAACTTATGATGAAAGTAAGCAAAACAATACTAAAAAAACAACAAGTGCGTCTTCTTGTTCCCTATACTTTTCGCACGTGGTCAAACTTCTTGCTTGTTGATTGTAACGTATTTTGCGTTTGGGACGCTAAAATGTGGTCGCTGATGAGACCTGTTTCCTGTATTCGCGAGCTGTCAAAATTCTTGTATGTTTACTGCAAAAGACGAACGCTTATCTCGTAAAAAGTCGCTCATGACAGGTACATATCGTGTTCGGGACGCCAAAAAGCGGTCGCTGGTCGCGTTAGGCAGGTGGTCGCTCATTCCAGGTACATTTTAACTACAATTCGTCCGTTCCAGAAAAAGTGGTCGTAAACGGCAGGTGGTCGTTAAAAGGGGTGTCGTAAAACTCAGGTTCTACTGTAGTCCAATAGCTGTAGGCATGCTAGTTCCTTTTCTAATTCCCTCTAGCACTTTGGCCAATGGAAATTGTTTGTACAATGCATGCTCTCGTGCGCTTGTTGGGAATGAAAGCATTGCTGCGTATTTGCGTTGTCTTACAAGTTTGGAACTGCACACAAATGCTGCCTTTTATGCTGACCATCCCTTAATTGAATGTCAACACAAACATGGGGCATTCTCCACAATGAAAAATGCATTTGCAATGTGTCTATCTGATACTTCGCTACTGCTTTTGAAAAAGATGGTCATTATGCAGCGGTGATTGCTGAAGCCAATGTTAATGCACAAAATCATGCATTTTCTTCTTTCATGTGTGTGTTGGCTTTATCCAGTGTTATTGGTTGCCCTATAGAGTCTTATTTTCCTATTGCTGATGATCATGTCTCACAAGAAGAATTGGATTCCTTACAAAAAATGTTCAACTGCTGTATAAATCCTCGACGAATTTGTAATATGGATTCTGAGAAAATTCATATATTTATTATCTTCCATGGCTAATAAATTGACCGTAACCCAAAAGCGTACTTGGAAACCGCATGTGCACTAGTTACTTGCTTGCGTATTGTTACTCAGTTTCTGCTTGATGCAATCAATATTTTGTGGCTGCAGTTTTCCTGCCATCCTGGAAGTTTGTAAACTGGAAAAACGCCTCTTAAATATCTACAAATCTACCATCCAGAAAGACTCTAAATCTGTCGGAAATAAGCAGGAAATGCAATTTTAAGACCTTAGTTTTCAAAAAATTTCCGGGGAGCAGTATACCCTCGGACCCCCTAGATCGGAGATTGGTGAGCACCTGTCAGATTTTACTCTAGATCCGGCCCTGCTATGCTTACAACTGCACACGCTGATCGCGGTAGACCTATACTAAAAGATGAGCGATTTTGAAACGGATTGGTCTGCGATCTCAATGAGACTATAATGAATGCCAAGTTAGTTATGAATGCCAAAAGTATACATATGTGGTAACGTGGACTTGGTAATTCAAAATCTGTTTTCAGAATTGAAACCGAGGAAATATTGACCGAGATATTAAACGTTCAAAAATCTACGACAAAGCAGCCTTCGTATTGCCGATTAATTTCTAAGTACATTTACGAAGGGTATGCATGTTCGCGTAATATAATAGGTATTTATGTTATGTATTTGGACTCGGTTAATGACAAATCTGTTGTCAGAATTGAAATTGGTTAAATATTGACCGAGATATTTTTCTACCAAGAGGCAAGCGAGCGAGATCTGGGACCATGGATGGGGAAATTCCGAACTAGGAACTCCAGATCGACCTGGTACTGATTTCCCTTGTGTTTACTCGTGAATTATTAATGATTTGAGATGATAAATATGCCGGAAATTGTACACGATCGCGGACGTAAGTACAAAAAAGCGGTCGCACAAAGCAGCTTCACTTAGTTTTGCTTTTCGGGAGGGGTAATTCTTGCCAATAATGATCAGAGTTTCAGAAGTTTCTACAATTTAAATACGCAAACAGCAGTTTAACTGTAGTTAAGAGACAACTGGGCCCAGTTTAGCAGAACAAGTTTAAGTGAAATCTTGTCATGAGAAACTTTTTCAACTTGCAGCACATGTGAATACAGGTACTGTAACATGAACACACACTTGTTGCTTTTTTAGTACTATTGTTTTGCTTATTTTCATCATAAGCGATTGCATTTTGAGTGTCCACAATTATTTTCCTGTCAAGTATTAGCGACAATCCCAAACCTTAACATTGTTGAGGGAAAGTTTTTAAATTGACAAAAACCGTGGACTAATATTTGTTTGTTACTAATACTACCATCTTGTCAGGGTTAAACTTGGCAATGCAAAATAGAACATAATACATGGTTAACGTATGTTGTAAAAAAGTAGAGTGCTGCGTAGACAGTGTTTTGAATATATAGCAAAGTGAAAAGGTGGTAAACTGCCAAGAATTTAGTGACGAAATACTGACGTTTCGAGCGGAGCCCTTCATCAGAGTCATTTCATCTTACTCTGATGAAGGGCTCCGCTCGAAACGTCAGTATTTCGTCACTAAATTATTGGCAGTTTACCACCTTTTCACTTTGCTAACGTATGTTGTAGCATATTAAAAGTTCTTTGATTTAATATATTGTATGAGCTGTTACGTTTAGTACAACACCAGAAAATGTTCAAAAACCTTGGGGTAATGTTCATAAATTATATTTTTGTACCCGGTATCTTTGTTTATAACACAAGATCCCAATAACTTTGTGAATATGAATCAGCATATATCGTTGCTCTTAATTCTAAATGCTCTTTTAGTTTTTTTCTTGTACCAAGTTGCTGTAAAATAAAATATTTTCTCAATCATACTGATAGATGAATTAACTACCACAGGTGTCACATTACTAACTGGTATTTACAACCAGCTGTCTTGCAACAGGGGTGGTTTTAAAACTCAGGTTCTACGTGCATCTATATTTCATCGACCAACATACCAAAGTGAAATTGTCTATATATATATATATATAGTTCAATTTGGAGTTGCTTCTTAGTCGCCGAATCTGCCATTGTGTTTAGCTCTGAAAATTGTCCAAAAAAGAAAAGCCAACGCTTCACAGAGGAAAAGCATTAACAACCTACGGAACCACTGTGTATTAAAAACAATCTGAGATAGACATACATGCATATAATAGATATACGTTCAAGGCCACCTTTCTCCCCATAATCTATTTTCACATACTAGTAAACCATCTCCCTTCCCACAATACAATGTTGAATCATTCAACTTGAATGAACATCTAAGAACATTTTTTAGCAAACTGTATAAACATTCAAGTGGAGGAAGAATCACTCCTAAACAGTGGACGAGAAATTTATCAATTAAGTTAGACATTGTAGCAACAATATTGTCCAGCAATGTGCATACCGAGTCTGAATGTGATGAGTCTCACAGCATATGCCATAGATCTGTGATAAATTTCTGTACACAGGTCAGAACTATAATTTTTCACCAATTTCTCAAGCTAAATTTAATGATCAGCAGCAATCAGGTTCAACTATAACACTACCAGGCATGATAATAAACGTTTACGAATATCCTTTAATGACTATTTACCTCTTTTTGGTCCAGGACACGAAAGTATAAAAAGGCATATACAGAACTCTCCACGCCACGCGTCAGTGTTTCACAGGCTGAGCCTGCGATATCACAGCGGAGTAACACAAATTGACACGAAACAGCATGCAGAGGTGCCCTGGGTACGAGGTTGGATCATGATCTCCGATCTTTTTTCATGTTCTAAACTAATTAACTAATCGAATCTAATGTTTTCATGCTGTGATCTTTTTTCAGTTGATCATGATCTCTGCAAAAAGTGTCGTAGAAACGATGGCGTCAGCTTGTGTACAGCCTGAATATACACCACTCAAATTCTAGCTCAGAGGGGGAGTTTGGTGAGGGGTCGACCGCGATTTTATCCAGTGCTCTCACATTTAAGGTTTTTCCTTAAACTAAGAATTTATAGGGCACTTTAAGCAGTAATCTAAGGAATTCATAGTTTCAAGGAATTGTTAAGGAATTCTTAAAATTTCAATTGAAATGTTAGTATTAGTAATTCTTATGCGGTGAATCAGTCCAAAACCTCTAGTCTAACCATCAAGGTTTATTACAAAAACAAGAAAACAAGATCAACGCAGATTATTTTGCTAGGGGGGGGGGGGGGGGACAGTAAGACAAATCCTCCGGGTCAGGATGGAAAGCACTAAAGGTTAGGACACACGAGGCGACAAATCCCGGGGACATGTCGCGGGGACATGTTGCATGGACAAATTTTGTCGCGGGGACAAAATTTTGTCCCCGAAACATGTTGCATGTATTCAAAATGATTTGAATTCGTGCGACATGTCGCGGTGACAAAAGTATGTCCCCGTGACTTGTCCCCGGGACAAAATTAAAATAAACCAATCACATAACGTTATTTTATTTTCCCTTTCCTTTTCTGACATGTCCCCTCGTGTGTCCTCAACAAGGGAAATGTCTCCGCGACATGCCCCTGCGATTTGTCGCTTCGTGTGTCCTCAACAAGGGAAATGTTCCCGCGACACGCCCCCGCGATTTGTCGCCTCGTGTGTCCCAACCTTTAAAGGCCATACCGTGAATCACCTTGAGCCCGCAATCTTAGTATAATGATAGCGGTTTCTGTACTTAACATTACTTGAGATCGCTTGATAGTTGATACATGTTTTGCGGAAAAAGCAAAGTAATGGCGGGTAGTTTAAAATTTCCAAACAATTTGCATCAAAAAATTTAAAAAAAATGAGAAGGTGCAGTATTCTCAACTACTTCTCAAAAAGATAAACCTTGTCTACGCTCCTACAACAAAAAATCAGGCGAAGTATTAAATCACGTACAGACTGTTTCTGTGGCTGTATAGTACAGTAAAAACCCGCTAACAAGAACCTACATTTTACCCAATCAGCCTGGGATAGGTTCTTATATTCTTATATGTTCTTATATAAACAAAATCGTAATTTCAGCCTGTGGTTCTTAATAATGCTAGGTTCTTGTTAGCGGGTTTTTACTGTAGCACTAAAAAAACCATGTCACATGAAACCGATTCTTTTCCCCAGGCGAAAATGGATTAGTCGGAATAGATTATTCTCGTTTCCTAGGCATACTGATTACCTAAATAAATATAGCGATAGCGTTGATGAAAAGTAGGTAATTAATCGTCTTTGCCGAAGAGCTCATAATTTGGTATGCCTGGCAGTCAGTAATCGTACAATAAAATTAATCCTAACGTAAACCCTAATCATAACTCAAATGCTAACCCTAACCATTAAAAAATAAAACAAAAAATAATGTAAGAAAAAAATTAAAAGAAAAGTCACAAAATCTTGTGCGCTGTGAGATTCGAACTCGCTAGTTGTGGCATTGCAAACGGAGTTACTAACCACTGCACTAACACAGCCGAGTCAACATTATGCAAATTAAAAAGTTATTTAAAGTCTAAAGCAACCGGTAATCTAAACACTTACAATCATCAACTCCTGCTAAAATAGTTTTTTAAAACCGAACTAAAATTTCACTGAACAAGGCAAAAGCTTTCAACACATTAGCATTTTAAAAATAGTATTATTATTAGCCATATATAATATCTTACCCAAAATATCAAATGATTATTATTAAATTATGGTTCTTGTAAAATTAGACTTCCATAGCACAAGATGTTTCCATTTTCGGACAGTATGCTCTTCGTTTACTTTTAATACTGATTACTGATCAAATATATGTATATGAAAATTTGAATGCCCCAAACGGGAATCGAACCCGAGGTCTCCGTATCAACGTATCGGCGCTCTAACCACTGTCTGAGCTATTGAGACAAGGTCAGAACAGTACATCATATACATATTTATATTTGAACATTAATAAATCCTCTCTTCATCATAAATCCGCTGACAATATTAGGCGATTGCAGGCTCAAGGTGATTCACGGTATGGCCTTTAGTGCTTTCCGGTGCTTTCCGGTCAGGATGCGCGAAAATGTGGCCATCTGAGACCGCACTATGCAAATAAATGTACAGCGGATATTCAGTGAAAGCAATATGATAATTCTTGTTAGTTCCCACAAACCTGACTCTTTCTTTCAAAATAATAGACAGATGTTGCTCATGTTATGTTTGTTTGAAAGCCCATCAAGTCTTCTACTAGTAATGTTAACATGAAATATGTAGGCTTAATAAAAGTTGTTTTAAAAAAGCATTTAAGTTAGAGTACGTTTTAACATGTCCGCCTGTCAAAAGTTGTTACTGTTAATTGTAGTTTTTTCACTTATAGCGCATGGCATATTAAACTAGTATTGATATAATTCATACCATTAGGTAACGCTTTTCAAGGGCTTTCATTTGCCGTGTATTAGAGATTTGCAACATTTATAAAACTATTTTCGTGTACATATTTCTGAATTAGCTTGAAAATATTGAATACTAGCCGCTGGCGCTGTATCGAATCTTGCCGAGGCAAGGTCAGAAATCTTAAATTGAAAATAGTTTTATGAGCGATACCAATCTATGTTACACAGAACGTGAAAGACCTTTAAGACATAATTCGAATGGTGTAAACTATATTCTTTCAGATCGAGCATGTCCAACGTTATAAGCAGATACATGTTGAAATCAAAACCCGCAAATATCAACATGCGGTCGTCTGGGTCAAATAATGAAATAAAATTGCGTTTCAAAAAACGTATATTAAACCTATGCAGCTAATACATGGGAGAACAGTAATAGATGCGAAGCGCTGTATGACCTTTATTTGTGTAGCGTTTTGAGAAAAGAGTCGACTCTGTATGATAACAACAAATAAACTTATTACTATGTAGTATGTATTGTTTTTATTAGTGATCGCGTCAATGTTATTGTATTGCTTGCTCGCATTTCGCTTTGATGAAATCATCAAATGCAAAAGGGTAACTTCGTATAGAAATCCTTTATAGACGCATAACACTTTCGACAGCAGCCTTCAATCAATATTAATTCTCTATTTGTATTATACACAGATGATACCAAACTGAAATAATTTATAGTCAAATAAAGTACAGACAGACATCTTACAACAAAATGGAGGAAACCCCTACGAACCACGCCAGAAATGTTCGATTTATTCTTGATTAAAGGAATTTAAGCAAAAACAAAAAACATACGATTCTTACCATAAAGTTCGTAAATAAGAAATATATTCTTATGTCTTCTTAAATCATTGTACAAAAAACTTTATTGAAGCCGAAATTCATCGATTTTACCAGATCTGTTCAAGTATGTCCAAAGACGTCGACGCTCTGGCAAAATTTTCAACTAAAGCTACCCTACCCGCAAACATAGCGCATTTGGTAACAAACGAAAGCTGAAGGCCTCGTCTGTTTGGATTCGCCTCACATTTTCATGTCACATGTATCTAATTACCATTATTAATGCTATAGTTTTTGCCAAATTGGCTAGTACCCAAGCCCTCAAGAAAAAACGTAGATTTGGCGCGGTTTTGCCTTCACCTGAGTGGCACGTCTTGTAACTTTATAATCATGTCAAAATATGCATGTCTGCCGTTTGCTATCATTGCTATGGAGTATCCTTATCCTGGTATGGATAATGATGTTTAGATTCGTGTATATTCTGGAGTCATCTTATTTCAGTCACTGAATCACAAAACCATGCAGACGCGGTTATTTATACCGCACGTTCGCCGGTTCGCGCTTGACGGAATCTTCTTTTTTAAAGACGGAATCTTTTTGCATTATAGGCTCCACAATGGAGTCTGCAGTTTAGTTTTTTCGATACAACCGTGAATAAAGGTATCTGAAACCAACGTTTGTCATCTTGTTGTGAACATTAGTAATAAAGAAGAATCGGTGTAACATTTTGGGGGGTTCAGGCGGGAAATTTCACAGCCAAAACGACAAACTACGACTGCAAAAAGAAGAGTACGAATGTTACTGTTAGTGAGTTTTTGTCGAAATGCTCGTACTTCCGCCAATGATTGCATACAACTGGCGCTTCCGACTCATAAGGTATTAAAGGGGCAGCATGACGCACATGCGCCAGTTTTATGATGAAACTTGAAAACGTTTGGCTAACTTTTTCAAGTTATTATTTCCAATATGGCGTCTAGAGAGGGCGGAAACCATGGTGAAAGCAGAGAAACCATTCCGCCCTCTATAGAAGCCATATTAGAATAGCCTAACCTTTTCAAGTTTTATCATAAAACTGGCGCATGCGCGTCTCATGACACTGCCCCTTTAAAGAAAGGACTCCGGATGGAAGGAAAATTTATATGACATTTAAACAGATAAATACATTTACAAGTCAAAATGTCTGAGATAGAAGAAAAGTTAATGGAGTTGGAGTCGGAAATACTCTAGTTATAGAGTTGGCCCATAACATGAAACTTGATGAGTCGAGTATCATTAAAGATAAGAGTAGATTTATGGTTTCAAAGTTGATTCGAGAAGCTATTGAAGAGCAAGTGAGCAGTATAACCGAGAAAGAAGAGAGTATAGAGTACTTGGAAAGCATTAAAGCCTTCTTTATAGGTCACCTCCCATGAAGAGAAAGAAAAGGATCATAGTGAAGAGACAGTGAGTACTGGAGGAATCCCTGGAAGAAAAGGAAATGTTGGAATTACAGAAAGAGATCAATATGTTGATGAGCAAACAGAAAGAAATTGAGTCGAAATTAGCAGATACTCAAAAAGAAACTGATGATGGTAAGGAAAGTAGTGTTCAACCACAAGATATCCTAAAAGTACCATTTGTTCATCTTGAAAACTGAAAAGAGTGTCCTCCACAAAGATTTCAAGATACAGGGTGTGGTAGGAGAGCCAGGACAGAAGGACAAGTTGGGTAGTCATTAATTTCTCAAGTAGAAGCTGGTTTGAAAAAGGGATACACTGAATTGGAAGTTGTTAATGCTGTAATCAGAGCCGTACAACCTGGTCTTCAATTAAGAAGTTACCTGGAAAGTGTTCCTGAGCTAAGCTTACCCAAGCTAAGGAAAATCCTGCGCTTCCATTTCCACGAGAAGAGCGCAACAGAGCTCTACCAAATCCTGGCAAACATCACCCAACAGTCGATCCACAGGCTCTCCTTATTAGGGCTCTCACCATTCGGCAAAAGATCATTCTCACTTCAAAGGAGTCTGGAAATAATATAACCTATGATGAAAGTTCAGTCCAAGGGTTATTTTTTCATGCCCTCGAAACAGGATTAATCGATGAGACTATAAGGGCGAAGATGAGGTCTACCTTAAAGAATGCTGGTGTTGCTGACGAAGACCTAATCGAAGCAATGAATATGGTCATGTCTGCAGAAACAGAAATAATAAATATGTTCATTTTCTCTGGTAGGTCAGCAAGCGAATCTGCCTTGGAGATTGTCAACGACAAAATCAAAGAAAAGGTGAATATTGGCGGTTTTAAAAGCAGTTCAATGTGATTTAGCCACAATGCATACTGTCGCGTTCCCGGCACGTCGTCTCGTGGAGAACAAACGGACCAGAGTTCGCCAGTGTCAACTGTTTTAATGCTTGTTAGGCTACTCACTAGATACAAATTAGTCGTTGGTCAAAACGTATATATTTTTCCGAATCTCTTAGTCCTAACAACTATGTAAGTCTCTAATCACCATGTGCTTACTATCCGTTTACATAAGTTACTAATTAGGCGCATTAATAATATTAACTCCTATCGTAACATCTTCCCTTCAATAAAGTAAAAACCAATCCTAATCAAAATTGTTCTGACCTGTTGTCATTAAGTGTTGTTGGGTCATTGACGCGGGATAACAAAAGTACAAAACAAATAAGTAAAAGTTATTATAAAGGGGTTATTCTAAACTAAAGTCCAATCTATGTTTTAAACGATCAACGTCATGTGGAATCACCGAATCTGGCTGGTCTTATCGACAGACGTCCACTGCGTGTTCGGTATCCCATATCTTCCTGTGCTACTGCGGGTTCCACGTCTAGTTCCTTTTGCAGAGGTTGCAACCCTTTCGGCTCTTCTTGAGTCCCTTGGGGCTTGTTGTTTTCTTGATCAATCTCTGGCGTTGATATGTCTTCTTCCACTTCCCAATCCTTAGATGGCCTGCATTTTCGTAAGTGTTTGCGGTTTCTAATGTATATCCTGCACGTTTGCTTCTACCTCGTATGAACGGGGTCTAATCGACCCACTTCTTCTTTCCCAGACCAAATGGCTGGACCTTAACTCTGTCACCTTTACGCAGTTGCCCGAGTTCCTTCGCCCCTTTGTTGTAGCACCGTTGCTGATTGAGTTGTTTCTTGGCGATGTTTATGTCCGTGTTTTCTGGCACGTAGGGTTTCAGAAGGCTTGTGGAGGTAGGAAGGGTTGTCTTCGTGCGGTGTATTTCGGATGTTGAGCAGAGCCAAATAGAAATCGTTGCCACTCTCTCTTGTCATTTGCAAGGTTTTCTTGGCTTGCTTCACTGCGGATTCAGCCTTGCCATTGGACTGAGGGTGATGTGGGCTAGTGCGCGTGTGCCTAAACCCATAAGATTGAGCGAACGCTTGAAATACTTCGGAGTCGAATTGTGCCCCATTGTCGGATACTATTTCATCGGGTATCCCGTACCGCGCTACAGTATATGTCCTTTCAGCTTCTTTACCACTCCGGACGTTGTGCTGCACAAGTGGTCTACTTCAAAGAAATTGGAAAAATAATCCACTGTCACAAGGTATTCTTTGTTTTCAAATTGAAAGAGGTCTGTGCCAATCTTTGCCCAAGGGCGGTCAGGTACCTCATGGTTTAACAGCGGTTTTTTCTGTTGTCGATTGGGAAACGTCATGCAGGTTTCAAATCTGGAGATGTATTCTTTTACATCACTGTTCATGTTGGGCCAGTAAACACTTTCTCGCGCTCTTCTCAAGGTTGACTCTATTCCTTGGTGCGCGCTGTGTAGATCTTCCATGGTTTCTCTTCTGAGGGTTTTGGGAATGACAACCCTGTCGCCGCGCAGGATGACACCATCTTGTATTACTAATTCGTCTCGGATATGGAAGTAGTTGGTTACGGTTGGGCTCAATCTATTCTTGTTCTCTGGCCATCCAACCTCGATGATTTCTTTCACTTCCTGTATGACTTTATCCTTGTCTGTTTCAGCCTTCAGTTTGGACATCTTCCCTTCCGATGCTATCATCTGATTGATTTCTTCGATTAATGGGACTTGCTCGATTTCTTCCTCAAATTTTGATCTTGTTGGCTGACCCTCACCAAAGTGGCGGCTTAGAGTGTCGGCGAGATACATCTCTGATCCCTTTTTGTATACTGGATGTCGATATCATATAGTTGAAGGCGCATGAACATCTTCTGGAGGCTCCTTTTCAATTTGAGCATAGTTGGTTTCGGTAGTTGTAAGAGCTCTACTAGCGTAAGCGATTGGTTTTCCTTCTTGCATCAATGACACGCCCAGACCTTTCTCGCTTGCGTCACATTGTAGCAGCAGGGGTTTGTTAGGCTCGTAATACTTCAACAGAGGTAGTTTTGAATCGACGAGTGCTTTGATGTCGTCGAATGCTTTGTCGTGCATTTCTGACCAGTGAAATTCTTGTTCTTTTCTTGTCAGTTGGCGCAGCGGTTCTGATACATCTGACAATTTCGAAAGGAATTTTGCGAGATAGTTGGTCATCCCCAAGATTCGCCTTACGCCCGGTACATCTTGTGGTTTTGTCATCTGGAGTGTCGCTTCTACCTTGGACGGGTCAGCCCTTACTCCATATGCGGTGAGCAAATGACCAATGTATGCCATAGATGTTTTCTTAAGCTCGATCTTTCCTTCATTTAGCTTGATCCCTCTTTCACGACATCTTGATAGCAGAGCATCTAGCTTGGCGTCGTGGTCTTTGACTGCTTCAGCCGTTGACGTTCCATTTCCAATAATCAGGATGTCGTCCCGTCCTCACCCCATCGAGTCCCCCTTCGATCTAGGCGCCTCTGGAATATTTCTCCTGCTGGTGAGATTCCAAAGGGCATCCTGGTCCATTTGTAGCGACCAAATATGAACGTTGTTAGCAGAGACGATTCTTCGTCCAATTTGATCTGCCAGTAGCCATTCTTGAAATCCACTTTGGAAAACACCTTCGCATTGGTCAAATCTGGGAGGACTTCTTCAATCGTGGGGATTGGATAATGGCACCTCTTTAGGGCTTTTGTTTAGTGGGTCAAGACAAAGACGTATTTTGCCATTGCTCTTCTTGTTAACTATACAATTGAGCTCACCCACTCAGTGGGTTCAGCGACTTTCTGGATGATACCCTGCTCCTCGAGCTCGCTTAGATGATCTTTCAGTGGTTTCCGAAGAGTCTCAGGTATTCTTCTGGGTGGTATCTGAACAGGCTTGAACGTATCATCTACTTCTAGATGTAGGGGCTCTCCAAGCTCACCGAGACCTTCGAATACATCTGGGTGTTTTGCTAATACGTCTTCTTTGGTTAGCTCTCTCGTGCTCTGGTTATCCACCACTCGAACTTCATTTGTATTGGATAGCATGTTTTCGTAGTTGACTTGTATTAGATTCATTTGTTGCGCTGCCCGACTCCCGAGGAGATTGATGTCAGCGTCTATGTCTTCCACGACAACGAACTTGACTTTATATTTCTGGCTATTTTTCGGATTTGTCAGCTGAACATGGCATATTCCAGCGAGTATTGTACATCTTTAGTACTTGGTTTGTTTTTGAAACATTCTTTTCATATTTGGTGCCACGCAGTTCACCGCTTCGGATCACATTACACGTCGCGCCGGTGTCCACTTGAAAGCTTGTATTTTGTCCACCTTTGATTCGCAGCACTTGGCGGTCTGTCTCAGTCGCGAAATCCATTCCTTCGAACATTTCGAGCGCCTCTTCTCCGATTACCGATAAAAACATTGCCGCCTTGAAGTTTTCTTCAAAATTATTTAGCCTGGCGACGACCGCGTAATTCTGCCACGATCTTTTGAAACGCTTCCAATTTGCTGCAAGATTACCTTCCGTCTTCAGAGGCTGAGGACGTTTTAGCCCAGGTGGGAGAGTTGGCCATGTATTTGCCGTGTTCAAAGCAGTGTCATTTTGTCTGTGTTTGTCCCTGCCGTTGGCGCGTGTGCGATTTCTTCGCTGCTTGGATTCTCTGCGTCAGACATTTCTCTAATGGTGGGCACTAGAACGGAACCACTGAGACCATGTAACCGTGAGGGAACTGGGACTAGAAAGTAAATTATTTCAAACTAGAAATAAATTTTAAAATAATCAATATGGCGACCGATATTTGCTGAAGAGGATATATTCGTTTACTTTACACATTCTTTATGTTAGTTTATACGTGAGGCCCGCAAGTTACAATTATTCAAGTATTCTAAGCGTTTTATAAATCTTGGCAGCTCAAGTAATACATATAAATGTAGTTTCTTTACAACTCAATGTAATAGAGGCACCAACTGTAAGTGCATTTAAGTCTGCACTGCTTAAGTTGTATCAGCCATAGCTATATATAATTAAGTACTAACATTTAATTTTGTTATTTAATGTTTTTGATTTTGATTTATTTTTGGTACATCCACGTTGATGCTCACACTTTGTGGATTATTGAATATAAATAAATTCAGTAAGTACTGTACTGTATTATGACAAATAATAACTAAGTACTATAAGTACTCATACTGCATTTGTTTCATATTCATGTGTGATATAAAACTGTTGTTGTTACCTCACCTGACCTAGTGTAATAAATAGGTAAGCCTGCTTTGCAAACATTTTTAACTCCACATCAGACAAATTTAGGGAAAATAGTTCAACATCCACTGAGGCCGGGTTGAGATATTAGGATTTAGGAAAATAGGAACAACATCCACTAAGGCTTCGTTTAGATATTAGGAAAATAGTACAACATCCACGGAGGCCGGGCAGGTTATAATATTAGAAAAATAGTTCAACATCCACTGAGGCCAGGCAGGTTGTAATATTAGGAAAATAGTTCAACATCCACTGAGGCCAGGCAGGTTGTAATATTTAGGAAAATAGTTAAACATCCACTGAGGCCAGGCAGGTTGTAATATTAGGAAAATAGTTCAACATCTACTGAGACCAGGCAGGTTGTAATATTTAGGAAAATAGTTCAACATCCACTGAGGCCGGGCAGGTTGTAATATTAGGAAAATAGTTCAACATCTACTGAGACCAGGCAGGTTGTAATATTTAGGAAAATAGTTCAACATCCACTGAGGCCGGGCAGGTTGTAATATTAGGAAAATAGTTAAACATCCACTGAGACCAATATCTCAACCCGGTCTCAGTGGATGTTGAACTATTTTCCTAATATTACAACCAGCCTGGCCTCAGTGGATGTTGAACTATTTTCCTAATATTACAACCTGCCTGGCCTCAGTGGATGTTGAACTATTTTCCCTAAATTTGTCTGATGTGGAGTTAAAAATGTTTGCGAAGCAGGCTTACCTATTTATTACACTATAAAGTCAGGTGAGGTATTAAACAACAACAGTTTTATATCACACATGAATATGAAACAAATGCAGTACGAGTACGAGTATTTTTTGCCATGATACAGTAGAGTACTTGTGTAATTGAAACTTGCGGCCTCACATATAAAGATTAACGAATGTGCAAATATCGGCCGCCATATTGATTATTTTAAAATTTATTTCTAGTTTGAAATAATTTACTTTCTAGTCCCAGTTCCCTCACGGTTAAATGGTCTCAGTGGTTCCGTTCTAGTGCCCACCTTCTCTAATACGTATAGTTCACAATCCCACTTCTGACACCATGTTTTAATGCTTGTTAGGCTACTCACTAGATACAAATTCGTCGTTGGTCAAAGCGTATATATTTGAGTCTCTTATTCCTAACAACTACATAAGTATGTCTAACCACCATGTGCTTACTATCTGTGTCCATTTACATGAGTTACTAATTAGGCGCATTAATAATATTAACTCCTATCGTAACATCAACCACACACACTGAAGGTTTCATAACATATTTTATTAATCGATCCTCAGATAAATGCGGTGAAACTACATATAAATAATATAGAAACAATGTCTATGATTACAGACTCTCATTTAAAAGAAACAAAATACAAGCATGGCTATAGGTTAGAGCTAATACTCGCGTCTATACTCGCATAAAGAAGAAATAACGTTAAGATTTATACGAAAAACGTCTGTTTGCTTGTTCCCATAGTTACGGCCGCGCGCTAGTGCCCAGTACATGAATGCCGACGGTGGCCGAAGGTTCACGAGGACAGGCCGAACCTTTTTAAAAACTATGTAACTTTACACATACCGAGATGAATACACTCCGCGACTCAGTCATTAAAGTTCAGGATCCAGCTATTATGAGACAAAAAGTCCACCTGGTCAACCAAAGTGTGGGTGTAAAGAATGTCAAAGGAAAGGTCTGTCCGACACATGTACCTATTGTTTCATTTGCCGTGGTTCTAATCATATTGCCTGACATTGTCAGCTTAAGTACAAGAATCAGGGAAACCGCAAAGAGCTGCCCCCCTGGTGATAGGGAGTAGCCCAACCCAACCCAATACAAAAGCAAAGTCCCACCATTGTAACAATTGCTCAAGAAAGAACTGACGACAGATGAACTCATTATTGTTCAGAACAGTGACAGAAGAGCTTTTTGCATGGCCATCAAGACTGTTTCAGAGTCTACAGTGCCATGCTTGGAGCTTCAGCTGATTAAAATGTCTTTGCTAGTCACCAAACAGAGGATTACCATAGCGCCAAATGGTTGGGAAAAGTGTTCAGTGATATGTCAAATGAATGGTACAGAAACTGAAGTACTTTGGGACACAGGAGCCCAGGTTTCTATAATACCAGAGAGAATTTTGCAAGACAAGTTACTCGATCTTCACTATTAAGTTTTTTACTTCATTATTATCCATGAACTTTTGGATGTCGGATCAGATCTAAAGTTAGAAGCAGCAAATGGGACTGATCAGATCCCGTACAGTGGGGTGGGTGGGAGTTGGCTTTAAGGACAAAAACAAGCAGCAGAAATTACAGTACCGTTCCTGGTTACAAAAGAGCAGCTTGATTGTCCTATTATCGGTTACAATGTAATTGAACTGTTTGTGAAGGACAATGGCCTACAACAGGTGTTACCTGCGGTAACGAAAAGTTTTATCCAGAACAACACAGATGCAAGCGCTCTAGTCAACTTCATTAACAGCAACACCACGGATAGTCTTTGTGCAGTTAGAACATCCGAAAGGGAAATGGGCATCCCAAGAGGTCAATCAGTGACCGTTCAATTCCGTGCCAACACCGAACCGATACAACGTATACCAGCCCAGCATTGTTTCAACCTGACGAACAAACCACTTGGCCTTCAGGTCTGACAGTGTACGAGTCTTTGACTACACTCAAACAAGGGAAGTCTAGTGTCATAGATATTCCGGTGTCAAATACCACGCAACACAAATTGTTTTACCTGATCGATTAATCCTCGGACACTACAGTTGGTTCGTTCTGTAACTCCAGTGGATTTCAAATTAAAGGATGAAGACGACGATAACTAAGGATGGAAGCCCTTGAGACGAGAACCAAACCAGCTGGACAACCTATTGTGAAACCGGCGCTCACCGGAGGAAGTCTTAAACATCCTGAAGTATAGATCTGAGTGGCTTGACACCAGACCAACGAGAGGCGCCATTGGATGTGTTGAAGCACTTCACATGAATATTCATTTAACTGATAATCAACCATACAGAATAATCACATGTCAATTCTACAGCCCTTATAACCAGAAGTGAAGTCTTACCTCGAGGATCTGCTGAATAGAAATTTTATTCGCAAGTCGAAATCGCCATTACTGGTATACAGAGTGGGGGTTCTACGGCCGGTTGTGCCGGTGGTGCTCTTCGCACCACCAATGATGTCACTATTCATAAGTTGTTTGTTAATGTATTCATTACCGCAGTGTTTATTACATATCCTATAGCACCCAATTCGTCCTAAATAATATCCATAATATATAATAGGATACTAGGGCTAGATAGGATGACCGGGAGAAAACAAGACTGAGAGTGTCGAGCAGTGTTCCATGACACGTCATGACTTTAATCTCATGATCACTTCTGTCCCTCACACTGTTTATTTGAGCATGCTCATTCTCGCCTACAGCAGGCACCTAGTTACCACTGACATGAAAAAGCGGATGGTGAGCCGGGATTTAACACTCGTGATTTAACATGGAACATTAACCCGGGATTTAACATGCTTTGACTAATCGATTTAGCATGATCAGCCTCTTTCACCTTTACGATCAACCCTAGTCTCGTGTACCTTTGGCACCCATCCTGACTTTGTACTTAGGCGGCTCTGTCTGTGTTGCTAACGAAAGTAATTAGCGTTAAGAACGCGAGCGTTGCTATGCAGTTGTTATTTGCATATTTCGCCTCAGAGCACATGTTCTGTATACAGACAATGGCACGTGCCCTTAAGGAGTCATTAAAAACTCGTTAAGGAATGAAACAAAAGGAGCGCATGGGGTTAGGAACTCCCTGATCCCCTGATCGACTGAGATCTGTCCAAAGTCCAGTCCAACGTTTACAACAACAAGAGTCGTCACATATTCGGTACTGATTTCCTTTGTGTTTACTCCATGAATTATTGATTTGAGATGGTACATATAACAAATTACACACGCCGGACCAACCAGGATAAGAGTTTCAGATGTTTACTACAATTTAAATGCCCAAACAACAGTTAAACGTAGTTAAGAGACAACTGGGCCTACCCTGTAAGCAGAGCCTTCTTTTCCTTCAAGGGGAAACAAAGGAAAAGAAGGCTCTGCTCACAGGGTAAAGTGGCCCCAGTTTAGCTGAACAATTTTAACCGGAAACTTCTGACAACTGACAAATAAGAGATATATACACTAGCCCGAGATAACGCCTGGCGGGCGTCCTGTCTATATAGAAATGCAACTGGACTGAGAATGGATGTAAAAATTTATATCTTTAAAAAATTTACAAAACACTACGTCATCTACCACCTATAATTATTGGATTTTTACAGTACAATAGGTTTCTTAACAACTACACTTCACCTTTTCTATATACAAATAAAACTGGATTATAATATCGTTATACTAAAGTTAGCTTTCTAGTTTGTGATTTTATTTATATGATCTTTGTGTACATGGTCAAGCAGTTCTTTTAAAAAGTCATATCTTGCATCACATTTGAAACATATATAATTTATCCCTGTTGGTTCTGTTGCTTCCATCTCATGATCTAACTGATGCAGGTCAAATTGTTGCGATGAAGCAAATTTTGTGCCACATTCACTACATTCAAACTCCACTTGAATTCCACGAATTTTTTCTTCATTCTTTTTCATGTGATCTGTTTTTGAATGATGTTTCAGATGTCTTAACCTTGTGAAATCTTTGTTGCACACTTCACATTTAAGGGAGTTTTGCTCAGTATGAGTTCTTTTATGTTTTATTAAGCTACTTGACTGGGTAAATGCTTTGTGACAGACATCACACTTGAAAGGCTTTTCTCCTGTATGAATTCTTTTATGTTCTAGTAAGCCAATTTTCTGGGAAAATGCTTTGTTACAGACGTCACAATTGAAAGGCTTTTCTCCTGTATGAGTTCGTTTATGACATAGTAAGTGACTTGAATGGGAAAATGCTTTGTCGCAGACATCACACTTGAAAGGCTTTTCTCCTGTATGTGTTCTTTTATGTTGTAGCAAGCCATTTTGCTGTGAAAATGCTTTGTTACAGACGTCACAATTGAAAGGCTTTTCTCCTGTATGAGTTCTTTTATGACGTAGTAAGTGACTTGACGTAGAAAATGCTTTGTTACAGACATCACACTCGAAAGGCTTTTCTCCTGTATGAGTTCTTTTATGTTCTAGCATGCCATTTTGCCGTGAAAATGCTTTGTTACAGATGTCACAATTGAAAGGCTTTTCTCCTGTGTGAGTTCTTTTATGACGTAGCAAGGTACCTGATAAGGAAAATGCTTTGTCACAGACGTCGCACTTGAAAGGCTTTTCTCCTGTATGAGTTCTTTTATGATATAGTAAACCAGTTGGCTGGGAAAATGCTTTGTTACAGACATCACACTCGAAAGGCTTTTCTCCTGTATGAGTTCTTTTATGTTCTAGCATGCCATTTTGCCGTGAAAATGCTTTGTTACAGATGTCACAATTGAAAGGCTTTTCTCCTGTGTGAGTTCTTTTATGACGTAGCAAGGTACCTGACAAGGAAAATGCTTTGTCACAGACGTCGCACTTGAAAGGCTTTTCTCCTATATGAGTAGTTTTATGATATCGTAAATGACTTGACTGGGAAAATGCTTTCACGCAGACATCACACTTGAAAGGCTTTTCTCTTGTATGAGTTCTTTTATGACTTAGTAACTTTATGCTATGCTGCTTGTTATGTTTCAACTTCTTTGAATGATTAACCATGTTTGTTGAAAAAACAATAGCACCACAAAACTCCTTGCACAATACTATTTGTCAGTAACTATACAAAATTCAAAATACAAATCAGATCAACAAATACTTTTCCAAAAAAAACAAAGTAAATACACGCATCGCGAATCTCAAAATACGAACGAACGCTTTGTATTATGGGATACCAGAAGTAAAACTTGCGTTCTTAGTTATACCTTGTAAAAAGTTGTTAATTGTTCGTTGTTTTCAACGATTATGTAAAGTATTGTTGTTAAACTTTAATAGTGTGTGTCTAGTTGGTATGACAGATGTTTTTTCGGCCAATTAACTTTATTGAATAGTCAACATTTGAAATAGCTTACTTTCCAAGTATTGAACCTTTCAACCGTCATTTATTCTTCGACCTCTGCAGGTACATTAGGGCGTTATCCCATAATGCACTTTTCAGGCTCATTTTTCGAGATTCGCGACCGTGTATCATCAGCTTGAGACAGTAAATATTGATCAGTGGCTGCAAATGTGTACACAACAACCCCTCGCGCATCTACCCTTCATTAATACTGTATGTTGATTTTTTCTCATGTTATTTTCAGATATGCAAAATTAAACTTATATTTTTAGATCAATTTATTTGTTACCATTTTTAATCATTAAAAATTGGTTTCTAATGATATCTTGCATAATTGTTTTTGAATGAATTCTTAGTTACCAATATCGGTAACAACCGATATATATACCGGTCGATAAGGTAAATCAGCTCATCCCTAACAATATGATTATGTAGGAATAAAAAGAAAGTGTGCATATTATTTTAAAAAATATATAGTTTATGATAAATATATAACGCTTCATGATAACTTCACACTTGCAATCAGGATATTTCGCTTCCGAAAGATAAACCTAAATTTATCACATTCATTGATGAAGGTAGGATAACAAGTTATCGGCACGGTCGATCATTGTCTTAACGAGACCATCTTTATACCGGTTGTCTACATGATTCTGGTAGTGTAAAAGCAAACCAGAATCTGTTGGTTTTCTGTAAACCTCAGTGGTCAGAACGTTACCAGACTTCAGAAAAAGTAGCTTACTATTAACTGCAACCTCCAGCGGCCAAGGAAGCTATTTTGGGGTGGAGAGGATAAATTCCTACATAAACTGAGTTGCTTGGGCGCCTCTTCCAACACAGTTAAAGGGACACTCCGGCCCAAATACAAATGTAGTTCATATGAAAGATCTTACTGACTTTAGATTATTTCCAAAGTTTCAGCATTCCTATCAATTTAGTTAAGAAGATGTGGCTAGTTGAAGTTGGAGAGCTTGTCCAATTTCGACGCCATTTTGTTTCTCAAATATGACGTCACTGAGTGACGTGATCTCGTATTATGCCTAAGAAGCTCCTCTACTTTCCTGCATGATGAACTAAATAGTTTATTTCGACTAATTTTCGTCCAAAGACCATTCACAATAACTATCACTATGTGATCGCCATCAAAACAACTCCACTGACGATAAAGAATCACTCAATGACGTCATATTTTCAAAACCAATATGGCGTCAAAATCCACAAATTTTCAACTTCAGCTAGCAATATCTTCTCAACTAAATTGATAGGAATGCTGCAACTTTGGAAATAAACTAAAGTCAGTAAGATCTTTCATATGAACTGCATTTGTATGTGGGCCGGAGTGTCCCTTTAACTGGTTCAACAGCTATTTATCTGGTCGATCCCAGTCTGTTCGCATAGGCTCAACTCTATCGGATATACTACCAATCACACATGGAGTCCCTCAAGGAGCAATCCTCTCACCATTACTTTTTTGCATCTATTTGAATGACCTTCCCAACACTCCGCAAGCATGCCAACTACAATCATATGTTGATGACACTAAAGTGTATTTGTCATTTCCTATTAAAGATGTCAACCTTGTTACCAAGACACTGGAAGAAGATCTACACAAAGTCGCCACTTGGTGTTGTAACAACCAACTTTTAATTAATCCAGATAAAACCAAGTTTATTCTCATCGGTACCCGCCAGTTAATGATGAATTTACCAACCAATATATCCCTTCAGTTCCTGGGCAAGCCCCTGAAACCAGAGACATCAGCTAGAGATCTGTGGATTATCAAGGACTCAAATCTAACATATGACACTCATATTAGCAAACTTGTTTCATCCTGCACAGCCAAATTATGCCAAATTAATAGAGTAAAGGACAGCTTTGATAAAAACACACTCTTGCTTATTATATCAGCTCTCGTTATAAGTAAACTGATGTATTGCTCCTCAGTATGGTCTAACACGTCAGCCACCAATTTAAAGAAACTACAATCAGTGCAAAATTTTGCATGCAGAATTGCTACCAATACCAGGAAATATGATCACATTTCGCCAGCTTTACGAGAACTTAGATGGCTACCCATAAAAAATCTGTTACATTATAGAGATACCTTAATGACATTTAAATGTATAAATAACCTAGCACCAGCCTACCTGAGCGATAAGTTTATCAAGCGCACGTCTATTCACAATCTGAAAACCCGTAACTGTAACCATATTAACATTCCTCTATTAAAAACAGCAACAGGACAAAGAACATTCCACTACAGAGCAGTCAAACTATGGAACAGTCTGGACCAAGATCTTAAAAAAATAAGTAATTTTTCTATTTTTAAATTTAATCTTAAATCTCGTTTAATTAATGAACTTTATTCAGTCTAGTTTTAACATATTATTGTACATTATCCTGATTTTTATATCTAGTTTTTAGCTCGTTTTTAATAATTTCATTGTAATGGTTGTTGAAAAGCCCTTTGGGGAACAAGCAATGAATATCTATCTATCTATCTAGAGGGGTCCGGAGGCATGCACCCCGGAAAATTTTGAAATTTAAGGCCTCTGAAATGGATAGAAATGCATCCGTTTTGCTAAAATAGCTTCAAACAGCTTTCAATTTTTGGATCAATTTAATGGTGTTAAATCACACAGTTTTTATGCAGAAGTTTTTATTTTGCTATATTACAGTTTACGACTTTATTACAGTTTATGTCCTTTTCTCGATGCAAACTTCTCTCGCCAACACCGCAAAAGCGCGTTATATTACACCATAAACGTCCTCGTGTTTACCAAATGTTAGTTAAAAAGTTGAACTTCGTGTAGTAGTGTGGTGATTCTATGTCCATTTACCTCTTTAAGAAATAAATCGACGTGTCCTTTCTCAAATTCAAAAGCATGCGTTCGATTGACTGCTCAGCGAACGCCGGAATCGTACTCCATATTACTAGTATCCGCTAGGCAATATTAGAAAAATATTCGTTGTATACTGCTGAGTAATACATCAAATTGAAGCTTGTAAACAGCAGATTTCAGATTTCGAACGTTTGGCAACAAATTATAAAAGCCTCTAGATATTTTAATGCTGAACAACGCTGTCCAGCTCAAGCTATTTCGAAATTTTAACTAAAGGACTATCATAGATGACCCTTGGGGGACCAGCGTCGGTTTGTGCGCGATTTTCTCGGTTTACTTGTGATGTCGTTTTGATTCCGGAAGTTTCGACCAAGATTAGGACAAATACGCAAACATATAAAAATAAACATAATCGGCGAAAAAAAAGGGGGGGCTATAGCCCACCCTAGCCCCCGTGTTCCGCGTACTCAATGGTAAACTCAATCGACGGATGTAGGTCATTCAAGGTGGCTACGAAATTGGTAGCAGCATTAACATCAGGCGTAAAGGAGCAGGAATCATCAACGAACTGAAAACTCACAAACAACCTCTCTCAATGCGACCAATCTTGTCAGCTACTGGAACCTACAACTATTCCCTCGCGAAGTGGTTGGATGAAAAATTGAAACCACTCTCGATCAATGATTACACAATAACGGATCCGTTTGTTTTCTCTAATGAAATTCGCAATCGAAGAGTGAATGAGGATGAAATATTGGTGTCGTATGATGTCACATCTCTGTTTACAAATGTTCCACTGGAAGAAACAATCCACATTTTGGCTAATAAGGCTTTTAAGGATGATTGGTTCAACAGCACCTACGACCTTCATCTCAAAAAAGAGCAACTGGTTGAATTGTATACGAGCAGTTACAACAGACCAGCTATTCCAATTTAACGGTGCACTTTACGAACAAACGGACGGTGTAGCAATGGGTTCTCCCCTTGGTCCACTTTTAGCAAATGTTTTTTATGAAAAGTGCAGGATGGTCAAACTCAAGCACATTTGCACGATTTTATGATAAGCCTATAGACAGTGCTAAGAACAATTTTGGAAACATACTGTTGAGTTCTGAAACCGTATAAAATAAGGGAAATTTGACATACCGTAGTTGATATTATTATGTAATTATATTATTGTTTTGACTGGGTAGTTCGTATCACAGGACGACTCCTTCATTCCTGTTTTTCCTGTAACACGTTGAATACTGACCAGCAATGCGCATGCATATCTCATGTGACTCCTTTATTCCAGAATGAATCGTAGAATTCCAATCAAACTTCAACTTACAGGTATATAAGTCTAGTTTAATTTTAAATGTATGAATTGGGTTTTCTTTCACGGCATGTATATCGCTCAGCAATCTCTATTCAAACTGTGCTTTTATCAGAAATTATGGCTTAATTCTTTTTTTATTAAGAAATATTTTATTGGTTTTAAGTTATAAAGCCATCATTTAGTTGACTTCCGAGAATAGAATTTAGTTGTATACATAATATTGTCTTCCAACATGGCTTCCACAGATGTCACATTACTAACTGGTATTTATGACCAGCTGTCACTTATGACATTTATCTTGCAACAGGGGTGGTTGTAAAACACAGGTTCTACTGTACCTATATTTCATCAACTAACATATACTATAGTGAAATTGTCTATATACAGTATAGTTCAATTTGGAGGAGTTGTCTCTTAGTCGTCTGTCATTGTGTCAGTTTAGCTCTGAAAATTGTCCAAAAAAGAACATCCAAGCCCATGATTCAAAGAGGAAAAGCATTAACAACTGACCACTATAAATTAAAAACAATCTGATATAGACATACATGCATATAGTAGATTAATATGTTCAAGGCCACCTTTCTCCCCATAATCTATTTGAACATGTTAGTACTGTAAAACATCCCCGGCAGTGCGTCAACTGTGGCAATTTGTCGGACTGCTAATTATATTGCTACTGTAGTTTACTTTGTAGAGAATCGGTAGATGGTAGTCAAGAGGCCGTAGTTAAAATTATGAAATTATCAAACAGTATCAGCGCTCGAAATAACGCTGGGAAGTTGGGGGGTCAGCATGACCGCTCAAGCGTGAATTTGGGGGTCAGATCCACAATTTGGGGGTCAACCATTTTTCCCTCTTAATTTGTACATTATACACAAAAGCGTTCATTTCTTGATTTACACAGAAAGTGAATGTGAAACAAAAAATATTTGAACGCTTTTTTGGTGAGATTGGCCTTAAATGCGTAGTAACTAGTTACTTAGCACTGTGAAATGTAAATGAAGTTTCCCACCTAGATTTAATACAGGCAGAGAATCTCACGTGTCGTCACGTTTCTCATCTTTATAAACTTGCGGAAAATACACATATCAGTATACGGTCAGGTCTATATCTTTGTAATTACAAGCATAGTATGCATGAGGACCGAAGTTCTGTTTAATTTTTCAGAGCGTGATTTTGCTAAATAAAATTATGTACAGTTAACTGATCACCGCAATTTACAAACACAACCAATGACGATGTACTTTTTTATGCCGGCACCGCACAAGTTCAGCAAACTTTACGCAAGCGTTAATAAATTTGAGTCCTAAATGCATTTGAAAATTTCAGCTGGAATGGTTTATGTTACCCCCTGTCTTTTAACTATAAAAGAGTATAGGAAAAGTGATGACATAAACCTTATTTCGTTAAAACTTGAGCGGTCAAGTTGACCGCCCGTAAGTGATTTTGGGGGGTCAAATCGCGAAAGTGGGGGTCATTGACCCCCCATTATTTAGAGTGCTGCAGTATTTTTGCCTCTCTGCATTAGTGATTATTTATTTTGTCCTTATTTTGTACATCTTAATGTTGTTATGAAAATTTGCATTGTCATTTCACATGTAAAACTGAAAAATATTCAGGTTATAATTTCATGTTACAAGGTTCCAAATATATTAGCATATATTAGCTACAAAATGATAGAATCAGATAGATAAGTTATGTATTATTAAAGAATGAGGTAATACATAACATATCTATCGTTCTGTTGCTAATATATGCTAATATATTTGAAACCCCGTAACAAATTATAACCCATTTTCACTTGAAATATCCTTTTATCCGATTCATCCATAATTTTTCGAAGGGGGCCCCCAATTATTTACTTTGCCCCAGGCCCACTTTAGTCTCTGTGCGGGCCTGCAGCAGATATAAGTTCAAGGTACTAGTAAAACATCTCCCTTCCCATAATACAATGTTGAATCATTCAACTTCAATGAACATCTAAGATTATTATATTCTCATGGCTTCTGAGGCAGCACTTCCCTTGCGATAGTAACTTCTAGTTATATACAATAGCTACTTATTGATTGGCTCCTTTCACAGTGGAGAGAAAACAAGATGGCGGCATATTTTTTTAAGCCAAAAAAAGCTGAAATCGATGGGTTTTTATAAAGAAACCCCGAACTGACTAAATGTTTGGCTATATTAAATAAAACAATTATACCATTCGTATATGAACTAATTTGAAGTGGAGGAAGAATCACTCCTAAACAAGAGACGCGAAATTTATCAATTAAGTTGGACATATTACATTGTCCCAACAATTTTGTCCGGCATTGTACATATCGAGTCTGAATGTGACGAGTCTCACAGCATATGCCATAGATCTGTGATAAATTTCTGTGGTAGATAGGTCAGACGCAGAACTATAATTTTTCACCAAACAACTTCTGAAGCTAAATTTAATCGATCAGCAGCAATCAGGTTTAACTATAACACTACCAGGCATGACAATAAACGTTTACGAATATCCTTTAATAACTATTTACCTCTTTTTGGACCAGACAAGAAAGAATATAAAGGCATATACAGAACTCTCCACGCCACGCGTACTTTCTTCTCAACAGGCTGAGCCTGCGATATCACAGCGGAGTAACACAAATTGACACGAAACACTAGAGGTGCCCTGGGTACGAGGTTGGATTTTTTTCATATCTAATAAGTTTTCGGTATATACTTCATGGTAACACTAGACCGGATTTCCATCTGTTTTTTATACCCCTAACCGTAACCCAAATCCTAACCCTAACCCTAACCCTACCCCTAACCCTAACCGTAACTCTAATCCTAACCATAACCCTAACAATAACCGTAAAATACGGTGGGAGACTATATGTATTGTTACCATGAAGTATATCCCAAGTTTCATGTTGTGATCTTTTTTCAGTTGATCATGATCTCTGCAAAAAGTGTCGTAGAAACGATGGCATCAGCTTGTGTACAGCCTGAATATGTGGAACCAGCACATCCTCAGTCTGAGATTACCAATAATAGGTATGTTTACCCATTATGGGTAATGTAATCGTTAATTCAATGTTAGAACCCAACCCCAACACAGATCCTAACCCCCACCGCCTAATTTGTTTTCTAACCCTAACCCCCCGCCTAATGGGTTTTCTAACCCTAACCGTCCGCCAAAATTTTCTCCTTCCCTCGTAAAATGACGTACAACAGCGTCAGCTGGCCGGAAAAGCGCGCCAAATTTATGTTTTGTTCATAATTTACCAAGAGGAGGAGATTAAACAAACGATTAAACCAGACGTATATATAGAGGCAAACCTGACAAACACGCTAGATGACCGCCGCTGAGGCCGTCGAAACGTCAGTCACCAACAATAGTCTTTCTCAAGACTACAACAACCTGGACGATCAACTTCACAATGCATCTAATGATACTCCTATATAGGTTGAAACCATTTACTTTTTTAAGAAAACCAGCGGACATTTGTGATACTATATCCCGTTTCCATAAAATTTGTGAAATACCACAGGAAATAATCCATCAGTCTCTTTGGGGAATAAGCATAATTGCGTAATATTGACTGTAAATCGTTAGTAATCTTCGGATGCACTGACTACAATGTGCAAACTGACAACCCATTTTCTCATGATACATATTGTATTTAATAAGTTTTTGCAGGTGCCAGTGGTGATGAAGTCTCCCCAAGGCTTCATTGGATGAAAAGGTGGAAGAAATTGCTGAATTGAAAGAAGACATTGCTGAATTAAATATTTGTTATAAATTGACAATTCTTCACAGAAAGGATTTGACTCCTTAGAAAGACTTAGGAGAAAGGATTTGGTCTAAAATATTTTGCTTCAACCTAATTGAAATGTCGCAGTAAAGGGAACCCCCATATATACAGTATGAAGTCTGGCAACAGGCGAAAACGCGCGCGAGGGGACTGGATTTGGCAAAAGTGTTGCTTGAATGGAAAATTTATAACTTCCCGAGGCTTGCTCGTTTCGAGCAAATGTTGTTCGAATTACAGTAGATGTATTGAATTTTGACATATTATTTTGACATATTATCACCGCATGTTATTTTATTATTACAACGCTATATATATGATCGCCTTACCTTGATACGTGGTTTAGATTTTACAATCTATTTATTTGATCCTCTATGCTATAGAACATTTCTAGCATCATTCTGCAGCTGGCATGCCTAATCCTGAACACTGCTCCAACCTCGTACCCCAGAGGCAGCATTTCACTTCTGATAAGAAATCCTAGTTGTTGCTTATCTGTATATGACTGGATTACTTCAACTTTTGAAGTTTGTGGAACTAATTAAACTTTTACTCAAATATATCTAATTTCAACAGTATAGAAATGTTGCTTAGCCTTAGTGAAAATACTCAAGAGCAGGTATGTGTGGTAGGCCAGTTGGCGCATACGATTTCGGCGGTTTGCACAGCTGGTGGTAAATCAGGAATGTGCGACGATGCGCGCTTGTCCTATTTGTTAAGGTGAAATTCAGAAGAAAAAAATATCCTTGTTGCGTTTTCTCCGTCCAAGAAAGAACAAGGGAAAGCGAGAACATTGGTCAAAATGTTTGTGGAGGTTTTGTATATATTATGGTACGTATTTGACTTGCATTTCTTTTAGTAAAAATGGTCCAACGAGTGACCAACCTGAAACAATACCAGTCACTAAAAGGGAAGTTAATAATAATAAAACGTTGCACAAAGCAAACTACATACTTTTCATGCTCAGGGCATTTAACATGATCGCATTTAAAGTGCCTATACAGCCCTTTCATTTTTTAGTTATCTGTGTACAGGATAAAAAAATAGCTGATAAGTTAATTTATAGTTTTTGATTTGGACTCTTCGTTTCGAAGATATCACTCGTTAAACATTGCTATTTATATAAAAAAGCCGCAAATTAGAAAGGCCTGGAACATATGTATATATATATATATATATATATATATATATATATATATATATATATATATATATATATATATATATATATATATATATATATATATATATATATATATATATATATATATATATATATATATATATATATATATATATATATATATATATATATATATATATATATATATATGGGCGTTGCATTATATATATATATATGCATGGGCGTTGCATTATATATATATATATATATATATATATATATATATATATATATATATATATATATATAATATATATATATATATATTATATATATATATATATATATATATATATATATATATATATATATATATATATATATATATATGTATATATATATGTATATGTGTATGTGTATGTGTGTATGTGTTTATCTATATGATATTCATATTTACTGTCCGCGTATCGTTCAAGTAAGGAATCGTTCAAGTAAGGTATCGTTCAAGTAAGGAATACGATGGACAGATATTTTTCTTTCAAATTCGCTTCATTATAACATCCATACACTGCGTATCTGTCTGGCATGATTGAATAGTTCAACATAAACAATAAATTTTATAGTATAATCTGCGAATCGAGCTCGTTTGTTTACGAAGCTGGGAAGATGCTGGACTCATCTCTTAAATGACGTCACAACCTAGTTTCCAGACTCCAGAATTGGCAGAAATACGTTTTCGGTTTTTCATCGGAATTTGTTTACATTTCTTAATTTGGATGCAAAATATCTTCTAAACGAAAAGTCCAAATCAAAAACTGTAAAATAACTTATCAGCTATTTTTTGATCCTCTATACAGATAACTAAATCCGCATGTAACACTAAAAGCCGACTTTCCTGTAACGTTTTTTACAAGCTTTTTTGATGCATAAAACTTATCAGCAGCTGCTCGGAGTTTCAAATTACTACGCATTGCAATTAAAGAAAAGCACCGTCGTGATGTCTACTTAAGAATCCAGGGTTAAAAAAAAACGCTGGAAGTTATGTAAACAAGACTTTAAATCTTCCCAAAAACCTTCAAAACATATAGTTCCATAATCGGTTTTAGCATTTAGTACGGGCCTACTATTCTACAGCGATTATTTTATTACCTTAATTTACCTTAATTTTTTATTAATTAATTTTAGCATGATGAACTTCATTATATGATTCTGAAAATCCACTAAACGACACCCAACTGTGATTTCTACAGAAAAAAGAAGATTTAGAAAACGTTACAATCTTAAACTGTAAATAAAATAGAAAAAATCACCTACCCAAGTGATGGAATACATTCGTATAAATCCTTATCTATATACGTGACGTTGCAGGTTTCGACGACATTAACATCGAACGACTTTGCATACAAATGCTCTCCATTCGAGTCGACGAAGCTATTAATACCGTAATTAATACCACAAGTACGGCAACGCAATCTTAGTTTCGTAGCTGGTATTGGCCCTTTCAAAGAGTAAACTGTCGCTTTACTCGCTTTGTTGTTCACCACGAGAGGTCTATCGCAGGATAAACAGAGCGAAGTCGGAGGTGCCATCAGAACATTAAAATTGAAATTTTCCGTTTCGGTTAGGGTCCAGAGCAGATTTGTAAATTCGTCGTCGTTGGACGTGAACAGTGAATGGCAGTTTGCACCTCGACCATTGCGATGTAGACATCTAAGTCATAGCTAGTAGTTGGGAAGCCAGATTTTTCCATAATTATCCCGATGATATATTTTCTCAAACTAGAATGTCGTTCAATTCCTGTCCTATCGTATATATGTGTTTAATGGCCGCAACCAGCGTCAACTGCAATCCCTTCAGGGTCAATTTAATTGACAATATATGAACACGATCTCTTCTTCTTTTATAGCATGTTTACCGTTGAGTAGCTTGCTCAGATCAAACTGAATTGCGCTTTGAAATACAGTAAAAACCCGCGTATAAGAACCATCATTTTTCGAGTTAGCCTAAAAAGGTTCTTATATAAGTGGTATTTACTGGGATTTTAGGCTATTTAGGTTCTTAAATAGGTTCTTATTTTTTTCGAGGAAAGAGTGCTTGCTGTTGGTCCAACAAATAGCTCAAAATGGGTGTGGTCACTTGCTTCTGTACTAATATGACCACATAATAAAAAATAACCTTGCTCTGATTTAAACTGCAGTGATACGTGCAGGAAAATATAATTTGAACTGTGTTGCAGTGTTACTGGGAAATCTTTTAAAAATAATTTAACATGTCATTACCAAAAATACAAAATGTGCAAAATTTCGTGTTTTTATTTTCAGTTATTTATTTTTATTTCTTTTTTTCAAAGAAGAACCTGTTACAATTCCTAGGCTAAAAAGGTTCTTATAAAATGGAGATCTAAAAGGAAAATTTTAGCCTAAAGGTTCTTAATTCACAGGTTCTTATACGCCGGGTTTTTACTGTATCTTGAACAGCACAATCTACAGCACTTTTATTGGATAATCGTAAAAGTGCTGCTTCTCTTGAAAATAGGTCTTCACCGCGGCGCTTTTTCGACATGGTGCAACCGCGAGCACCAGTGAAAAAATGCTTTCACTGGCTTATGGCGATTTTGCTGCCGTTTCCGGAGTGTTGTAGCACATCTCGGAAGGTCGCAGTTGATTGGTTGAAAGCTAGCATTGGGTTGCAAGCAAATCAGGAATCTTATAAAACCAATCCTAACCATAATAATCCAAGTGTTGTAGCACGTTTTGGAAGGCCAATTCTGATTAGCTGTTGGCTTTTTAATTAAAAGTAATTTTTGTATTAGTGAATGCAATAAAAATTCAACAAAAACATAAAAGTGAAAGATTTGATGATAACATAGTAGATTTATGAGGATCAGATCAGTAACAAGGGTTGCAAGGGTTGCGAGGGTTTCAAGGGTTGCAGGGGTTTCAAGAGTTTCAAGAGTTTCAAGAAGGGTTGCAAGGGTTTCAAGAGTTGCAAGGGTTGTAAGGGTTTCAAGAAGGGTTGTAAGGGTTGCAAGGGTTGCAAGGGTTGTAAGGGTTGCAAGGGTTGCAAGAGTTTCACGGGTTGCAAGGGTTGCAAGGGTTGCAAGAGTTTCAACGGTTTCAAGAGTTTCAAGGGTTGCAAGAGTTTCAAGAATTTCAAGGGTTTCAAGGGTTGCAAGAGTTTCAAGGGTTGCAAGAGTTTCAAGGGTTGCAAGAGTTTCAAGAGTTTCAAGGGTTGCAAGAGTTTCAAGGGTCGCAAGAGTTTCAAGGGTTGCGAGGGTTGCAAGAGTTTCAAGGGTTGCAAGAGTTTCAAGAGTTGCAAGAGTTTCAAGAATTTCAAGGGTTTCAAGGGTTGCGAGGGTTGCAAGAGTTTCAAGGATTTCAAGAGTTGCAAGAGTTGCAAGAGTTTCAAGAGTTTCAAGGGTTTCAAGGGTTTCAAGAGTTTCAAGGGTTGCAAGGGTTTCAAGAATTTCAAGAGTGGCAAGAGTTTCAAAGGTTGGAAGAGTTTCAAGAGTTGCAAGAGTTTCAAGGGTTTCAAGAGTTTCAAGGGTTGCAAGAGTTTCAAGAGTTTCAAGGATTTCAAGAGTTGCAAGAGTTGCAACAATTTCAAGAGTTTCAAGAGTTTCAAGGGTTTCAAGAGTTTCGAGGGTTGCAAGGGTTTCAAGAATTTCAAGAGTTTCAAGGGTTGCAAGAGTTTCAAGAATTTCAAGAGTTTCAAGGGTTTCAAGAGTTTCAAGAATTTCAAGGGTTTCAAGGGTTGCGAGGGTTTCAAGGGTTTCAAGAATTTCAAGAGTTTCAAGGGTTTCAAGAGTTTCAAGAATTTCAAGGGTTTCAAGGATTGCGAGGGTTGCAAGAGTTTCAAGGGTTGCAAGAGTTTCAAGAGTTGCAAGAGTTTCAAGAATTTCAAGGATTTCAAGGGTTGCGAGGGTTGCAAGAGTTTCAAGGATTTCAAGAGTTGCAACAGTTTCAAGAGTTTCAAGGGTTTCAAGAGTTTCAAGAGTTTCAAGAGTTTCAAGGGTTTCAAGAGTTTCAAGGGTTGCAAGGGTTTCAAGAATTTCAAGAGTGGCAAGAGTTTCAAAGGTTGCAAGAGTTTCAAGAGTTGCAAGAGTTTCAAGGGTTTCAAGAGTTGCAAGAGTTTCAAGGGTTCCAAGAGTTTCAAGAGTTTCAAGGATTTCAAGAGTTGCGAGGGTTGCAAGAGTTTCAAGGGTTTCAAGAGTTTCAAGGGTTGCGAGAGTTTCAAGAGTTTCAAGGGTTGCGAGAGTTTCAAGGGTTGCGAGAGTTTCAAGAGTTGCGAGAGTTTCAAGAGTTTCAAGGGTTGCGAGGGTTTCAAGGGTTGCAGGGGTTTCAAGAGTTTCAAGAGTTTCAAGAAGGGTTGCAAGGGTTTCAAGAGTTGCAAGGGTTTCAAGAGTTTCAAGAAGGGTTGTAAGGGTTTCAAGAGTTGCAAGGGTTGTAAGGGTTTCAAGAGTTTCACGGGTTGCAAGGGTTGCAAGGGTTGCAAGAGTTTCAACGGTTTCAAGAGTTTCAAGGGTTGCAAGAGTTTCAAGAATTTCAAGGGTTTCAAGGGTTGCAAGAGTTTCAAGGGTTGCAAGAGTTTCAAGAGTTTCAAGGGTTGCAAGAGTTTCAAGGGTCGCAAGAGTTTCAAGGGTTGCGAGGGTTGCAAGAGTTTCAAGGGTTGCAAGAGTTTCAAGAGTTGCAAGAGTTTCAAGAATTTCAAGGGTTTCAAGGGTTGCGAGGGTTGCAAGAGTTTCAAGGATTTCAAGAGTTGCAAGAGTTGCAAGAGTTTCAAGAGTTTCAAGGGTTTCAAGGGTTTCAAGGGTTGCAAGGGTTTCAAGAATTTCAAGAGTGGCAAGAGTTTCAAAGGTTGGAAGAGTTTCAAGAGTTGCAAGAGTTTCAAGGGTTTCAAGAGTTTCAAGGGTTGCAAGAGTTTCAAGAGTTTCAAGGATTTCAAGAGTTGCAAGAGTTGCAACAATTTCAAGAGTTTCAAGAGTTTCAAGGGTTTCAAGAGTTTCGAGGGTTGCAAGGGTTTCAAGAATTTCAAGAGTTTCAAGGGTTGCAAGAGTTTCAAGAATTTCAAGAGTTTCAAGGGTTTCAAGAGTTTCAAGAATTTCAAGGGTTTCAAGGGTTGCGAGGGTTTCAAGGGTTTCAAGAATTTCAAGAGTTTCAAGGGTTTCAAGAGTTTCAAGAATTTCAAGGGTTTCAAGGATTGCGAGGGTTGCAAGAGTTTCAAGGGTTGCAAGAGTTTCAAGAGTTGCAAGAGTTTCAAGAATTTCAAGGATTTCAAGGGTTGCGAGGGTTGCAAGAGTTTCAAGGATTTCAAGAGTTGCAACAGTTTCAAGAGTTTCAAGGGTTTCAAGAGTTTCAAGAGTTTCAAGAGTTTCAAGGGTTTCAAGAGTTTCAAGGGTTGCAAGGGTTTCAAGAATTTCAAGAGTGGCAAGAGTTTCAAAGGTTGCAAGAGTTTCAAGAGTTGCAAGAGTTTCAAGGGTTTCAAGAGTTGCAAGAGTTTCAAGGGTTCCAAGAGTTTCAAGAGTTTCAAGGATTTCAAGAGTTGCGAGGGTTGCAAGAGTTTCAAGGGTTTCAAGAGTTTCAAGGGTTGCGAGAGTTTCAAGAGTTTCAAGGGTTGCGAGAGTTTCAAGGGTTGCGAGAGTTTCAAGAGTTGCGAGAGTTTCAAGAGTTTCAAGGGTTGCGAGAGTTTCAAGGGTTGCGAGAGTTTCAAGAGTTTCAACGGTTTCAAGAGTTGCAAGAGTTTCAAGGGTTGCAAGAGTTTCAAGAATTTCAAGGGTTTCAAGGGTTTCAAGAGTTTCAAGGGTTGCGAGAGTTTCAAGGGTTTCAAGAGTTGCAAGAGTTTCAAGGGTTGCAAGAGTTTCAAGAGTTTCAAGAGTTTAGTAGTATAGAACATGGCGGTGCGAGCTCAGCGACGCCAACCACAAATGCGAGTGCCATAGCAACGTTAATTTTTACGCCAAATCGCGATTTAGCGCAAAAATTAGCGATGCCACGGTGCCCGCACTTGTGGATAACGTCGAATAAGCTCGCACCGCCATGTTCTATACTACTACAGCAGTCGTTAATTAGGCTTGACGCACCCCTCCCCACACTCTCCACCGATTAATGTCAAACACGCGCGAGACTCACGAAACAATACTGAATTTATACCAAATCACATTTCAGTCACGTTTAAAAAATAGTCGTTTCAACATTTTCACAAATTTGTGTCGCTTCAAAATTTTCACGCTTTTTTTGACCGACACGTTTCCAATTCACGCGCGAAAAAAAAACCACTAGATTTTGATTCTAGTGGTGATGTTTATCCAAATGGATAGCGAAATGGCGCTCTTTTGATTGGCTAACAACATTGACTAACAAATAGCCAGTCGTTTTGCGAATTAGTCCGTTTGCTCACTATTTTCAGTGGTGTCTCTCGCTTCAATGTTTTTGTGACCATATGCGTAGGAGTCAATGCCATTTTCTAAAAGGTATCGTTTGTCATCAAAACAGGATAGCGACACTTTATTAATTTCGTAACTACCTAGCTGATGTTTGACACTTCTAATGGTCTTCATTGTGTGTCGCAACTGTTTCTGCTCGAGTAACACACTTTTGTAATCTTCGTGTCTGATCACTTTTTTAATTATATTCTTTCTAATACCTTTAGCAGTTTTCCCACCACCCCCATCCTCTTTCAAATAGCTGTACATCTTACTGCGCAACCCAACGAACTCAATAATTGGCGTTCCAGCGCACTCATCCTTCATCTTCCCAATAACTTTCTTATTCTCTTTAAAAGCGAATGGGCTGTCTGCGGGGTAGTCGCTATTGTCGAACTTTTCGCACTCCATCATAAAGTCGGAATAAACGTCGTCAGTTTTGATTGAGTACAACAGACTGTCAGTGTCGGTGAAGTGCAATCTGCAGGTGTCGCTAGAGTACTTTTTCATAATATAATTGTAGTGAAAATTGTACATCAGCGTTTTGCTCAAGTCTAGTATGCACATACCCACATATGCAGGTCGATTTAATGTCAGCGTCTCTTTGACTTTGTGGACGGCGACTAAGTTCTCGCTAAATATCTTGCAAGACACAAACGTAGGCTTTGAGACAAGCTTTTCTAATTTTTTCTCGGTGGTCACTAATCTCACGTCCACACGCTTCCTCAAGTTTTCCATCGTTTTTCCGAACACACTGTTATTCATCAACTTGAAGAAATCCTTCTCAAAAGCGTTCTTAGCTGTGGTTCTTTTGACTGTGTTAAAGTCGATGTACTTGCCCAACCACTTGGACTGGTCAAACTGTAGGACCCTATGAACCTTTTTGATTTTTAGTCCAAGATCCGTGTACAACTGCAGATTTCCATAGTGACACACATACTTTTTTTTGTCCATCAAATTAGTCACCAACTTTTTCACACCACCAACACTCACGTTAAACTTATTTTTGATTTTTGTGCAGTACTCCGACAACATGTCAACAGTTATCTCCATCTTCTCAGGAGCCACCGGGTAATCGTTGTGTAGGTCATGCAAGTGGTCTGGATACTCCAAGTCGACTTCGAGCAGCAACCCCTTTTTACTATTGTTGTGATAGTCGCATAGATTAACCTTTTTTATTTCTTTCTCAGTCAACCACTTGAAGCCACCCGTAGGTAGACTTCGACTCATTGCCCATCCGTACAAATTGTTGGCATCAAGGTACATCAAATACTTTGACTCTTGCGCTTTATCATACCCCTTCATGTACTTATTATTCGCCACGCCATGTCTGTTGCATATGTAGCTCACACCACCACGCATACCTAATTCTACGAACTGGAACATGTCAATGTCGGACAATAATTCGAGTTCCACTCCAGTCATCTTTAACATGGCGTCCCAAGCCAATCCGGGCGATGTGAAATAGTGACACGGGTCTAATTTATACTCGCGATGGCATGTCTTTCTAAAGTTCTCAAAAACGTCGGCGAGCAAGAGCACATCGCTTTTCAAATACAGGTCGTGGTACCCACCCATATTTTTAACGTCAAAGTAGTCCCACACATCGATGGCACGCTCATGCATTTCTTCCGTAATATGCTCGTCGTTCAGAACGCTGTAGAAATCTTTTTTGGAGGGTAGCTCGCATTCGTCGAATTTATCAAAGGAGTCCATATAATCGTAGGGATAGACTCCCTTTCTTGTCATGAGTGCCAAACCCTCGTCGTGAAACACTTCTGATGTGTATTTGAAAGCGTCCCTTGGTAGGTTCCTCACCAAGTTGTCTAGACCGCTACTCATGAACTGAAAGCTGTCCAAGAACACCAAGTTTTTTCCAAGCATGAACGCCATGTACTTCTCCATGTTGTTCGGTATCACATTTATGTCTTGACCAAACTTACCAATCTCCTGCATAATGAAATGGCTATCGTAACCGCGCAAGTTATGAAAGATCACAGGTATTTTATCAGTCAACTTAAAGTTCACGTTACATTCACGATGCGCGGACCCTCTGTACTTACCTGACACGTGACAGTGGTCTCTCACTCTAACGTCAGCGCCAGTGTACTCGACACTGCAAATGTGACAACTTTTAGCCTCGTCAAAGTTCTTCTTATCGGCATCAGCCAGTGTCATTTCTTTGTTAAAGTGACTCTCAGATGTCTCTTTACAATATTCGACAATTTCTAACATCTCCCCAATGAACTTGTTAACTGCATTTTCACCGCGATACACTTTTACTGGCTTACTGTACTCGTTGTCGTAGCAACAAACTAATTTATACCCATAACCGCAGTCAACGTGCCTCTGGTAAGCATTTGTGTAGCTACACTCGCTTGATGGTGTCGTTGTGTGCACCTTCTGTGTGATAGCCTCGAAATCTGCGTACACCACAAATGGCACATTTAATTGTCTACTAAAATTCTCGTATTTCACTTTCGTACCTTTTTGTGGCATTTTAATAGCTTGCTTCCCATTAATGACCAAACATACTTCAATATGACTTTCAAGCACGTCCGCGCGGGTGAAACACTGCAAACAATACCTACAAAAGTGCTTTCTCGCCTCGTGCTTTGTCTGCCGGTGCATGAATTTGTTGAAGTCACGAATATACACATAATGCTTGTTGCCCACATCATTAGTTATCAACAGTAGGTCCATATGGTCAGGATACGCCTCCTTAGAAACGTACACAGGGAATGGCTGCTTATTTTCGTACCCAAAAACATTGATGCTAATTTCGTTAGCCTTTTCGATCTTGTTGTAATCTTTGAGTGTGACTGGGAAGTCAACTCCGTCATAATTCAGCTCACTGACATGTCTGACGTACTTTGACGTTCTGTCAGAGTTTTTTCCAACAGGAAATTTGTGTGCAAGGTGGCACCATCTAAAGCACTCGTTGTCATCCCCATTATTTACGTTTAGCAGACCCTTCATACTGTTGCACAGCTCCTTTGGCAACGCAATGTAGCTACTCCCATGCAGAGGTCTGTAAATAGCGACGTTGACGTAGTGCGCGTCTATTTTGTCGATAGTCCATCCAGACCCCTCAGATAACCACCCAGCTATCCGCGTCAAGATCTGCTCCGACCCACGATTGGCGACACCCTCGATGTCATGCTCGTTAATGACGACGAACGTTTCGCTGTTAAAGTAGGCAGTTTTGTATGTGGTCTTATCACGCTCTAAAACTTTCTCAAAAGTGACCTTGACTGTCTCCACCACTTTCATTCCGTTGGTCTCACCCAGCTCACGTCTCAAAAGGTTAGTGACAGCACTTCTACTAGCGTTTACCTGATTGATGTCTCTGTCGTCAATCACTTCGACTCCATAGGACCTTGTGAACCCTCTCAGTGCTCGATCCAACAGATGCGTTGGCGGTGCGAGGTCTTCGACTACAGGTTGTCCCTCTTGATCTCTAAAGAAGCCGTGAACGTTGGTCGCTTCGTCTGTTAGTGAATTGACAACGGCTGCACTCGTCTGATGCGCCCGTCTTTTTGTCAGTGGGTTTTTCACAGTCTGACTCATTGGCTTATACTTACACTACACTTTTTTTCTTAGCCCACTCATTGTAATAAATATCGCCACTTTCACACCATCCCAGCTTTGGGTACACCACCCCAAACAGATTGTTGTCAAACAAGTCTTTCACCTTCCCGTCTTTGAGGTCAAGCACCTTCTTGAGTGTCTCGAGTTGTCTTCTATGACACAACCTAATAATGTAGTATCCGTATCTGCTGACATTTCTACCCTTTATCAAATTGCATGAGTGCAGTACATTGACAACTTTCAGGAAGTCCTCTTTTATCAACTCAAGGTGCTCACCCCTCACAACGTTCCGCAGTCTCCTCCCCATCCACCAAGACCGTTTGTGAACGCTTTTTAGTCGTGTGAGTCTCATGTCACCATAACTCTGAGTGTACCCCCATTCGATGTCGCCACACTTTGGACACGCGTACCCACCGCAGTCACTTACGTTTTTCACAACGTCACAATCCGAGCAGTAGTAAATTCTGAAGGTGTCTCCACACTTAATTTGCATCTCATTCGCGATCTCGTCAATTGTCAAGCCATAACTCATCTGCCTCATAAGTTTGTCCATCGCTTATACTACTCCAACATTTTTTTTACCGAACAAGTACCCACACCGCTATTCCACCACCCAAACCTAGCGCGCTAACAAACAGTAATTGGTATTCCTTCATTTCCGCACTCGGTTGGTAGTAATCCGCAATCTTCGGGAGGTCAGTGAACACTCGTCCGCTGTACCGTATGGTCGTTACGCTTCTAAGTTCTTCCAACGCGTGGTTTGTGTCATTGATGTCAGCATTAGCGTCAGAGAGCCGTTGTCGCAAACGCTGGATCTTATCTTTCTTAGCGACCTCATTCTCATACCACACTTCTTTCGCACTGGCTAACTGTTCCAACGCATGGTTGTGTCTTTTCATCTCAGCTTCATAGCCTGTGTGATTAAACTTCGAAAACATAAAGCCAGCGCCTGCAAAAGCCACTGCGTTAAATATCCCTCCAGCCACGACACTCACCATTAACTTACGTTGATTTGAATGGATCTGTCGGTATCCACTTTTTCGATTGCACCCACTTTACTAACAGCGTTCCCGCACCAACAGCTGCAGCAAGTTTAACTGTACCTTTCACAGTCTCTGGTGTTCCCAATGGTTCTCCCAAAGCCTTTTTAGAAATCATACTCACCACCACAGCACCAGTCGTAACAAGTAGCGCATCGTACAATTCGTTCATAAGTTCTTTTCGATCGATCGCAGTCATATATACATTGTCGTGTGTTTTGTTCAAGAATCAAATGTGTCTAACGCTGGACGACGAGTTTTGTGGTTCTCTGACACAGGTGCTGGTGTAGTACTCACAGGTTCTTTTTCACCGCTAATTGTGTACCATAGCGAAGCACCAGCAATGATAACACCAAGTGTTCCAACAATGTAACCATAGCTCCACTCACTACCCTGTTCTTCGTTGACTATCATTTCACGCATTTTCTTTTCTTTCGCAGCTTTCGATATCTCAGCCAACTTTTTACCAGCAGCGACACGTTTTGGGTCCTTTACCTTAACACTTTTCACATCAGCTGTGATCTTAGCGTCAGCCGTCTGTGAGTCTTCAACCATCTAATACACTATCACGTGTTATCTTACTCACAGTTGACCTCACAGGTATCTCACAGTTGACCTCACAGGTATCTCACAGTTCCAGACCAAACGCACTAAAAAATTAGGATTTTTTCTGGGGGTATAACATAATGACTCAAGTCCAAGACATCGCAGAAGAGATGACTCAAGACCAAGCCCGCCAAGAAGAGGAGATCGACGCAATGCGGAGAATGTCCTTTGTCGATGCGTCTACCCCACAAGGCGCCTCTGGACCCGACGTCTTAAAAGGGTACTCGCAAGTCTTCAAGTTGTGCGACCCCGATCGTAAAAACGAAGAGGTGTCGAGACAATTTGGTGCCCAGATTCTCTATACAAAGTTCGCTCATGAGGCTTGGGTCGGGCTTGATGAAGTTAGAGCCAACAGGATGGTTAACGAACTAGCCGAGATGATCCCTGTGTGGTGTTACTCACCATTCAAACGTCTTACGTTAGCAAGTAGCCACTACTTGAGCAACCCTTGCGAGTCCGCCGCTACACTACTCGGTAACTACCTCGAAGTGTTCTTGGCGACCCTTCTATGGAAACCATGCTCAACCAAAGCCAAAGCGTGGCTAGAGCTCGCCGCAAACTGTGACGTCAACGTTTGTAGGGTGGGGTGTAACGAAATAGTGGGTGCGGGTGATATTATGAGTCACATACTCTCACACACCCACCTGGATTTTGCGCACGGCGGCGCGTCGTACAATTGTTACCCATGTGGTGTGGTTACCAACAACCCAATGCATCGCTCAAGACACGAGAGCTCGAGGTCTCATCTTAAAAACTTGGAGCTTCAGCGGATATTTAACAACGAGCAACAGTTGCCGCAACAGGAGAGAGCGTTTCTCTGGAGGTATAGTAATCATGAAGAAACTCGGTAAACTAGAAATCGTGATTGGCCCCATGTTTGCAGGAAAAACAACAGAGACTCTTCGTAGGTTAATCACGTTAAGTAAATCAGGGCTCAAAGTCCTCTACATGAACAACACAGGTGACACTAGGCGAACTGACCACGCGTTCTCCACACATCGTCAGACCATTATTGTCGGATCAGACAGTTTACCTGCGAAGTTAATCACCAACCTCCCAAGTTCTTCCGAGATAGCCGATTATGACGTCATTGGCATTGATGAGGGCCATTGGTACTCTGATCTACTCCCATGCAGTTATTCGCGAATATGTCAAAGCTGGCATTCACGTCATTATTTGTGGTCTCATAGCGACAGAGCGTCTAAAAAGAATTGGTGAACTTGACACGTTGTTCCCAATGGCAGACGACATCACATTTCTAAAAGCGTATTGCGCCGTTTGTCGCGACACTCGCGGAACGACTGTCGAAGCGCCATTCAATTGGAGATACAACCCAGGGCAATCGTTCGTTGGTGGTGCTGAGCAATATCGTGCAGTGTGTAGACGTCATCATCCTTCCACACAAAATTAAGGGTGTTCTCGGATACCCCACTTTTTTAAATTTAGACATTGGTCACATGAAGCGTCCAATGTCTCATAGAAACATTTTTTCACACAGTGGTCAGAAGGTTTGCGAAATAAAGAGAGAAAGTTTCGCAGATATTTTTATCGAGTTAAAAAAACGTCTTTAAAAAATGCTAGAGCAGTTGTCGCTTCAAACGTCGTCTCAACAACGAGAACGAGTGCTAATTCGACTTATTACTCGCTGTCTAAAAAGTCTCTTTACAATAACGTCTCTCATGGTTACTCAACGCTGATTTATTTTTAAATTTACGAAAACACTGGGAACACTGAAACCCAACGTCAAAGAAATATTTTATCACCGTGGTGATAGCGTCGTCGTACGAGTCACACAACAATGTTAGATAACCAGCGGATTTGTATCTGAGCAGCAGAGAGTCTTGCTCTTTGGAGGTCTTGCCTATACCACCTGGATTCTTGAACTCAATCACGAGCCCGCTGTGCTGTCGGTTTGCATTGGCAATAATCAAGTCAGGCGTTCCACGTTGGTAGCCTTTTTTCCACGAATTTATTCTTTTACTCGAAGTGTCTTGATTTTCACCACAAGCAGCTATCAAAATAGCTTCTGGATAATATTTCCTAAGAAAACCAACAACTTTCGTGTGAAGGTCGAACTCAGTGATCATTTTAAACTGATTGTGTTTGAGACCAACGCTAGCTAAACCCTTTCTAATGCTTGGTAAGACTTCTGTGTGCACCCACCTTCCAAAGTGTTTCGCACGCTCCATTTTACTCGAGAACGTTAGTGAGTAGACCCCAAGTTCGTTGATAAACGAGGCCTGTTCCATCTTCATTTTACAGTCAGGTTCGACGTGGTCGTGTACTGCATCTTTTGGTCGAGCATAACCTAGAGCGCTCGCGACTTCTTTCGCTTTGAACCATATATCACCGTTGTGATTAACCGTTGTGATTTGGTGACCATCGAAATCGAATAATCGAAGTATTGCAGAAGTCATCGCTATATAGTCCTCCACGAGAAAAAACTACTCGATGTGGGCGCTACGCCTTTTATAGATCTGGTTTGTTGTGTACCAACACATCACATGTGTTTCATTAGTCTTCGATTTTCTACGTCGTCTGAAAAAGTTTCTAATGTTACGAACCAGTTTTCTAAGCCAACCCATTTTAACTTAGGTCACGTCTCCTACCACTCCCACAGTGTCTGATTCTGGTAACATAATAGGTTTGCCGTAAGTCTTTTTAGACCTCATACCAATCTCAGCGTGGAGCTCGAGAGTTATATCACCACGACCAAATGACCCACCAGCTTTGAACATGTGATCAGTCGTCTTATTTATTTTATATATTTCATGGGGTCTCGAAATACATGCTCCCATTTACTTTATACCATATTCCTTCATCATTTCTCCACCCATGATTATGATGTCTCGGTTCGTCATGTAGCCACTCACAATTTTCACGCCGTAGAATTCTATCAACGATGGGTACGCATAAGGCGCGAGTGGTGTTCTTGGTCGATGTATTCCAAAAATCGTTCCATAGGGTGTGCCTATCTTTTTCATATTCGCTACGAAGTCTGAGTCAGTCGACTTGATGTTGTTGACCCTGACGTGTGAATTGTCCATTTGCCAGTGTATCGATATCATATGCATTTTACTTATGTCAACGCCACTTGGAATAGTGCATATGCTCTCCATTGCTGGGACGCTACCACCATACGCGAGTCCATTAGTCATACCAGTCTTGTACCCTATGAACTTATCCCACTGACCGTCGTCGTTTGATATAATTGTCTCCCAATTTGACCCAGCGGTGCGAGTAGGTAGCCTCACCACAACAAAAATGGAGAGGTCACACCACTGCATACTGGGACAGTTAAAATGGAGACCTGACTCAAGTGGGAGTGGTGTTAACACAGGGGATAGAAAACTTTGGCTTACACTGCCGATGCCAACAATAGGGCCATAAGTTTGGTTGTTTTGCACTAATTTGCTTGTTTCACCAATGGCTTTCACTTTGTTTGAACCATTGGTGTGAAATTCCACGTTTTTCAAGGCGTGTGTGCTAACGTTGAAGTCGAGCACAATGTTGTAGGACTGGCTCTTGAGGAAACCTGATAGTAGTTGCTCTAGAGTTCTTTTATTGGTAGCATCTGAGTCATCGACTGGGTCTGCTATGTTTTTTATCGCTGAGCCTTGCATGTCTATTATTCCAGACATCCTTCCACCGGTCGCACTTAATTTGGGATCTTCGTCCAGATGCCTTTTCGTTCTCTTTAGTATTTTATCATGAGGGTCGTCAGACTCATACCCATAGTTTAGACTCATTACTACTTCAAGGTGTATTTGGTTAGCAGATAACCAGAGACTGCTGAGAACCCTAAGATTATCGCCAACGTTGTCGTGTCTGACTTACTTGTGGTAGTGGCCACTGTTTTTTTCACGGGAAGTGGTGTCACATTTTCTTGGTAAACTTTTTTAGCCACAGTCGTTGGTACCACCACCACACTCTCTTGGTGAGCTTTTCTCTTCACAGTCGTTGGCGCTACTAAGTTAGTCACCACATTTTCTTGGTGGACTTTTTTAGCCGTAATTGTTGGTGTTGTTGCGTTCAAGCGAGTGTTCACTCCAAATCTCATGGACTCTGTAGCAATCTTTAATAAGTTGTTGTACCCAGCGATTTTATTCTCGAGAATCACCACATTACTTGGCATTAACCACGTACTTGGCGACACTGCAAGATTTTGGACAACGTTGGTGTCTCTAATCGATTTATTCATGTTGAGAATCCATGTCGATACGTCGTAGTTGACAACACTGTCAGAAAACAACTTGCGGAATTCTTGTTGGGTCTCTAGACTTCCTGCAGAACCACCAACGACTGATACACGTGTTCTCGCCTGCGCACCAAGTGTGGAGTACACAAAGGCCTCTATGCTTTGATTTAGATATTGCAGTCCAATGTTGGTAAAGCCATCTGACAATCGCGCGACGTATCGTCTATAGTCGTTATGGGTGTCGTTGAGTGTGAAGACTCTGGATTCACCTAGAGTGCCATCGCTCAGGACTTTATTCTGGTAGTAGTGCCTTCTGGGAACTTTGGAAATCTTGCCATACAATTCGGAAGCGTTAAATTCTCTACTTATCGATTTCATGGTCTCACCACCTTCCATTCTTCTGAGAAGTCTCCTAATGGTGAAGTACAAATGAAATCTCATCACACTTGTGACCACAGGGTGGACTTCTTGTGACACTGATAAATGTTGCAACGACACTCCACAACAGAAACTCGCACAATACGTCGCAAACACAACACGGTAGTAAGATTCGTTGTCATCCCACTCTGATTTTGTCTTTGATGTGGTGATTTGTAAGACTGACAGCTTTGACATGAAGTAGCTATTTTGGTTAACAAAAACTTTAAAGTTATTCACTGGATAATTTAACACATTCTCTGTTGGATAGCCATCCCAAAGCCCCCAGTGGTTCTTATGACCTTTTGGTAGTGGTTGGATAGTTCCACCACCTTGCCATATTATTGGGAACTTACTATTGTGTAGCCACTTCCACATTTTTTTATCATTTTTGAAAGTTGCGCTGGTTATGTCTGTGCTGAGGATGTCGTTGTTTCTGAAATACACATCGACACTTATGATTTTACCATCTTGCGAGATATTTGGATTGAACTCGAATTTGCCTAGAGTAGCGTGGGGGTACTTTTTGATGAGGTCTGCCTTTGCATCGTGTGTAGCCTTTGATGTGTTAGCCATCGCACGTTTGTAGTACTTTCCATAGTAATCATGAAGGGCTTTCTGCATATATAATATACCATATGTTACACATAACACATGCTACATTATATATGGTCAGGGTTGTAGTATTGATTAGAGGCCCAACGGAGACTGTGGATCTACCAGAGGCACTTTTGACGTTTGGCTCAGATCCTCACTTACTAGTGAAAAAAGCGACCATCTTTTGGGACTACGTTAACGTGGAGACCGGTGTGAATGATGAAATAAGTTACAACAGCAACAAACACGTTTTTGAGTCTGGGTACCACACTTTTAAAATGATTGCTGACGAATTGAGAGGATTAGGGGCTATCGAGCTAGTAGCCAACAAACACAATTCAAAGTGTGTGATAAAAACTGACCAACAATTAGAGCTGTTTAAATTTGGAGAACTCTTAGGGTTCAACGATAACACAACGATAAGTAGTAGTGGTTTGGCTAGCCCTAATGTTGTGGATGTTAACAAAGGGTTGAAGTATGTACAAGTAGGTTGTAGCATTGTGAACAGACCTGAGAATATTGTTAATGGCAGCAAAAGCGAGGTTGTCGTTGAGCTACCATTGACCACCACCCAACCACTGAAGAGCTCCGTTCAACAATTCTTCAATATTGAGTCGAAGGTGTCGATAAACAAAGGCGCTTTTACGCAGCTGGTGTTTAATGTGACTGACCAAGATGGTAGTGGTGTCAACGTTGGCGATATATTGTTGGATTTGTATGCAACGCTTGAGTAGCTAAACGCGCGCTAAAGTAATGAGTCTAAACTATGGGTTCGACTCTGGTGGTTACACTGAAAAGCGGCGCACACACAACAACCCTCAAAAGTTGACGGTGCTTATTGAAGGTGTGGAGAAAGTCGCAACCTTTGACTATAATGTAGTAGCCACACACGATAACCCACACATTATAGTTAAGACGGCCACTGTGTTTTGGAGTTACGATAATGTGGCGAGTAACGCCGAGATTCAATTCATCGATATTTCTACAGGGAAGCTAACGTCGAAAGTCGGGCCAGTTCGAGTGGGCGGGGGTCACTACGACTTCGACGCGTTGGTTAGAGCTCTACGACACGCGCTCAGGGTGTTTAAGATAGACCTCGTGGTGGAGAGACTGACGGCCACAGGTAAAAGTAGGATCAAAGTTCAGACTCTGGGTAGTGACGACTCCGGAGTGGGACTTGGGCTAGGTGACATTGGGCTTTTGCTTGGTTTCGCGAGGGATGCGAGAATCATGTTAGATGGTCAGTGGAATGACAGTCCAAACAAGATCGATATGAGCAGAGGTCTAAAGTATGTAGAAGTCTCGTGCGATGCTGTTGAGACGGAGAGCAATGTGGGCACTGATGGGAAGCGTAGTAATGTGATCGCAACATTGCCAGCGCCCACCGAGCAGTCTCTAGATGGAGGGATACAGCGCTACGCATACGTTGAGTCCAAGGTGGGAATTAAAAAAGGTATTTACTCAAGTATGACATTTCGTGTCAAACCAAACAATGGTGACGCTGACGTCGGCGCGGTGCTATTGGAACTGTATATTGTGTGAATTATATGGAGCTTGGTGTGGAAACAGAGCAGGGGTTGAGAGACATCTATTATAATCCTAAGACAGGGTACAGTGGTGCAGAGAGGTTGTATCAAAGTGCATTGGGAGACGGATTGAAAGTAACTAGAAAAACAGTGAAAGAATGGTTGACAGCGCAGGACACTTACACTAGGTACAAACCCATTGTGAGAAGACATAAGTTCCGTGCGACTTTTGTTGGATTTCTTGGTGAAGAGCTCCAAATGGACTTAGTGGACATGAGTAAGTACTCAAAACAGAATGGAGGGTATTATTGGATATTGACAGGCATTGAAATATTGAGTAGATACGCTTTTGGAATTGCAGTTTATAGAAAAGACACTAAGAACATGACTAAGGCTGTTGGAAAATTGTTGGGTGACTTTAAAGATCGGTTTGGAACCACACCTAAGTTAGCACAATTTGATGATGGACTTGAGTTCTATAACGTTGGTGTTAAAAGTTTGCTGAAAGAACATGGTGTTGAATATTTCAGCACTAAGAGCGACAAAAAGGCTGCTGTTGTCGAGCGTTTTAATAGAAGCCTCAAGAGTATTATGTGGAAGTACTTTTACACCCGTGGAACGTACAAATGGATTAACGTTCTTGACCAGTTTGTGAGCAATTACAATAGCAATGTGAACCGTAGTATTATGATGAAGCCGAAGGATGTCAATAAGTCAAACGAAGGCGAAGTGTGGACCACTTTGTTTGGTCACCAATTTGCAGACAACCCATTGCCAAAGTTTAGAGTTGGCGAGTCGGTGAGAATTAGTAAATACAAGAGTGTGTTCACAAAGGGCTATGAAGCCAACTTCACTGAAGAGCTGTTTAAAGTGGTAAAGGTTATTCGTGGTGATCCGAATGTGTACGAAATTGAGGATCACACCGGTGAACAGATTATTGGTAAATTTTACGAACAGGAATTATCGCTGGTCAATAGGAAACATGGCGACGATGTGTACAGAGTTGAAAAGGTGTTGAAAAGAAAGAAAGTCAGAGGGAAGAAGATGGCGCTGGTCAAATGGTTGGGTTACGAGAGCAAACATAATTCGTGGATACCAGAAAGCGACATTCAAAATGTGAGCTAATGTAATATGGCTGAAGGTGGTGGTGGAGGTTTTGACGAGATTGAGATGGAAAACTTTGATGAGTACGAAGGCACCACTGACAAGCAATTAGAGGAAGGCGTCACTGACTCCGAAGAGTGGCTCAGCAATACAACCATTGAGTATGGTGTGAGTGAGATGCCGAAAGACGTTCGCGTTGAATATGATGAACGCATAGACTATGTGAGAGAGATAAGGGGTGAGCTAGCTAGAAGGCGAGGTGGACAAAAGGAGGCGTCGTTTATTGACACTGATGATGGTAAGACGGTGACAATAAGGGGAACTAACACAGAAGTCTCACCAGCAGAGTTTGTCAAACAGAAGTTATATGGTGACGTCAACGACATAAGCTTCAATCTAGCTTTTGAGGAGGAGTCGGACGAACTTTATAAAAGATTGGATGAGCTAAGCGCGTTCAACAAAGAGGTAATAGAAAACGAAGTAAAAAGAGTCAAGCTAATAGGTGAGAAAATACGTAAATTAAGCGAAAAGGGACTCGGTCGTGACGACGCGTCAAGGGGAATAGTCAACAGGTCGTGGGTTACGAGATCGGGGTCTATTCTTTTCAAACCAATAAACAAAGATGGTAAATATGGAAAACCCAAACGAATTCTAATACCTGGGAGAAAAGGTTTGATCTACAGTAAAGACGCTAGTAGTAAAAATGCGATTGAGCAGTTCAAAAAATTAGTTAGTCAAATCTCTGAGAATGCAGAAACAACAGTTGTCACAACAAAAGTGACCTCAGACGACTTCCCAGTAATTGAGACAAGAGTGGGTCACGACGACATACCTGGGCTAACACCAAACGAGAACCGTGAGCTGAGTGGTGTGCTTAATCCAAGTGAGAGTGTGTTGCGTGAGTCAAGAATAGGCGACACTGGTGCGTTGCAAGCGCAGGCAGACCACTTTCAAGAAGTGATAGGTGAAACGAGTAGGAGATTGGCAGAGCTTAATAGAAAAGCTAAACAAGGTAGTCTTACGAGTGACGAAGAGCGAGAGTATGCCGGTTTGTTTGAAAGAGTGGGAGGACTTGAGCAAGCCAGAGATAGAACCCTAGAACAGCGCAAGCTTGAAGAAGTTAGAGAGCAACAAGAAGTCGACATTGACAGATTTCAGAGATTCAAGGAATGGGCTAAAGAAAATATGGTTGGGTTGAGCGCTGTATCAATTTCAGTGGCTGGGATTATAACAACTATTATTATCGCTGGTAGATCCGCTGTTATGAGAGGCGCTATGGCCACGAGGTCATTCGCACAGGCTGTTAAGAACGCGATAACGAAGATGGGTCCATGGGCTGTTGGATTGGCTAATTTAGTTTACAACGCGTTGACGTTGGGTGCGAGGGGTCTCGCATGGTTGGCTCAAAATCTGTGGGTACTCGCGGTGGTACTTTCGTGGTTTGTGTATGATTATTACAAGCTAAAACGGTAGTCTCATCTTCGAGGGTCTCAGCTTCGAAGATAACAAAACATACGCAAAGTATATGAACGTCACGTCAGCAGAGTTGAGTCCTGGTTTTAGACGAGCGACCATGGGTGTCATAAAAGGGGCGAGAACGCAGCATGTGATCACGTTGAACCCTAATAAAGTCAGTCCTGGCGAGGAACTTTACATTGACATACCGAAGCTCAAGGTTAGTAGCTGTTTGGTGCCTGGATCGTTGGGTCTAGTGTTCGACTTTAAGAATGCAAACGCCAAAAGCTGGTTCTTGAACAATGTGAGCAAGTTGTTGGTTGAGAAACTTGTTGTGAGACTAGCTGGAGAAGCTGTGTATGACAACAATGGGGAAAATTACACTGGTGTTTATCGCGACCTTTGGGAAAGTGTTACTGTGCGAGACCAAATGATTGACTATGGTGTTGGTGGCGAGAACTTGAGAAAGCTAATTTATAAGGATGACAGTGGTGCGACAAGTGGGAACGTCGCTAAAGTTAGTGACGCGTTGATGTTTGGTGTGATTGGGACGAAGCAGCGGATTAAGCTTGGTAAGATTATGAATGACCACGGGTTGTACGCTCCTTTTAGCATGAACAACAACTTGCAGTATGTGATCACACTTCCGAAGGCCACAGACATCATGGTGGCGCAATCCGGTAGCGCTGTGGGCGGATACACTCTGGAGAACCTCGAGCTTGAGTATGAGACGATTGATAACCAGGAGCTTGCTGACGAAATAGCGTCGGGCTATACAAGTGGTCGTAGTTTGTCATATGAGCACATCACGTTGATGAAAACCACCGAATGGGACAAAGGCACGACCATTGTGAATGAAAACATTAATCTTCCAAGAAAAAGCATGAAGGCAATTGTGTTGCTATTCACGAATAAGGTGCGAACAGACAGCGAGGAGTTTCTTTACCCAAATATTGAGAGTGTTAGAGTCACAATTGAAGGTGTACCGAATAGCGTGTACTCACAAGGCATCCCAAAGTCGAAGTTCTATGCAGAAGCGAAACGATTGTTTGGGTTGGGTGAAGAACACGCTCAGTTCATGACCATGCAGAGGTTCTATAAAGATGGCTTTGCGTTAGTCATCGACTTGAGGAGTGTTCAAGATAATCGCAATGTCGCCACTGGCAAGAACATTGTAAACACACAATCCGGTGTGCTTCTTGAGATCACTAAGAAAGCGACGACTGCAAATGTCATGTGCAGGGTGTTTGTGATAAGTGATGGGTTGGTCAACTTCATGAACAATGGGCTGCAATCAATCCAGTATTAAATCAAACGTGAGTTAATGGAGACTCCGTTTAATATGTTAATTGTTGGTATGACAGCTTGTGGTAAGACGCATTATTTGCTGGAAACATTGGAATCTGAGTACTTTAGTAAATTTGACTACATTGTGTTGATTTGTCCTACTTTCGAGTGGAACAAAGCGTACCAAGATTGGAAATATGTGCGCGACCCCGACGTGTTAGCGATAGACTGCGCGCAAGACAGTGTCGACGCTGTTCTCAAGTGTGTAACAAATGTTTTTAAAGGCACTAACACTCTGATTGTGTTGGACGACTGTGCAAGTGGGCAGGACGTCAAGAATAGGACTAGTCAGTTGGTCAACTTAGCTTTTAGTGCGCGACATTTTATGTTGAGCGTTATTGTCATCACACAACAACTGACGTCGATCGCAAAACCGTATAGAGAAAACATTAGTAAGCTCATTTGCTTCTACTGTCCGAGTAGGAGTGATATGAAGGTTGTTATTGACGATGAGAGCATTGTCGCGGTTGAGAGCATTGTCGCGGTTGTGACACCGTACGTACCTTTCTTGGGCTTGTTGTCGGGAGGAATTATAACGTCGAAATATGTGTACGATCACCACTTCAAGAAAGAAACGGTAGACGACGCTGAAAATAGTGAGCGAGTGGACTAATCTACATACTAACAGGTGGCTATTTGTGATCTCGCAAAACAAACGCTAAAATGCAGCAAAACGGGCGACTACTTTGAGATCTGCCATTGAGGGAGAGACAATCCGGCCCCTAAGCCATTTGTGGATTATCCCTTGCAAATCTCACTATGAGTGCCCTGCTTGAGAATCTGATGTCACACCGGTCTGCTTTTTCTAGGATCAATGCAAGCTACCTTTTTGGGCACGCCCTCAAGCTTTCGCCGTATTTTATTGTGACACCTTGAGGACTTACTTCTCGCCTCTAGCTATTTTCTCTCACATCATGGATGCTTATAACCTGGTGTCATATCGGTCTGCTTTTTTCTAGGATCGATACCTTAGGTTTAATGCTATTATGCACGTCCTCAAGCTTTCGCCGTATTTTATTATGACATCCTCAACCTCGTCAAGCTTGTGGGTGTGGTGGACTGGGAAGAGCGCTCTGATTGTGAGCACGAAATCTATCCCGCAGGCCGCCACACCCACAGTCAATTCACTATCATTTTAGAGTATTTAAGCAAATAAACATGATGGGTGGCTATTTCGCTATCCATTTGGATAAACATCACCACTAGAATCAAAATCTAGTGGTTTTTTTTCGCGCGTGAATTGGAAACGTGTCGGTCAAAAAAAGCGTGAAAATTTTGAAGCGACACAAATTTGTGAAAATGTTGAAACGACTATTTTTTAAACGTGACTGAAATGTGATTTGGTATAAATTCAGTATTGTTTCGTGAGTCTCGCGCGTGTTTGACATTAATCGGTGGAGAGTGTGGGGAGGGGTGCGTCAAGCCTAATTAACGACTGCTGTAGTAGTATAGAACATGGCGGTGCGAGCTTATTCGACGTTATCCACAAGTGCGGGCACCGTGGCATCGCTAATTTTTGCGCTAAATCGCGATTTGGCGTAAAAATTAACGTTGCTATGGCACTCACATTTGTGGTTGGCGTCGCTGAGCTCGCACCGCCATGTTCTATACTACTGAGTTTCAAGAGTTTCAAGGGTTTCAAGAGTTTCAAGAGTTTCAAGGGTTGCGAGAGTTTCAAGAGTTTCAAGAGTTTCAAGGGTTGCGAGAGTTTCAAGAGTTTCAAGGGTTGCGAGAGTTTCAAGAGTTTCAAGGGTTGCGAGAGTTTCAAGAGTTTCAAGAGTTTCAAGGGTTGCGAGAGTTGCAAGAGTTTCAAGGGTTGCAAGAGTTTCAAGAGTTGCAAGGGTTTCAAGAGTTTCAAGGGTTGCGAGAGTTTCATGAGTTTCAAGAGTTTCAAGGGTTGCGAGAGTTTCAAGAGTTTCAAGGGTTGCGAGAGTTTCAAGAGTTTCAAGGGCTGCGACAGTTTCAAGAGTTTCAAGAGTTTCAAGGGTTGCGAGAGTTTCAAGAGTTTCAAGGGTTGCAAGAGTTTCAAGGGTTGCAAGGGTTGCAAGGGTTTCAAGAGTTGCAAGAGTTTCAAGGGTTGCAAGAGTTTCAAGGGTTGCAAGAGTTTCAAGAGTTGCAAGAGTTTCAAGAGTTTCAAGAGTTTCAAGGGTTGCAAGAGTTTCAAGGGTTGCAAGAGTTTCAAGCGTTGCAAGAGTTTCAACGGTTTCAAGAGTTGCAAGGGTTTCAAGAGTTTCAAGAGTTTCAAGGGTTGCGAGAGTTTCAAGAGTTTCAAGAGTTTCAAGGGATGCAATGGTTTCAAGAGTTTCAAGGGATGCAATGGTTTCAAGAGTTTCAAGGGTTGCAAGAGTTTCAAGAGTTTCAAGAGTTTCAAGAGTTTCAAGGGTTGCAAGAGTTTCAAGAGTTTCAAAGGTTGCAAGAGTTTCAAGAGTTTCAAGGGTTGCAAGAGTTTCAACGGTTTCAAGAGTTGCAAGGGTTTCAAGAGTTTCAAGAGTTTCAAGGGTTGCGAGAGTTTCAAGAGTTTCAAGGGATGCAATGGTTTCAAGAGTTTCAAGTGATGCAATGGTTTCAAGAGTTTCAAGGGTTGCAAGAGTTTCAAGAGTTTCAAGAGTTTCAAGGGTTGCAAGAGTTTCAAGAGTTTCAAGGGTTGCGATAGTTTCAAGAGTTTCAAGAGTTTCAAGGGTTGCGAGAGTTTCAAGAGTTTCAAGAGTTTCAACGGTTTCAAGAGTTTCAATGGTTTCAAGAGTTGCAAGAGTTTCAAGGGTTGCAAGAGTTTAGTCACGAGTTCTGTATATTATATATATAGTGGTGGTAATGCCGGGATAAGATTCTGGGTATATTACAAGTAATATTTGGCATTTCACTCGATCAAACTACATATTTTTGGACCAGGAACTGGTCCCCAATCGCTGCTAATCTTCTTGTTGTTAGGGGGCGACGCTCTTCGAAAAAAGCCTAAGGCTCCGGCATTTAGAGTCCGATCGTCATGAAATTTGACACGATGATTTTAAACGATATTTTTGATTTTGTACAAACAATTCTTGACTGTACGCGTAGAAGAATAATATGCATATCATCAATATTCACAGACAAACGCAAATCATAACAAAGACATGTCAGTTGTATTGTTGTTAATACAAATCGTGCAGTCATAGACCAGCAGCTAAGCATCAAATTTTGACTAAATTTAAACCGCTGGCTAGATTTTCTCAAAGCCCGTTTTTCGCTATTAGACAAGAGAAAATGGACTTTTCTAGTCTGCTTATTGACGAATAACTTTATTTAAAAAAAATCGGCCAGTTCCTGGTCCAGTAGTACGATCGTACTTGTTATTTCTACACTGCCTATATGCAGCACAACACGTTATATATATATATATAATAGGTAATATTTGGCATTTCACTCGATCAAACTACATGTTGAAAGGATTTATGGTGAAGGAAAATTTCGAGTGTTGGAATACATACATTTTAAGACCAAACCGGGACCAGTTGCGAAAAATGCAACTTCAAGGCCTTCCGGCTGGAATTGAACCCGCGACCCTGCGATGCTAGTGCAGTGTTCTGACCACTGAGCTACGGAAGCCGTTGCCGAGAGCCTAGTCACGAGTTCTGTATATATGGTGGTAATGCCGGGATAAGATTCTGGGGATATTATAGGTAATATTTGGCATTTCACTCGATCACACTACATGTTGAAAGGATTTATGGTGAAGGAAAATTTCGAGTGTTGGAATACATACTGTATTCCAACCGAGTGAAATGCCAAATATTACCTATAATATACCCAGAATCTTATCCCGGCATTACCACCATATATACAGAACTCGTGACTAGGCTCTCGGCAACGGCTTCCGTAGCTCAGTGGTCAGAGCACTGCACTAGCATCGCAGGGTCGCGGGTTCAATTCCAGCCGGAAGGCCTTGAAGTTGCATTTTTCGCAACTGGTCCCGGTTTGGTCTTAAAATGTATGTATTCCAACACTCGAAATTTTCCTTCACCATAAATCCTTTCAATATATATATATATATATATATATATATATATACAGATCAGACGCGATAATCACCTGATGAGTGTGGTAGGTTCCGCTTACCATACGAAACAAATTTGTCGTGATTAAAGTTCGAATGAAGTAACCCAAGTTTGTCCTTTTGTCTTACTATTCCGCTCTACCTCGGTATTGAGCACTCTACTCATATGTTTTCGAACTTGCTACTTTATCTATATATATACATATATATTTAACAAATAGATTCTATTTTGTCGTTGTCTGTTCAGTCATAGATGCATAGATGATAAAAATAATAACGCACCGAGTGGGTCACTGATATTCTTACCACGTTCTGACGTCTTCTGTGTACATAGACAATGGCAAAATGGAATCTATTTGTTTTATACGATAAAAATTGAAGACAAATCTTTCAAAATGTTGATTTGAAGCTCTTAGGGATTTCTGGGGCGTGCAAAAAGACAAAAGCAGTCATCTGACATGAGCTGTACATCGATAAGTACTTCATCTTGCAGGATATAGCGAACCCATACCACTAAACAAGAGATTAAGGGGAATTTTGTCACTTAAAATAACCGCTAACCCCAAAACAACTTAGACCCTAACCCCCCCGCCTAATGAGTTTTCTGGGTTCGTTATATCCTGCAATATGAAGTACTTACGTGTGCATCTTTCCTCTAATAGATCATGGCTAACAACCATGCAATGAGAATGTGCATAATAAACACGTTAATGTATAATTCATTATATACAACTCATTTCTTTTGTTTTTCTTTATGAATTATTAATGATATTTTAAGAGTGGAATATCCATATTTCATTGTTCTATATACCAGTTTTACTGGTTTGAAACTCAAAGCTAAAATGACCTATCCAAACAGCCGTTAATAATTGACAAACCAAACTTTGACTTTCAGATTATTCCATTTCTACAGTACAATTAGCCTGCGTAGCCGGCGGTTTTTTACGGGTTGGGGTTTGGGCAAGCGTTGGGTTTGGAGTCTAGCAAGCGGCCTAAAAAACCGCCGGCTATACGCAGGCTAACAAGTACACTTCACCTTTTCTATATACAAATGGAACTGGACTGAATATGGATTTAAAAACACTAAGTCATTTACCTTAATTGTTTGCGACTTGCTGCTAATATCGTTATACTAAAGTTAGCTTTCTACTCAGTGATTTTATTTATATGATCTTTATGTACATGATCAAGTAGTTCTTTTAAAAAGTCATATCTTGCATCACATTTGAAACATACATAATTTATCCCTGTTGGTTCAGTTGCTTCCATCTCATGGTCTAACTGATGCAGCTCAAATTGTTTCGATGAAGAGAACTTTGTGCCACATTCGCTGCATTCAAACTCCACATGAATTCCACGAATTGTTTCTTCATTCTTTTTCATGTGATGTGTTTTTGAATGATGTTTCAGATGGCTTAACTTTGTGAAATTTTCTCCTGTATGAGTTCTCTTATGACGTAGTAAGTAACTTGTCCGAGCAAATGCTTTGTCACAGACATCACACCTAAAAGGCCTTTCTCCATTATGAGTTCTTTTATGACGCAGTAAGGAACTTGTTCGAGTAAATGCTTTGTCACAGACATCACACTTAAAAGGCCTTTCTCCATTATGAGTTCTTTTATGACGCAGTAAGGAATATGTCCGAGTAAATGCTTTGTCACATACATCACACCTAAAAGGCCTTTCTCCATTATGAGTTCTTTTATGACGCAGTAAGGAATATGTCAGAGTAAATGCTTTGTCACAGACATCACACTTGAAAGGCCTTTCTCCAGTATGAGTTCTTTTATGTGTTAGTAAGTGACTTTTTCGAGAAAATGCTTTCTCACAGACATCACACTTAAAAGGCCTTTCTCCATTATGAGTTATTTTATGTCTTAGTAAGGTACTTTTTCGAGCAAGTAAGGAACTTGATATGGCAAATGCTTTGTCACAGACATCACACTTGGAAGGCTTTTCTCCTGTACGAGTTCTTTTATGTCGTAATAAGTCACCTGATTGGGAAAACGCTTTATCACAGACATCACACTTGAAAGGCTTTTCTCCTGTATGAGTTCTTTCATGACTTAGTAACTTTATGCTATGCTGCTTGTTGTGTTTCAACTTCTTTGAATCGTTAGCCATGTTTGTTGAAAAAATCAATAGCACAACACAAAGCTCCTTGCACAAAATTATTTGTCAGTACAGTAACTCTAAAAATTCAAAATAGACACCAGATCAACAAATAGCTTGCCAAAAAGAGAAAGTGAATTATCAGCTTGAGACAGTAAATATTTATCAATGGTATAGCTATAGGAATTTGAAAACTATAGAATATTCAGCAAGGCAAACATTCTCGATTGTCCAATTGCACATTAAGATGAATTAAAATTTTAGGTTAGGATTAAGGGTTGGATTAGGGTACGGGTGTCTATTTTAATATAACATGAAGTTTTACCAATTCGTGCGCAAAACGCAAAAAGGTTTTTGGGATCACTTTCCATGGGAAGCCATCTGATTGGCTAACCCGAAATAACTTTTATCTTAACCCTAAATAACCCTAACCCCCGCCTAGCAAGGGGCTTCATGTACACCCAGTTTATAGGCCAACGTGAGAGAGAATGCTTGTGGGCTGCGCATGCGCAGTCAAGGTCCCCAAAAAAGTGATCCCCCAAAATAATTTTGTGCGCGAAACAGGACGATAGCACCAGTTTCTTTTCCTCAACCATGGTCCCCAGTGCCTAGACCGCGTATTTGTATTTGTAGTTATTACAAGTAATATTTGGCATTTCACTACATTAAACTACATGTTCTAAGGATTTATGGTGAAGGAAAATTTCGAGTGTTGGAATATATACATTTTTAAGACCAAACCGTCCATCCAATTTCTGACCCCTCTCAATTAGGGCTTAACTTGCATTTCATGCATCCACCGCGTCACCAATAGACCACAGGAGCTTTTGTTAAGATTGCTTATAATTTTCTTCGTAATATCTTAATTATGCTATGTCCCTAGCCCTAACCCAAACCCTAACCCCAACCTTAATCCCTATCCTACTTATCTTGTCTGTAAACTCGATCCGCGCGTTAACAGTAAAGCACGATTTTCGGAGTCATTCAACTCTAATTCAATTTGATTGTAGTGTTTTGGCTGCAGAACGCCTTTTTTTAATTCAAGAACATTAACATTTTTGGGATCCTTTCAACTGTTTTTTAGAATATTAATCTTTAGTCACCATGCTCTGTATAGTTTTCCATTTTTCTGGAAATAGTGTATTTACCATGAATATACTTATTCTAAAAAACTCTAATATTCACCTATTATCATGTACTGTATATGAAATTGAAACGTAATGTAGGCCTCATTAAAGTGCGCGAGCGTGCGAGCGCCGCTCACAGGCACATTTTCAATTTGTGCAGGCACAATTTTTTTGCGATTTTTAAAATAATTAATAAAACTGTGATACAAAGTATGACGTTCGCAGGCACTATTTACAATTCAGAAAGTTTGTGCAGGCACAGAGATTTTATTTTTTTAGTTCATTAGCTGTTTTTACATGACGTATACGTTTTCCAAATAATATTTTTTGTCAGGAGCATGTCGCGATGTAAGATTTTCAGGTTTTATTGCATGCAATGCAAGTTTTTCGTTGAAAAGCCTGTCACGGAAATAAAAAGAAATGATTGATCGCGTGGCGTCGCGTGTAAATTAAGGTAGGCTTATACTTATAGACAACGAACAAATAATATCGTTTGCGGCAACTTTCCCCACTTCGCTTTACTCGCTTGAGACCTAATTCAATGACCAGAATGTCAGTTTCAGCAGCCCTTTAAGTTGCAAGTCGTGGTGGCTCGACAATATCCAAATCAATTTGAATTTTTCTGATGTGTGATGTTTGGAAGTTATACCTGTATTTCAAATACGAGACGGAGAACTTTTCTGGGATTTCAAAGTCAGATCGAATGACTTTTGAAAAGGTGAGCCGAAAACGAGCGAACCTTTTTAACACACGAGGAGTTTTGACGAGTTTGAGAATTTAATTGCAAGTGTTTTGTCGCAAATATTTTGAAATCTACTTGTCATACTACCGTTGTCAGCTGGCCGTAGGAAATTGACGCAAAGCGTTTGTTTTCGGAAGCCAGAAGCGCAAGCGTCGTGAAGTTTTCCAAACTCTTATTAGTCCCATGGTTCGTACTTTGTACACAAAATTTTTGCAGGCACATTTCCACAAAAAATATTAATGAGGCCTGCGTAATGACCTGGTTAAACAGATTGACCTGAAAAACAAATTTACCTACAACATATACACATTATACAGGTCTATTCTCAATACTACAGTACCGCTTAGAAGTAACATAACAAAATCCGCGGTTAACCTAGGATGATCCTCGAATAATCCGCGGTTGAACCGCTGGTCATCCGCGAATCACCCTAGGTTGACCCGAGGATCGACCGAGGATCATCCGCGGATCATCCTCGGTTCGACCTCAACTGCTGCTGCGCGGTTCGTATGGCGTCATTTCACGAGTGTAGTATCGGAAGAAGTCGGTTATTTCCTAAAGTTTAGCGTCCTTCCTTCGCACGTTGTCTGCACTTCTTCGATTGGCGTTTGTCGTAGCTTGACAAGTTCATTTTCAAATACCGTTACCGTGTTTAAATTGATAATGGGAAAGCTATCTCGATACGTGAGGGAAAGAATCGTCTCACTGTCGTCCTCTTGGGTAAAAAAGTCGCTTATTTCCGAAGTTTAGCGTCCTTTTCCTTTGCGCGTTGTATTAATCGTTATAAGCAGTTATGTGTGTTCGACAATCGACAGTTTCAAGCTTTGATATCTAGCAACAATGGGAAAGCTATCTCGATACGCGAGGGAACGAATAATTTCACTTTCTTCTTCTGGAGTGCAGGTTACTAAAATTACAGATCTGCTTCAAGAGGAAGGAATTAAAACTTCGAGATCTGCTTTAAACTTGTTTCTTTCCCGATAAGAATGAGACAAACATGGATATGGAGCGGCGGAGCGCGACATTGTTTCAAAAGTCATTCGCGACAAACATATTTTTGTCTGAATATGTGAAGCCTGTGCCGCAGATAAAATATATTACTAGAGGTGATATAAACGCCGTGACTCCGTGTGTGGGTCCGTTCATGCGAAGCATTCCAAGCTCTGTTTCACAATCATTCTCAGGGAAACATGAAGAGAAATTTTTTGATTTTTGATAAAAATGTATTCATGAAATTTTCTATTCCGAGACTCGCTATTGCCACAGACGACAAAAAGGACACTTGCCTGCTTCGCTACTTGCACTGTTGACATGCTTCTGCCACTGTTGACACGCATTTGGCCTGGTTTGCCACGCTTGAAACAAAACTGAAGCACTTTGAGTGACCGCGCGCTTCGATTGCTCAATATCAATTTTCAAGTAAAGTGATAAAGTTGGGCTATATATATGGGGCTTCGGTGGTCTAGTGGTCAGGGCCACTGCCTCGCACCTCTGAGGTCAAAAGTTCGAATCCTGTGTTCGGACATTTGATCGCACGTGGAAAGAGTTGGTCAACACTCTGCCGAAAGTCGTGGGTTTTCTACCTCTACCCTGTAGCTCGGCTGACCTTGCCTTGGGTTTAGTTGACTACAAGCCTTCATATACACGAAATAGTCTTTCTACTCTATCGATCGGAGATCTGCAAGAGTTCTTGGTGCTGGATTCTTCGTCTGCCTCAATGTTATCGCCCAACGGCGATGATCTCGTCGATCAATCTTTGCCGCCGAGTTCCCTCGTTGCCCGCTGTAATTCCTTCTTCGGCCATATCACCGGTGTACGTTTCGCCAAGACCACCTTTGGTTTCTTCGTGGTCGGGGGTTTCGTCTTCGTCGTCGCTTGCCTTACAGCCTTCCTCGGCGGCCTTCCTCCCGTCGGTCCCTGCTGTCTCTTGGCCTCCATCGCATGCTGCTTCCCCCGCCTTACCTCTACTAAGTTGGATGCCGGGTCCATCTACTCCGTGGTCCCGTTGTGGTCGCATATGCAAACTCAACTCCAGGCCCAAGCTCAGGCGCAGGCCCAAGCTCAGGCCCAGGCTCTGGCCAACGCTCAGGCTCAGGCCCACGCTCTGCTTCAGGCTCCGGCCCCGCCTGTTGGGGCTTCATCACTGCTGCCGCCTCCCTCCATGGTATCGCCGCTACCGTCGCTGGCCTCGTCTGGGCTGCTGCTGCCGTCACTGGATTTAACAGGTATGAGCCAGTCGCCCTTGCTGTGGGGCCGGGCTTCCACCCCGTCCCGTATAAGACGGTGGTTTCGATTACATCGGGGCAATTTGTGGACCCCCCAGCGGTCCCACAATTTCTGTAGATGGGTGTGTATTAATGTCCCCGGCTCATCGCCCTCATCGGCGCATTACTGACATAGTCCCCTGGATGCAGGCCTTTTCAATTTATGCCTCCGTGCTGGTGGCAACCTTTCCGGGGCGCGCGAGGGACTTATTTACTTATCAGTTGCTGATATTGCGCACGTACTCGCAGTTTAGAGGCGTCGCCTGGCTCAATTACGACGATGCTTTTCGTCGCGACGCTGCGGCTCGTCACATCAGCGACTGGTCTACCATGCATTTGTAGCTGTACAACCATCATACGACAGCTTCAGTTGCTGATATTGCGCACGTACTCGCAGTTTAGAGGCGTCGCCTGGCTCAATTACGACGATGCTTTTCGTCGCGACGCTGCGGCTCGTCACATCACCGACTGGTCTACCATGCATTTGGAGCTGTACAATTATCATACGGCAGCTTCGTCTCGGGTCCAGGCTCCATCCGTTATGGTCGCGCGCCCCGAAAGCTCGGGCACAGCTGCGTCTCCCGTTATCTGCCGATCTTGGAACGCTGGGCGGTGCATTAGTTCGCGTCCGTTCTGCCGCTATCGCCACATGTGTGACACTCCTCGCTGCCGCGGAGCCCATCGTCGCCTTAACTGCCCCTCACGTGGTGGTGCTGCTCCGCCATCCTTGCTGCTGTAACGTTTGCTGGGGTTTCCCAATTTTGTTGTGTTCTTCGTGCTGTTGCGTGTTTTGTTGTTGTTGTTTTTTGTTTTTTTTGCTTACTTGTTACAATTTAAAGTTGTTTTTAGCTTGCTCTGCTATTGTGTTGTTGTGTTTTCTTCAGGGCGACGGGGGTCCTTGGGGAGGAGGGTTGGGGATATGTGGGGCTACTCCCGGGGGGGGGGGGTACTGGCGCGGCGTTGCTAGCTTGCTCCCACCCTCTTTCTCTTGCAGCTCCGCCTGCTCCGGCCTCGCTCTCCCGGCCCATTTCTGCGATCTCACCTCTGGTCTTGGCGGAATTCACCCGGGAATTGGCGGTTGGTTTCCCTTGCCATTTGCCCGGCTGGTGGTTCTTGGGGATGACTCCAAACGGACTAACCTGCCTTCATGTTAGTGAAGGGGAGCGGTGAACAGTGGGCGGTGGGCAAGACGGTGGGCGGCGAGCTCGGCAGCGAGGTACGTGTCAACCACCTCTGGATGCTCAGACGCGGAGCGCACGTTGGAGGAGCGGGACCGTAAACGGACGCGGTCAGGCGAGAAACCTACATGGAAACCCTGCTGGTAGCGTCAACGACGGCATTCCGAAAGACCCCTTTTCCTTACACTAAGTGACCGTGGATGATGCCATTCAGGCTCTGGTCGCGTTGGGTCCGGGCGCCTTGTTGGCCAAATTCGACGTCCTGGCGGCTTATCGCAACATCCCTATCCACCCTACGGATCGTTTTTTGCTGGGAATGAAGTGGCGGAATGGCTTTTATGTTGACCTGGTTCTCCCCTTCGGTTTGCGGTCCGCTCCCTTCATTTTCGATTCGGTGGCTTCGGCAGTTGAATGGATCCTCCGTCATAATTATTCGATCTCTCCCCTGTTCCATTACCTTGATGACTTCCTCACCCTTGGCCCTGCCATGTCTGCCAAGCTCACGTGGATACGGCGTTCGCAGTGTTTCGCCGTCTTGGCTTGCCCTTACATCTCGACAAGTGCGAGGGTCCGTCGACGTCGCTGGTCTTCCTCGGGATCGAGCTGGACTCAATTAGCCAATGTGCTCGGTTACCACAGGACGAGGTCTCCCGTATCCTACAGCTCCTCTACCGCTGGGCGCGTAAGTCAACTTGTACTTGTCGGGAGCTCGAGTCCTTGATTGGTCACCTCCACCATGCCTGCCGCGTTGTTCTTCCGGGTCGCACGTTCTTACGTCGTATGATTGACCTATTATGCTGCTTCCGCAACCCGTCTCACCCCATCCGGTTGAATCGCGAGTTTCGCCGCGACCTCCATTGGTGGCTGTCCTTTTTTCAAGAATGGAACGGCATGTCCTTCTTTTTGTTCCCCACGATGGCTCCGCTTCCTGACTTAATGGTTTCATCCGACGCATCAGGTGCCCTCGGATTCGGCGCCGTGTGGCAGCAGCAATGGTTTTGCCAGTCCTGGTCCTTCCTTCCTCGCCCAGCCTCCATTGCTTTCATGGAATTGGTGCCCATTGTGGTCGCGGCCCATATAGGGGGACCATCCTGGTCTCGCCTGCGTGTGCAGTTTGTCTCAGATAACATGGCGGTGGTCGACATTCTCCGTTCTGGCACATCCCGGGCGCCCGATCTTATGCATCTCCTTCGCAGCCTCACCCGCTTAGCTTGTCTTCACCATTTTACTTTTTCAGCGTGTCACTCTCCTGGTCGCGACAACCGTGCCGCTGACGCATTATCTCGCTTTCGTTTCCAGGAGTTCCGGCGCTTGGTTCTGTCCGCCAATCTCAGTCCTCAGCCGATTCCGTCCGCCCTCTTGGTCAACCTAGTACCGCCCTCTTGATTTCGCGGTGCTATGGCCTCCTCGCTCAGGGACTGGCCCCTTCCACTCAGCGTGTGTATTCCTCGGGGCAACGTTCGTTTTTCCGTTTTTGTGCGTCTTATCACCTCCATTCGTTTCCCGTTTCGGAATGGATCCTCATGTTGTTCGCTACCCACCTCTTCGATACAAGAGGGCTCGCGCCTTCGTCCATTACCACGTACCTTGCGTCCGTCCGGTCTCTCCACGTCGACCTTGGATTCCCGGATCCACTCCGGGGGGCTGATCGCTTGGCTCGCCTTCTTCGTGGCATTCGTCGGTCCCACTCATCGCTGGAAGCTCGTCGTTTGCCAGTCACTAACCGCGTGCTCCAGATCCTGCATAGCGCGTTATCGTCGCCTTCATTCGATCACGTGATGTTCTGGGCGGCCTGCTGCACCGCGTTTTTCGGTTTCGGGTCAGTGAGTTCACGTGTTCCGGTCCCTTCGTGGCTTCCCGGCATTTGTCGCTGTCCGATCTCGTCTTCGACCTGGCGGGCCATTATCGACTCGTCATCAAGACCTCCAAGACGGACCCGTTTAGCCGTGGTTGTGTCATATATCTGGGTCAATCGGGGCAGTCTATTTGCGCGGTAGCTGCTCTACGGCGATGCGTGCCAGATTCGCTTGTCAATATCAGGGACTACAATTTATTTCGTTTAGACAGGACGACCCCCGGAGGTGGTGTGCTCGCATACGTAAACTCGTGTATCCCTGTGGAACGATTGTTGAATCTTGAAGTAGAGGGCAACGAAGTGTTATGGCTCGTACTGAAGCCCCCTGGAACCCCAAGACCCTTTAGTGTGATTATTGTGGTTATCGTTTACTATCCACCTGGCCAACTTCGTGATCGAGATAATGATATTATCGAATACTTGTCCGACGGTTTGGATGACCTCCTTCGTGAACGTCCATCTGCTGGTATCTTAATCGCTGGAGACTTTAATAAATTGAACTTATCCCGTTTGTGTAGCCGCTTTAGTCTACGGAAACTAGTAGCTGCACCAACTAGAGGTAACAGTACCCTTGATCAGATCATCACAAACATGTCCAACCTGTATGAACCGGTCTGTCACCTACCTCCAATCGGCCGCTCTGACCATCAGAGCATCCTACTCAAACCTAAAATAAGGTTAAAGGTATCTCCAATTCCAAAATCAGTCAGAGAAATGAAACCTGGAAACTGGATCGCTCTTGGAATGAAAATGCTACTAGAAGACTGGAGCGCGGTTTTTTCGGCACAGGATGTTGACGAAAAAGTCGTTGTGTTCAATGATCTCGTGTTGGACATGCTGAACTCAGCAATGCCAGAAAGAACGGTAAGATTTCACCCTTCTGACAAACCTTGGATGACCTGTTACATAAAAAGTCAACTTAAGGCCAGACAACGCGCCTTCTGCCGTGGTGATCAACCTACCTACGAACGTCTACGTCTTTCCGTCTCCTCCTTAGTGTCAAAAGCCAAAGCTGTTTATTACCAAAACACAGCTAAAAATTATCGTAATTCGAATCCCGAGAAGTGGTTTAAGTCTGTTACCGCACTTGCTGGCGCCAACGTTACATCTGCCTCTTTGACAAGCACTCCTAATGGCAATCTTTCCGACTTAGCAGAGAAATTACAAGCAGCCTTTATTAAACCTTGGAAGAACCTCGATACTGACATCGCGCAGCAATTACAATTAAACGATATTCAACATCTACTTAAGGATGTAATTGCTCCTTTACCATCTATTGGACAAGTTAAAATGGCCCTTAAGCAGCTTAAGACCAAAAAAGCGACTGGAGTAGACGGCATTCCAGCTTGGCTTCTTAAAAACTATTGTGAAGATCTTGCACCCGTGGTACATAACATTGTGGTTTGTAGTATAATCCAATGTAAATACCCTACAGGTTATAAACATGCTTTGATCACTCCAATCGCAAAAGTCCACCCGCCCATCGACATCGAAAATGACTTTCGTCAAATCTCCGTTCTTCCACAACTGGCCAAGGTTCTGGAAAAGATCCAGTTGCGGTTAAATATTGAAGATCTAAAATTAAAAGATAACCAACACGCGTTCCTCCATCAGCGCTCTACTGTCTCTGCGCTAATCTCAACCTCTCAGAAATGGTTTAATGCGACGGACAACTCGAAATCTGGAAAGAAAGGTATTCATGCTGTATTCATCGATTTTCGAAAAGCGTTTGACTTAGTAGACCACAAAATCCTTCTCCACAAACTTGCCCTCATGAAAGTTTCAAAGCCTTTTTGGACATGGATTCAAAGCTTCCTTTCTGGGAGGACTCAGCAAGTTAAATTATTTAATCATCTATCAACTAGTGCTATGTGCCCTGCTGGTGTTCCTCAGGGCTCGGTGATTTCGCCTATGCTTTTCAATGTACACATCGATGACTTAGAGGACGCCATCCCAAATTCCATGAACATAAATATCTGTAAATACGCAGATGACTGCACAATAGATCAAGCAGTTGGAGCTGTCGACACTAATTACATTCAAGACGCTGTTGATGCTATCCTGACCTGGGCCGCGTTAAATAAAATGGTTATCAATGTTAGGAAAACTAAAGACATGTGGATATGTTTTACCGACTCAATACTAGAACCACCGCCTGTTTTAATCAACGATGAAGTTGTCGAAAGAGTTGACGCCTTCAAGTTACTCGGGGTGTGGTTCCAAAACAATCTTAAATGGAACACTCACACTGAAGTGATTACACGAAAAGCTAATCGTTTTGCTCTTTCTTTTAAGAGAATGTAGAAAATCCCATTTACCTTGTGAGGTTGGTCTTACTTTATTCTTGTCAAAAATTAGACCTATTGTAGAGTATGCTTCTCCTGTTTGGGGAGGCCTTCCAAGCTTCCTTGAAAACGAAATTGCGAGGATACAGAAAAGAAGTCTGCGGATTCTTGGTTTGGATGGGGATATTCTTCCTGATTTAAGCGCCAGGAGAGTGGCCAGTACCAAACGCGAAGCTGAAAAATTAATGAATGACCTAAGTCATCCTTGTCGCAGTCTACTTCCTGAGCCTAATCACCATGAATATAACTTAAGAGGAAATAAACGCAACGGACGGATTTCTATATTTTCGGGAACCGAAAGACATAAACGTTCCTTTCTTGCTCGTGCTTGTGAACTTTTATAACTATTACTTCCGTCTTCTTAGTTAGTTTTTTTTTTTTTTTAATAACATTCTTTTAAATTATCTATTCGAAAACTTTATAACCTTATCAAATTGTAAATCCATTGTATTTTTAACCAAAGATGGATCAATAAAAGATTTATTTATACGTATCCCTCCGGGGCTCATCTCCAGGCCCGTTATTCATCTGCCAGGACGGTGCACCGCTGTCGCCCTCCTTGGTAAATCGCTGGCTCCGTTCCATCCTTACCTCCGCCGGCGTGTCTGGGAACTATTCGAGCCACAGTTTCCGCATTGGTGCGGCCACCTCTGCTGCATTGGCCGGGATACCCGATCACCTGACGCTTACTTACGGTACATCCGCACGCCTCCTCATGTTTTACTGTCCTCTGCCCAGTGCTTAGTCTGATCCTGGCCTTGGGGCTGGTAACGCCATTGGGCAGGGTTCGTGCCTCGAATCCCTTCTCCAGCTTCGCTGGAGGGTGGCGTTGGAGAGGGTAATTCTCGGCAACTGTGCAACTAGTTAGTTGGCGAGTTTAGGCTTGTCTGGTGACTGCTCTACCAACAAGACCCAGCGAAAACCCCTACCTCGTACCCAGGCACCGCAAAGCCCCTGGGGGCGGGGTTACGCAAACCCCTCTCCGACAGAGCTACACCCTCCAATATATTAGTTAATTTACTAGAGATTCGCCTTGGCATGTACTGTCGTTGCTAGGGTCGTTATGTGGTAACACCCCTTGCTAGAATTTGCATGAGTGTTAAATGGATTTATGTAATAAAAATAATTAACACCAGGCAAAGTGTGTTTGTGTTGGTTTCAGTACCTTACTTCCGGGATGGGTACTTCCGGTACCTCTACCCTGTAGCTCGGCTGACCCTTAGGTTTAGTTGACTACAAGCCTTCATACGTGTTGCTAATTCCCTCCCATACTTGATGTTTCCCTTCCCCTGTCTCTGACTCCCTTCCCTGTCTCGGACTCCCTTCCCTGTCTCTGTTTCCCTTCCCCTGTCTCTGTTTCTCTAGCTACTCCTTCGAGTTTTGGCGGTGGTCAGGATATGCAGTGCATCGTCCACCAGTGCTGTTCTGCGGGCCGTCATGCGGGCGACCTCGAGCGCTATTGCTGGCTGGCTAGCCACTATGCTTGTGCGGGTCCGTACTGTGCAACGTCGCCGTACAGTCGTGGGGGGGGGGGGGGGGGCTGTATTTGTGCTCCCTGCTGTTGCTCAGTCGTGTGGGGGGTCCTCTGGGTCCATACTGAGCAACGTCGCCATACAGTCGTTTGGGGACTCTATTTGTGCTCCCTGCTGTTGCTCAGTCGTGTGGTGGGTCATCCGTCATCCGGCTTGCACTGTGCATCACTGCTTATCGTACGATTGCTCGGCGTTTGTATTTGTGCTCCCAGGCTGCTGCACTATATCGCTTAATAAGTATCATTTCCTTTTTACTTTATTATTATCCAATGATATAAATGTGAATCCTGGCCCATCTATTAAGTCTAAATGCCAAATATGCCTTAAAACCATCCGAAGAAACCAAGCCTCGGCTACTTGTTCCTCGTGCAATGTCAAATTTCATTCAAAATGTTGGGATATCTCTGACATGAATCTTCATTCCGCGCAGTGTCAATTTTGTTGTCCCGCTGTTGTATCGAGCGCTGAATCTTGTCATTTATCGACTGGCGAAACAGAGCAAATACAAGTTCCAAGCAATTGGCATAAGTTACTGTCGAACCGTGGTCTAAAAATTTGCCATCAAAATATTTGTGGTCTACTGAATAAAATTGACCTTCTTCGTATCAACCTTGAATTGATGAAGGAAACGCATGTTCTTGGTATTAGTGAGTCACATCTCTTTGAAGATATCTTGGATTCTGAGATAGGTATCTCAGGATACAATATCTTTAGACGGGATAGAGGAAATAATAAATTTGGGGGCATTGCGGTTTACGTTAAGGATACGATAAACAGTGTGCGAAGAGAAGACCTGGAAAGTGCCTCCGTCGAAGGAATATGGTTTGAGATCTTATTTCCTAACACAAAAAGTTTTCTTATTGGTAATTTCTATAGACCACCGGAAGGTTCTCTCTATTTAAGTCAAGATTTCGATATTGAATTTCAAGATATGTTGTCAAACGCTACCTGTGAAGGCAAAGAGGTTATCATCATGGGTGATTTTAATTACGATTTTTTAAATCCCATGGGTGGTAGAATCTTTAAAGAAAACCTGAATGAATGTGGGTTTATGCAAATCATTAAAGACCCGACGCGCATCACAAAACACTCGTCTACATTAATTGATATAATAGCTACGACACAAAAACATAACATTATAACGAGCGCTGTTGTACAAAACTCTCTAAGTGATCACGACATGATAGGATGTGTAAGAAAAGTTAATAACCTAAAGTTTCTTCCAAGAACTGTATCATGTCGAAATTACAAACACTATAATCCTGCACAATTTGTATCTGATCTCAAACAACTCAATTTCTCTACGGACAACATTGATGTGAATACTGTCTGGAATAACTGGAAGAATCTGTTTTTTCTCTGTGGTAGACAAGCATATTCCCGTTATTATTAAGAAAATTCGCGGTAAAGAAACACCTTGGCTTTCCTCAAAAATAAAATCCCTCATGCATACGCGGGATTATTATCTTCGAAAAGCCCGTACAAATAATACTGAATTATATTGGAGTTCATACAGAAAACTCAGAAACACTATCACAGCAGAAATCAGAAAGGCTAAATCAAGATTTAATAAGAATCTCTTAGAGGATAATATGGATATCCCTAACAAATTCTGGAAAACTATTAAAAGAGTTTCATCTTACGATAAAACCACCAAGTCAAATCCACCTATCCGACTTAAGTATAATGAAAGCGTTACTGAGACAGATGCGGATATAGCTACTGTTTTCGGATCATTTTTTAGTGGAATTGCGGAAAGAATTTCGAAAGATTTTCATAAACTGCATCCAACCTTAGTCACCTTGTCCCTGGTCGTTTATTTACTTCAAATAATGTCGGATCAAATGTCTTCAATTTCAAGGTAATTGAGACATCTACCATTTATAAAAGTCTTCGAACATTGAAAATTGCTAAGGCTATTGGTTTGGACGGTATTCTAACAAAGCTCTTGAGAGATTCAGCATCAGTTATTGCTCCATCTATAACCTCTTTGCTGAATCTTTCTTTAGCTACATCGACAGTTCCAAACGACTGGAAGATAGCCAGGATCATCCCAATTTATAAAGGTAAATCAAGAAATGATCCAAGTAACTACCGACCCATCTCAATCCTGTCAACGCTGTCTAAAATACTCGAAAGGGAAGTACATACTCAGCTAAGCACCTATCTGGAAAATTCAAATCAAATTTCAGAAAATCATGGTTTTCGTAAGAAGTATTCTTGTCCTACAGCTATCACTCTTATATCTGACTTCATTAGGAGAAATTCTGATGCAGGGCTACTAACAGGAGCTGTTTTTCTTGATGTTCAAAAAGCCTTTGACACAGTTTTGCATTCAAAGTTACTTCACAAATTGAAAAATTTTGGAGTCCATAATAATGAACTTAACTGGTTTAAGAATTATTTATCAGAACTACAAATACATGCGAGTGTAAATGGATCATTATCTTCATCATTTCCTGTCCATTCAGGAGTGCCACAGGGATCTATTACGATCCTTTAAAAGTTCAAATTTATGGAGATGACATAAAGTCCTCTGTGGTTTATAAGTACCTTGGTGTTTACCTCGATAGTAGCTTAAATTTTAAGGATCATTTACATCATGTCTGTTCCCGAGTGTCCAAAAGACTTGGCGCCCTTCGCCGTATTAGACCATTTATTACAACCCACGTTGCACTTACTATTTACAAGGCTACTATTCTCCCAATATTGGACTATTGTGATATCGTTTGGACTGCTTCAGCCAAACCGACTGTGACAGACTGGAAAGAATACAAACAAAAGCGAATAAGATAATCTGTAACGGTGTACTAACGGTTGACACCAAACTTATTCCTTTAAAACATAGAAGAACAATGTACTTAGCTATTTTTACATTTAAATGTATTTTCAATATGGCTCCATGCAAATTCTTTTAATAATTATTTTAAATTACATCAATCTAAGTACTTAGTTAGAAATAGTAAGATGAAACTATTAGTTCCTAAAACAAAATTAGAGTTTGCAGAACGTAGTGTACTTGTGAGTTGTGAGAGCTTCTAAAAATTGTAATAATCTTCCTGAACACGTTCGTTTAGAGACGTCTTTATCTAGTTTTAAATCTAAGCTTTTAAACTTATTTATATGATCCATTATTTATTCTCATCTCAATTGTGACATTTTTTAATTGTTTTTTATGTAAATTATAGTATGTATTTAGTTATTTGTAGGGCCCTCATTGATACCAGTGAGTCATCACTGATGCAGGATACCCTACTGAAATAAATTTGATTTGATTTGATTTGATTTGATCTTAGCACACATAAAAACTCGCTTATTTGTACTTTAGACTTGCTTTTCTAAACGAAATTTTAATACTTCCACAGGCATTGACACATTGTCCATTTTTGTATATTCATTAACATGGTTTTTAAAAATTTTGGTTGTGTTAAATTTTGGATGACATTAATACACTTGTAACACTTATTATAACCGGAAGTAAATGAGCGAGAACACGCTATCTGATTGGTTACTGAGCTCAAAAACCGTGCATTATAACTCAATAAAGCATAAGCTGACGTGATTCTTCGCGTAGATTTTGTCGTTTTTGACGGATTTTCAGTAGTTTAAATCACAAAAGATAGTCAAAGAATACCTGGATACAAGGCGAATCAAGGTACTAACACAACAGAATGTTTTAACTGCAACGTTGAGTGCATTTTCATCGCTAAAATCGCCAACGTGTTTTCATCGTAAGCTTCCTAGCAACGCACACAGCAACGTCATTTATAACAGGTAAATCTACATTTTTCATGGCTTTATTGTTAATAATAATGGTGTTCTTTTATAAAAGAAATAAAAAACTTTGTCTTGTGTGATTATCGAGTTATAATGGCACTCGAGAAGCTAGTAAAACACTTGGCTATCGCCTCGTGTTTTACACGCATCTCTCGTGCCATTATAACTCGATAATCACACGCGACACGTTTTTTATTTCTTAATTATGAAGCGAAAATTGAGATGACTTTTTTATATATTTTTTTATTTAGACCATATTTGTTCATTACATTTACCCTAGAGCTACAAGCTCATCGAGAGGGCTTACGTAAACTTACAATTAAGAAATTAAACCACGAATTAGAAGCAAAACAACAAAAAACAAGTAAATATAACTACACATAATACAAACACAAAGGAAAAGAAAAAATAAATGAATAAAGCTGCAGTGATATTTAGATGCTATTATAAAAACTTGAACGGCAAGAAAAATATTAGCATTAGCATCATAATTTAGGGTCGACAAGCCGTTCAATAAAATATTAAGTCGATCAAATGAATTTATTCTATTCCACACATGGCCTGTACTTTGCACGATGGAGGCAAACATTATGTCGTGCAGAGCAGCAAATCGAGGACATATAAGAAGATAATTGAATACATCTTCTTTGGGCGCACCACAAATACATGCAGGAGAAACAACACAATTCATCAAGAAAAGATAACAATTCAACCCACAGTTATTCAATCTTAATCTAGTGTGTAAAATTGATGCATAGCGATCACCAATATAAAAATATTTACTAGTAGGACATGTATTAAATCCGTTGGAAAGAAGATCTCTCTTAAAAGAGGTAACTGAGACACATTTACGTGACAGCTCAGACAGGGAATTCCATAATTTAACAGTTGAATAGAGAAAAGAATTCTTTAACTTCTCAGTACGAATAGCAGGTAAGCACAGGTTATTCCTATTATGAAGACTATATGGAGTTCTTTGAATAACATGCGGAGGACAGAGAGCGGATAGATAATCTGGCGAAAAAAAGATAATCTGGCGAAAATTGATTTATGTGAAAGAACTCCTAAGGGACCATTCATTATTTATGCCCGGGGGTGGCCTGGCAAGATTCATCAATAACTTGATCAAAACCTTCTGAACCCCTTTAACACAAAAAGAAAATTCCATGACCCCTTTAATAACTTTAAATAACTATAATAATTGAGTTTACCTTATGGCCTTGATCACTAGAACAAACCCTACTATTAGCATAAACCTAAAGTAAGAATTGAACAGTGTTGAAAGTTGAGCATAACAATTTATTGGGTATATGGATATTAATCAACAATAAAATAAAATAGATGGACCCCCCTCCTAAACCTATAATTTCTAAGTGCATGGTCCCACCCCTCTTTCTTGCCATGCCCCCCGGGCATATTTCAGACCCCCTCTAGCTAGCATTCATTCCACAGCGTGAAATATATTTTTACGTATTTTGCTAATTTTTTGGTGCTCAACAAGCAACGCACAGATTCTATTTTTAAACGCAAAATGCGCAAACTCAAATTGACTCATTTCCGTATTGTTATGATAAACAACCTTTGCGGCTATAACTTTTGAGTAGAAGTAATAAATCAGGTTTAACTAAAGTAATAAACGTTTAGAAATATACATTAAATTCTTACCTGTTTTAAACCAGAACGTAAGAGGCGGAGCCTGCGATATCACAGCGGAGTAACACGTCTTACTCGGTAAGTACTTCATCTTGCAAGGATATAGCGAACCCATACCAAGAGAAGGGTTAGATTTTTAGTCATTGATAAAGAAATTACGAATTTCTGGCTTCCGTTGTTCTTGATCAAGGTTGATTAGTCTTTATATTTCAATTTATTGAATTTGTCATCCGAAACAAATTAAGAGGTTCGATATTTTCCAGAGGAGGCAATGAGTTCTTCAAATTTATTTTTCACATGGCTCGGTTTCATTTGTACTTTTCAGGGATTATATTCATTAGACCCTGTAAATTAACTGTCTGAAAAGCTGGTGCCGATTTTTTATTGTAAGATGGAAGTACGGGCTGAAAACAATGACTGATAACAATGGCAAAACAATAGATTAATATTCTCCTCTAATATTCTCCTCTAATATTCCCTCTAATACCCCCCGCACCACTACTCATCTTGTTTTTGTCGTTGGAAATTAAAACACAAAAAATAAAAGAACAACATCAATCAACACTCACATTTTAAATACAACGTTCGTACTTTGTTCTATTATTTCATCGCGTTGCTGACGCATTATTTACAAATCATCCACTGAAGAATAATTTCTTTTATTTTTTTTGAGGTCCGTAACTCAGGTCCGTAACTAAAATAGAGCCTTTTGATTGGCTGAGTACGAGGTCCGTATCACACCAGTACGGACCTCTCGCAACTTTTTGCGCCAAAACAAACAAAGGAGTGAAGTCAACTTTTGCCTTTTTTGACTTTGCTCGAAAAAAATAAACACGTTATTTACCGTTTTGGTCGGTCGATACTGGAAAAATATTTTCCCTCAGTCTCAGAAGCGGCCCTCGACCTTCGGTCTCGAAAATATTTTTTTTCCAGTACGGACCTCCCAGCCGGTAAATAACATATATGTATTGTCAACATCGTCCATGTGAAATACAGTGTGTATAAAAAAAACAGAACCTTAGAAAATTAATTAATATTCTTTTAAAACAAACTATTGTGGTAGTTTGAAAGCCCTAGACAACTCTGAGCTATATAGGAATTAGAGAAAAAGCTTTTAAATACTTTCACCATGCATATACACTTCAAGTTATCTTTCCCAGGTGTATAAGACAGTGTTTTTTTACGCATCCGTGGCTCAGAAGTGTCTAGGGCTTTCAAACTACTAGTTGTTTGAAAAGAATACTATTCACGGTCTTCCGAAGGTCGACCGGCCGAACCCGACAGTGACGTACTGGGCGCCATCTTTGGGAGTAGAAGACCGAAGGACACTCATGGGGGCTGACCACACTCCTAGAGAAACCCATCTTGCACGCCCGCGTAGCATCCTGAAAATTCAAACTTGGCGTGTGAGTGATCTCGTGTGCCTGGCGCCGCTTGTCGGTTTTCATCTTGCGTTATCGTGTGCATTAACGACTCATTAGTCACTGGGCCGGACAGAAAAGATTTAATAGGAATTAGCTAACAATATTACTACGCATACACAGTTCCCATGGTTACACATCAGTTTCCAGAATCTTCTTCATAAAATGACATACTATTTCTGTCATGCAACCTCGTTCCCAGGGCATTTTGCCTCCAAGGTGGAAGGTCCGCGAAAAATGGCCCTGGGATCGGCTGGTCACATGACACCCAGAATTTCTGGGTATTTAGATATGATAATTTTTGTGGTCTTTGTTCCATTTCCTTTGTCTACTTTGTTAACCTGAATAATTGAGAAATATTCAATGCTCTTCGAGAGTTGTTCATGTCAGCATTCGTGGACATAAAAGCAGCTAACAAGCTTAATAATCCACCATACATCCATGGTTATCTCTTACAAAAGGTATGAAGAAGCATATATCCCATTTAGCGAAAGCTATCACTTCTAATTTGCCTAACGTTTGAAGACAGCATTCAGATTTAGATGAATAAATTATACTCGGCTGAATTAATTGAGTTGTATGACAAGCCAATCACATTATAGAATGGACCAGCCGATCCCAGGGCCATTTTCGCATATGTACTTCTAGTACGTATTCCATATAAGGAAGTGACCGACGAGCAAATAGAAGGCATTGACGAGCAAATAGAAGGCATTAACGAACAAATACAAGGCACTCGTACCAGCCCACTGGATGTGAGATTGTTAACACGTTACGATATGTTCGATTATCCGCTCTTTTTAAGAAAACTACGTTCGCTAGCAGGATAAGCTGTACGCATATTGTAAACAGATAATTTATCTTTGTTTTAATATATATTGTAGTTTTGGGAGTTGATTATTTCTCAAGAAAACGTTCGTCGAAGACAGCCGTGTTTTTGTTTACAAGATGGTATCCGTATTAGGAAAATTCTATTTTGGCATGTTCGATTATCCGCGCTTTTAAAGAGAACTAAGTTAGCTACCGGGATAAAGCTGTACGTATGTTGTAAATAGATCATTTAACTTTCCTTTGATATATTCTATAGCTTTGGGGGTGGTTTATTTCTCAAGAGGGTTAGGACCTTTGTTGTTTTGGGGTCGGTTACAATCCAATTAACAAGGAGGCTGGTACGAGGTTTGAACGTGTCAGCTATTTGCTCGTTAATTCACTCTATTTGCTCGTCAATGCCTTCTATTTGCGCTTCCTTATAAGGAATACGTACTAGATACCCCTATCCATTTTCGCCGACCTTCCGCCGTGGAGGCAAAATGCCCTGGGTACGAGGTTGTCTGCCATGTTGAACAAACATTTTCAATGCTTAACAATATTCCATGTTAAACGTATACAACGTATGGGTGATATAAGCAATTATAGGAAAGCAAATATGCACAGCAAAAACAAAGCAAATGTCACGGCACTAAATAAATAAATTCTGTTTTTATGTTTGACCTCTCTGGAAAAACGTCTGAAAACTTAAAGAAAAATATTATTATGCTAGCAATGTTTGATTTGATGGTTTCTATCTATGTGCCAAGTTTCATGTGATTTGGTAAAATAATTTTGAAGATAAACTGGATTACACAGTAAATCAAAATGTTGTGTCAAGGTTTTTACGTCATTGATTATCTCATTTGCATATGTTTCAAATCTGAATATCTCCAGAGTGGAGTGAGATAAAGAAGTGTGTTAAACGACATTGTCCCTTACTTTAGAGTTCATTCCAATAAGACAAACTTAATTTCCATACACACTTCAAATTAATGATTCAAGATGGGACTGTGGTGGGACCATCTTTGGAGTTTTAGTAAATCAGTTAAATGAAGTTTCTATAGAAAAGTGTCTTTTGTGTTGATATTTGGTGAACATTCCCCGAGAGTAAGTGCGTCCTCGCTGTTTATTGGTCTCTGCAATAAATAAAGTAAAATAATAAACAATTCATGCTTCCAACAACACGTCTCGTCTTTTATAAGGTTAGGACACACCGCGAGGTGACAAATTACGGGGACATTTCCCCTGTTGAGGACGCACGAGGGGACATGTCAGAGAAGGAAAAGGAAAATACAATAACGTTTCTTTTATTTTTGTCGCAGGGACTAGTTGCTGTTAATATAAGTGACAAGATATCGCATGATGCATACGACGGGATTTGTCCTCGCAACATGTCCCCGCGACACGTCCCCGTGATTTGTCGCCTCGTGAGTCCCAACCTTTACTAACCTGTAACTCAACGTATTCAAATCGTTTATGAGCATTCTCTGCCCACAACAAGAGATGTATCCCATCTGATGGCATTTCTAGGTTAGTCAATCTTGTGTTCAGGATGCACAAAACTCGCGAAAGATCGCGAATTAAAGACCTAAAATAAAAATATTGATTTATTGATTTTAAAATATTGATTTACTATTACAATTATTAGTTTAACAATGAGAACAGGCAAACAAAAAACAACGATGGAGATAAACTACATGGATACCAATAGGGATGCGGAAGTGGATTTAACGAAGAGATCTTATGGACGTTTTAGTATCTATGTCTCGTTAATAATAGTTGATAATCCCGTACTTTAGTGGATTCGGGAAAGGAAACGACTGGCCAAGATTAATTCGAAAAAAGTAAGTGCTGAGTTAAAACTATTTAAACAGTCATAACATGTGTTGTGCTGCATTGGCAGTGTAGAATTACAAATCAAATATCTAAAAAGGTTGGTCGATAGTAGTACACCAACCTTTTTAGATATTTAAACAGTCAGTTCTATATAATTTGCTATGGTAATGATTCCAGAGATTTGCAGCAGCAATCGAGAATGTGGCAGGTACTTCATGTATGCCTAAAGCTGGTTACTTCATGTAAGCCTGTCCCCAACACAACTATAATCCTACCAAAATTTTGTGTCGGGACACAAAAATCGGCATACATGAAGTAGTCCCCGAGAATGTTCTGTCTCCAAGATTCAAAATAAGAATCCCGTTTTTTAAACAATCGATTACACAGGTCTTGTATAATAATGATAATCATCACCTTTTTTTCATGAAATAATACAATAAACATTATGTGTTTTTGTAAAATAGAAGAATAATCCAAATGTTTACTCAATCTTTGTCTTGTAATTTATTAGTTTTTGGATTAAAATTAACCTTTTACAAATTAAATGTTGCGTCTTATATAGTCTTAATTATTTTCTTCAAAATTTGTTCAACTTGAATACCTGTATTCGTTTGCAAAAATAATCTATATTTTTATGCTAAAAATAAAAATATTTTTTCATTTCTTCAAAATACATTGCCATACCAAATAATACAAATTTTCTTCCTCTCCTGATAAACGATTAATCGTTTAAAAATAATTAAAATCCCTGATCTCTGTTCTCTTATCCCTGTATGATCCACGAGTTGGACTACCGGTTCACTCTCTCCTCCGCAGAGGCTTGCAGTGCAGTAGAGGGGGTTATATGGGTTTGGATAAGGAATGCGGTAGAGGGTAATGGGACGAGGAAAACCGCTGAAAATCGGAACTCTCTCATTCCTCTCGTTTCTCCGCTCGCCCGCGTTCCGATTTTCAGCGATTTTCCTCTTCCCGTTACCCTTTACCGCATTCCTTATCCGAACCCATATAACCCCCCTCTACTGCATTGGAAGCCTCTGCGGAGGAGAGAGACCGGTTCATACTTATTATGTAGTTACTATGAGCGTGAGGATTATACGAGTAATAATATAACAGCTGAGTTTGAAACGCATTTTACATGTCTCAATACTTTTAACCGGTAAAACTCTAAACTAAATATATATAAAAAATGGATTTTCAGTTTTGCTTTAAAGGGACCCTCCATAGACTATACAAAGACCACACACTATACAAAGAACCATTCACAATATAGCATGACAATAACGTGGTATTAGTCTATGCAGGATTTATATTCATATTCACGCTATTGTGAAGAATTTCTTTTCAAAGTATTTCTATCACTCAGTGACGTCAAAAAATGGCGACCTTCAATTTACAAAAAATACGATAGACAAAGCAAAATTTCTCTAAAACTAAAAAGATTAGAAGAAAACTTATACCCATTCTCGTATAAGGAGACAAAGAACTTTTATTTAAGTAACACGTTTTTGAGTGTGGAATGTCCCTTTAAAATAAGATAAACAGTCTTTAACAGAATCACACAAGGAGTACCATAGTCTTGGGACAGCACAAGAGAAGGATTTGTCTCCAGATGTTACAGTTCTGGGTTTTGGCACAATTAAAAATTTTCGGTTTCTAGAGCGTAGTGTATGAGTTCTAGGAGAGTGCAGCAATGGAGAAAATCAGCGTGAAGGCCGGAACAAAGCTTTGTAAGTTACCAAAATAAGCTTAAAGATATTCGTTGCTGTACTTCAATAATATCGGTGTAGTGTATGCGGATTTCTTTTCTCTTACAACTAGCTTTACAGCAGTGTTTTGTATCCTTTGTAACTTTTGTAATTCAGAGAAGAGAAGGCTATAGAAAACACCATTACAATAATCAAGCTTTGATGAAAGCATGTACCAAGTGCTCCTTTTCCGCTCTTAAGTAAAGGTTTCGAAACTAAACTAACACATACTTCATGCGTTAATATACACAATGTTGTAGTGAATGTGGGATAGCTCGGAGTAGACAGACGATACGTGGACGATCGTCAAGCTCATATATATCCTCAGAAAAATTATTCTGAGTCCCGTATAGGAATCGAACCTGTAACCTTCTGATTGCCGGTGCAAGACGCTCTAACCATTGAGCTAACGACTTAACCTTCATACTAACTATCCTACGAAACCTTGAGCAACCGGAAATCCCGACGGAACCTTATTAAAACCGCTTTCTAGGAAATTCCGGCGGGGGCCGCGGAAAGTACCGCGGTGAATATCTCTCAAATTATTTGATGTATACTTTGTGTCATATGTGCGACAAACGTACTACTAAATCAGCAGTCTCGATATGTCTATATCTTTTATCAGATCAATATAAAATATGACTTGTAGCTTGGTTATTTCAATATATAGTAAATTGGTTGCTACTCAAGCTTTAACGCGAACTAAGAAAAATCTGACGTAATTATGACGTCATAGTAGTCAATATTTCGAATTTTAAAAGGAATAGTACAGTTGCTAAAACAGGTTAATGATTGTCTCACAACTATTTATAAATATTTAATTTGAATAGGGAAACACCTAATATAATTAAAAGTAAACATAATTTACTATTTTTTTAAAGATATAAGCATGTGAAGATGGCGCAGATTGCGCCCAGGTCTGGATAGGGTTGAGACGGCCATGAGCTATTTTGACTCAAAGTAATGTTGTTTTTCTTACTTGTATTGCTTGCCTTGATCAGAGTTTTTATCATTTAGTTTGTTCAGCTTTTTCTTCACTTCATTGACCATCTTCAGGAACAATTGTGTGTCTTTTCTTAGGCTTCGTACCATTCTCTTAAAGTCTTCTTCAGTGGCAGTAACAACTTCTGTGGGTTATAAAATGTCTTATGATATGTATACATCTTTATGTGACCATGTATATTATGTAATGTTTGTTACTGAAGCTTCTTATACTATGAAAATTATCATTATTATATATATTTAAAAAACTCATTAATAATTCATGAGGAAAACACAAAGGAAATCAATACCGTGTCGTAGGTTTTATATGTGATAAAATTTCATCCTAATTTACATAAACTTTAGCTTTGATTTTCTCGGCTTAAACAGCATTGATTTTCAAAATTACTACGCTAATGAACTTATCAAATGGGTCGTTTTTTAGGCTATTCAAAACACTCGCAATACGTGTTTTATCTGATATAAAACACTCGGGCTACGCCCTCGTGTTTTATATCTGATAAAACACTGCTGCTCGTGTTTTAAATACTACATATATATATATATATAATTATATATATATATATGTCTCGGAATCAACGCATCATATTTAATACATATTTAAACATCGCCGTTATTCTCATTAAGTCTCTACAAGAAGACATCTCATCATCACAAAGTAGAGCGGCTCAAACGACTCATGTAGCGAAGCTGCTACTCACAGCTCTTGTTTTCAGGAGGCTCTTTATAAAGCTGGACAACATCAAAAATAGAATATTTAAAAATTTAACTCTGTTCACATGCTCGGTCGGGCGGCACATTTATATGTTATACAAAATACAAAAATATGTCCACGCCAGGACTCACGCTAGATACGTTTTAAGCTTACCTTGCTGTATGTACTTTGGTTCATCGTACTAATTGAAAAAAATAGAGAATAAGAAAACTTCCATATATAAATAAATTCTATATTTATAATAATAGACGGAAATATGGAATTTATTTAATTCGAGTGTTGAACAGAATACCTAGTCGACCAGAGGAAGATTTCGAATACTTGTTATAGGTCCCGTTGTCTCATATAAACATACAGTATAAGTACATTGCGTGTAGAACGTGATCAATACGATTTCTATTAGAGAACTTCAAAAACCATTTTTGAACCATTTTTCAATGACTGGACAAATTGTATATATCTCTCGTGGACAAATTGTCGTGGACAAATTGTATCTGCACTACAGATACAATTCTACATGATTGTACAATTTAAAACAGAAAATTTGTAAATACGTTTGCTAATGCAGTATATAGGTACAGTACAAGTAATCGGTAGAAAAATACGACTAATTTCCTAATGAATGTATCCGGTATGAAACATGTTTATGGCAATGCCTCTATTTGACAACATCCATATGACCACGCCTATTTTTTACCACACCCTTTTTGAAAGATTTGGATGTTTGCACCCCTCCCCCCCCCACAATAAAAAGTCCTAGCTACGGGTATGCATTTGCCATTGGTGGCATATACGCATGTTAGACAGTTGGAATTAGAAAACCCGCCCACTTGTCTTATATTACAAAGGATAATTTTGAATGCATTGATTTCTGTAATCAGGCACTGAAGGCATTTGTGCAGCACTCGTTTAAAGTGGGAAACTTTTAGAAGCAAGTTGGGCTAGAAATGAAGACGAAGAAAATCACGCGTCTACAGCACTGGAGGTTAAGCCAATAGTGAGAAAACGTGCATTGTCTGTAAAAGATGTTTAAAAACGCACTGAGCTGAGGGATGAGATTGGAGGTTCATGGGTTGAACATCTAAGCTGATCTAAACTAACCATAGCTAATTCAATGCTGACCTGATATGACCTGATCTGACCTGACCTGAAGTGATCTGACTTAATGGCTAATCTGATCTTAGCTGATTTTATTTGCCCATTATAATTTAAAATTCTGTAACCTGGCCTATAATTGGCTAACGTAGCACGTGGAGTAGTATATCCTAACCTGATTTGGCGTAAAATCTAACTTATAATCTAAACTAACTCAGCATAACGTAACCTATATAACCTAATATAAGCTAATCCGACCTGTAACCATGGTCCATAAGCCAAATTCGCTAATCTAAAAACCAACCTTAACTCTTACATGGGAATTACTGATTGGACACAGCATCGTACCTGACCCAATATCTGTCTTATACTGGGTTTATGTCTTAAATCTGTCATTTCAGAACAGTCCTCCCTTCTTTTTGCGGTACTAAGTGTTGGAAAGAAAATAATAAAATTAATAGTATAGATAAACGTGATATGTTTGAACAATCTTTATACTAAATAGGACAGCTTGCCAAGTCAATTAAATGAAATGGTTCTGAATAGTTCAAGATTGGTACTGAACATTTTTATGGAGGATTTAGGCGATACATGTAGTTTTCAGATAATTATGATCATCAAGAGCATGTCCTCAAATAATATTCTTTCAGATGATTTAGGCTTGACGTCCATATATTGTGTGACTGACTACTCCATTGTACGATTGTGGGGGAAATCGGAAAATAATGAATTGAAACTAGGTCTCTTTTAATTGCACTATAGTAACAGTATAGGTATTTCCATATATATATATATATATATATATATATATAACTACAAACGGTACCGTTTCGGCCTTTTGGGCCTCATCATGAGCAGGATGAAGATAACTGCTATTTACAGTCACCCTTAATGCCACACAAATGTGGGACATCAAAAACCATGCCAGAGCGCTCAAACTGCAAGCAGTGAGCGTGCGCACAATGCGTAAGCGACAATGGTTCATCCTGTAGAGCGCTCAATATGACCTAAAGGTCATAGAGCGATATCTAACTACAGACGGTTCCGTTTCGGCCTATATATATATATATATATATATATATATATATATATATATATATATATATATATATATATATATATATATATATATATATATATATATATATATATATATATATATATATATATATATATATATATAACAGATGATTAAAACACAAGTTACTTCATTTAGAACTTTATTTCCACTACAAACTTGTTTCGTATGGCAAGCGTATTGCTTGTCACACTCATCAGGTGAAATTAGCCATAGGCTAATTTCACCTGATGAGTGTGACAAGCAATACGCTTGCCATACGAAACAAGTTTGTAGTGGAAATAAAGTTCTAAATGAAGTAACTTGTGTTTTAATCATCTGTTATGCCGCTCTGCTTAAGCATTGAGCACTCTACCCGTACGATTTTGTACCCGATATTTATTATCACAACACTTTGCTATATATATATATATATATATATATATATAGTACAATATCTACAGACACGTGTTTCGCTGTTCCACAGCTCATCAGTGTAGCTTGGTACAATCTAGATATGGGCATGAAAATGAACGATGAAGGTTTCGAGTATTCTAAGACCTGCAAAAATAACCGATATTACTAGCTCTTGCACTGTAATGCATGAGAAAGCAGCTCTGATAATTCTTCACAGCATATTTTCGTGTTGGACATTAAGTTAGATAATTAAGTTAGACATGCAATGTTTATAATTATTTTTGGTAATAGATTCATTTTGTGTATAGAATTGTTTCTCATTTGCGTAATTACGATATTTCATCTTAATATATGTACGTATCCTAATTTGATCCAGAAAATCTCCGCTCGACCTGATGATGATGATATACGTATGGCAACCAAATCTATTGTAGTCTTCTGATCCAGAGTGTTTCACCGGGTTATCCAAGTGCAATCATGTTGTCATATGCATCTTTGTTGGATAATTTGCTCATGAATTATTAACGAATTTGACCAGAAGCTTTGTTGCACGAGCTTTTCCCATTTCATCTTTTTGAAATACGTGTGTTCGCATTGCAATATACATGAAATAAGTTAATATATTATGAAAGCCATGGAAGTCTTCAGCAGACATAAAACTCTGTCAAGGTTATTAATGGTCAGACAACACTTTGTTTCTGGGAGAATTAGTTTAAGCGTTGAATCTTTTGGTACTGCTCACTGAGAATAATAAGCAAGGAACATGAATACATGCAGTTTACATACTATAAAGGCGTATGTAATGTCAGTAAGGTCATGATATGATTCATGGTTATATTACGTTTATACTTAATTAATGGACAGTTTGGACATCACGTCTCATGCTTTTCAGTGTCTGTGAAACATGGTATATCATTAGTGACTGATGATGAAAACAGACATTAGACTATTATTATATGTGCAGTGGCACTCCACCCAAAAATTAAACAGTTTGGACTAACCTATTTAATTTATCTTTTATACGAAACAATTTCAAATTTCAGACAATTACAAGCTTTATAGTTTAAAGGTTCTCACAGTTATTGTCCACTGAAAATGTATCCAGATACACAAATGAAGGGGGTTATATTATATAATATGAGTAAAATATTTGCTATCACACTAAAAGGTTCAATCAGTAAGCGGGTGAGGGATTGTTGCTTACACGTATTTTATTGCATCGTCTGATCAATGATCTCATCCTATGGAAAACCAAAAGATTTTTTTACCTGTTAAGTTTCTTCGTAGCAAATTCAAATACCGTATTCCTAATTTTTTGGAAATCGTTAACCACCCAATTATAACGATTCACATGTAACCAGTTTATGAAGACGGGCCAGACGGCATTACTAATCTTAACCTTTAAAGGGGAACTGTAGTAAAAAAACAACTTTTAAATAAAGACTGAGCATATATAATGCTTAGAAATGTTACATTCTCATATTTATGCTTCTGGACGCAACCATTTTAGAGTTTGACGTCATTGAGTGCTTGCATTCAAAAGAAACCACCGCTGCACATCGAGCTTGAGCCGTCGAGCAAACGCGAAAATGGCGGCGTCCAGAAACATAAAATACAAGAATGAAAACGTTATTTCTCGAGTACAATAGTAGATACCATAAAACTATTGCTCTCCAAATTTGCCAAGCATTAATTCAACCACACTTTGATTACTGTAGTTCTGTTTGGGATGGATTTAACGTGACATTAAGCGAAAAACTGCAAAAACTACAATGGTCATTACAAAGTCGAGTTATGATACTAGTGCTAGTTTTCTCTTGGATAAGCTGCACTGGGATAATCCACACGCCGGAAAAAGTTTAAGGCGGTCTTGATGTTTAAAACAATGAAACAAGGTGTTTCTTTCGGAGTACTTGCATAATTTATTTACGCAGCACAGAATACAACCTAAGGAATGCGGATAATAAATTGAACTTGCCAAAGCCACGAACTATCTTAAAATAAGTTTTTGTTGTAGTGGGGCTTTCCTGTGGAACAACTTGCCCCAACGTTTCAGGACGATGGACTCACTCGCAAATTTTAAAACTGAAATTGACCATGCAACATTATAATAATATTTAGTTGGACTCCCTGCACAAAGGAACCAAACCTTCGTGGACAATATAACACTTAAAGTTAATTGTTGGGATGCAAAGTATATAATTTTGTAATTACTGAAGATTCTACCGTGTTGAAATAAAGTATCTAAACATTATACTTAAAGGCCTTTTATTTAAAAATAATATATTTTTGACTATAGTTCCCCTTTAACTAAATTCTGTTCCTTGTTAAATATACTTACAGTAAATTGGCTTTCCTTCGCCAAATGAATAGAAAAAAAATGATCGAGAGGAGAACAATGACAATCAAAATTGAGAACACAGCAACCAGTACCACGTAGAATGAGTTCCTATCTTTTTTTGTTGACTCTATAAGTTAACGACAGAAAAGATAAAACATATTATCATGATATGACTGACTGACTGACTGACTGACTGACTGACTATAAACATGCAATATCACTCATGCAATAGGTTTCGCGAACAGACTGGCCAATAGTATTTTCATTAATAGATTTTTGCAAATTTTTATCTCGTGGATATGCGAAGCACAGGAGCGCGGAGTTATTGAAGTTGGGCGATTGTGTCACTCGTTCGCTCGCTAGTCGCTATAGTATTAGCAATGGGAAGCCAATCGGTACCGTATCGGCGATTAGGATGACAAGTATTTATTTTTAGTAATCGATCGATGGAACACCAGTAGACTATCCCACTGTTCTGTTCAGTGGCCAAAACTAGCTGGTGCTGCGCAAAAATTAAACAGTTTGGGCTATTTCATTACTTTTTAGTAATTTGATGTCTTATAAAACAATGAAATTCAGCCAACGTTTGCTACATAGTTTAAAGTGTCTGTTAGTGTCTACTCTGAAAATATACTGATTCAAATTGGCGAATGAAAGTATTATTATCTACAATATAAAAGCCTCAAACAGTAAGCGGCAGAGGGGTTGTTGTGTGCACGTATTTCCATTTTAAATAGGTAATATAAGTGTTGTGTATAATGATATAGATAATATATATGTTGTACTGTGTATAGGAAGTGAAGAAATACAAATTGAATACTCTAAGGTTGGTGTACTAACTGGTGATGTACTTGGACGTCTTTACGTTTCACTTTATGATGAAGGACCTTCGTATGAAATGTTAAAGCTCTTTACACATGCACATTTCGGTAGTACATCAAATAATATTCTATATTAATATTTCAGTTAATTTGTCTGACAAACGTTTTTAAAATATTACTTTCATTTGTTTGTTTTTGTACCTCATGTCTATACTGTAACAGTGTAAGAAAAATGGCTTATACCAACGTTTGTGAGGTTTGTCCTTATAGCAATCAATTATGATGGGGTCATAAAGATCAGTTATGTGGTCGATAAAATTTGTTCGAAAAATATTTAGTAATTGATAGTTTTCTATGAACTGTTGTCAACTCGGTTGCACTTGGTTGAACGATGCGGGTCAACTCAGACTTGTTGTCTAATTGTTAAATGGAAATTTCAAAGCTATTATTGCGCGAGGAATCAGAATTCATCATTAGCATATTACAATTCAAGTGCATGTGATACATGTATATATATTTGAAAGAATCATAAAAACTCACTGTAAACACATATACCATCACTGTTTGCTGTGTGATCATCTCTGCATTCACAAGTATTGTTTTTGCACATTTCGTTCAGTCTAATGCATTCACTGTTTGATCTACACGCTTAATAAGGAGAAATTAAATACATAAACTGGTAAAAAGCACCCGAAACACCATCAAGCATACAATAATCCAATCCAAACTTACCAAAAACTAGATGAATACCCTGCAATATAGCTACCAAAGCGGCCAACAGGATACCTTTTTCCAGCCTTGTCATCGCAGTCCACCTATACTAGGTTTTTGGGGTTGAACTTAATTGTTTGTTTCAAAATAATCGTTGTGATTTGGTGTAATACTGCACCAACAAGGAATAAGCGTGTTAATCAAATATTGCGTTAATGCTGCATAATTGATGAAAGTAATCGCAGTTCCACTGCTAGGCTTTGTAGTTAATCAATAGGGGTGCTTTGTTGTTGCCTCCATAAAAGTGGTTCACATGCGACAGCACCCTCCCGCTGCTGTGAACTTGTGTATGCAATCACGTTATGTCAGCTGACTAGCAATTTTTATTTTATGAGAATATACGAATGGCTTATTAAACTATATATTGAAGACTGATTGGGACATGCAGGTGTGTCTTACTTTTGTCATTTTAGAAACGTTTTTTGTGCCACATGCATGATGCATTCATGTGGATCTATCAGAGTAATAACAACGTTATAGACAACATTTGAAAGTATTTTATATATATATATATATACTAAGGATTTGTGGTGAAGGAAAATTTCGAGTGTTGGAATATATACATTTTAAGACCAAACCGGGACCAGTTGCGAAAAATGCAACTTCAAGGCGTTCCGGCTGGAATTGAACCCGCGACCCAGCGATGCTAGTGCAGTGCTCTGACTGAGCTATCGAGAGCCTAGTCACGAGTTCTGTATATATAGTGGTGCGGTAATGCCGGGATAAGTTTCTGGGTATATTACAAGTAATATTTGGCATTTCACTCGATTAAGTTACAAGTACAGAAGGACCAACTCCTTATAAGGAAGTAAAAAGTCGTTTGGGTGATCCGTTTGAATCGCAATATTTGGGCAGAAACGCTAGCGGCCATTGGCGATTCGTGTTCTGACGAACTACATAAAGAGGTTTTTACGAAGGGTATATACGTTCACGTAATATAATAGGTACATGTGTTATGTATTTAGACTCGGCAATTCCAAATATGTTTTCAGAATTGAAATCGAGTAAGTATTGACCGAGATAACGTTCAAAATCTACGTACAACGAACCACAAATACAGCGGTCTGAAGGCTGGGGACCATGGGTGGGGAAAAAATTCTAGGGGTGAGGGGATTCTTGCGGATTCGTATTTTTAGTATACAAGTGAGTTTTTGTAAATAAAGTAAAGGATGTGACATGCTTGCCAAATTGCTCTCCCTTAATAACACTATTAGCTAACGTTAAATCTGGATTTTCAGCTGCTACTTCACGACCTTCTTGAAGCCAAGATACCGGCCTTATTAGGAATACTTGAATGTTTAGAGAATCTTTTAGCACTGATCTGTAATGTTTTCCTTCGGAACGTTTCCCATAGCGCTTGAGAATGTTTGACTTTTGCATTTTTCATGGCAGCATCCTTTTGATTTAGTGAATGTTTAAAATATCTCCATCTATCCAGGGTTGAGCATTTCGCCTTTTGATCTTTTTATTAGAATGTTTATCAAGCAAGGAGTTACTAAAATAAACTAAGCTATATCACTTGTAGTGAGTTTGTACTCAGTTCAGTGACCGAAGCTTCGAAGACTCGAAGCTTTCCGTGCTCAGTTTCAACCAGTTCGTCCAAATTATCTGCCAAATACTAGATACATATATACACATTTACTTTCAGTATTATACCTTCAGTCTTTTCTCGCAAGCGATGGTGCTAATCTTGACCTGGGAGTCGTACAGGGTCACAGCATAGCGTATTTTTATGTAGCCAATCACAAGAGCAGTTAATTATAGATAGATATTTACCCAGAAATATCGTACTATATAGGAATCTGGAAAATGTCAAGTTCGTAAATTCAAGTAATCCGAAGGCAAACCAGTTTTCGCTGTTTTTAAAGGTGTTAGGTGATAGCAATCAATTGCAAAGATATTTCCCAGCTTTCATTTTATATATAGCACGAGTTCTAAGTGTTGAGTAATTCAAAAGATATCGTCGTCAGAATATGTGAAAATCAGTCAATATGCATCCATTGTAACAATTTCGTCATGTCTTCGCTAAATATATCTCGAACGAAAAACCGAAAGCGATAAAAAGCGAAACAATTATTTATGCAAGATATCATAAGAAGCCACTTTTTGATGGTTAATGGTACTAAATGAAATGATCTAAAAATGAAACTGCGGGAGGACAACCGGACACCCCTAAAAATGCGCTCACTGATTACCTGCTTGTCGACTTCACCCCCCCCCCCCCCCCCCCATTTTAAGTCCGTTTCTACGCCTCTGGTTTTCAGTATTAGTTATAGTGTCTATTACTGATATAGATTCTATACGTCATGAAGTGAATAGATGAATGCCAAAATGTTTTAGGATTTGAGCTATGCGTTGATGTGCTATAGCATTGATCTTTAAATAAAGACTGGATTGAGTAACTATTGTTTGGATACTGCAGGGAAATTTCGCGGCGGCCATATTGGAGTGACCTGGAATACTCGCAGTTGAGGTGACCGTGAGGTACTAGGTCTGAGTCGTCTTCTGGACGATCTTTTTTACTATCCGCGAGAGGTTTGACGAAATGAGAGATTGTACTGCTATCATACGATCAGACCCGTCTGTATGATGAAATACATCATGGAACTGCTAACCCCAAAACAACTTAGATCCTAATCCCCGCCTAATGGGTTTTCTAACCCCCGTCTACTGGTTTTCTAATACTAACCTTAATACTAACAAGACGCCCGCTAGGCGTGAACTCGGGCTACTTGCGGTTAATCGTGTTTTGTAAAACACAAAAGAGAATAGACACAAATCAATGTTCTATTTGCAAATTCCGCGATTTGTAACCCTAGGTAAGGTACAGTAAAATATTATGTTAAATACTTGACAAGCTGTGATATTTGACTCTCAGCCAGTATATTTACGACACGCTGAGCGTACCTGAGTCGAGTTTCCATCTTAATTTACTTCAGAGTTCAGATTTTAATTTTATTGCAGATGTTCTTGCTTATATAATGACGCCTGCAATATAGTTGATGTTATCTACAAAAACTCATGCGTTCGGAAACCAGAGCAATTACATCATAGAGCGCGGTTTGAATAATATTATAGTCTGCGAGTAGCCACTCGCCCGCAGTGGAGAGTCTGTGAGAGACTATTAATTCTAAATTTCTAGACAGAGACCTACTATTTCCGTTCGAAATCTCGAGAGAAATGTGAGACAAAATCTCACCCCGGGTGACACACGTTTTGCTCGAAATATTTTAAGATCACAAATGCTAGCTTGCAATCAAATTTTGTTTATGATTAAGATTACTAGCCAGCAACATTCCTTATGAATCTTTGGAGTTTTGGGAGCGAACACTCGAGCAAAAGCGGCCAAGTAAATGAGCACAGTGCCTGGTTTCGCAAAGCCTATCGGGATGATGCAATAATTGCAATTTGTCGACACGAAAAATAAAAATACAGGAATGCCACCGAAAGCTAGACACGGCTACCACTACAGGTGGTCACCCGAGTAAATTATCTTTAAATTGATAGATGATTTGTGGTGATCGCATTAATACAGGTGCAGAGAACCAGACCGGAATCCAGAAGGTGCGAGTTCAGGAGAAGTCTAGGCAAAATCTCAGTATGAAATCGTTTCTTAGTGTAAACGTTGAAATCTGTTGCGGCGTGGTCATCAGTATTCATCTGCCATGAGGAACAAGATAGAGACTCGGGAACCCAGATTAGTATCAGGATATTCCTTAATTACTCTTTCCTGTCCGACCCTGTCAAAATGGTTCATAGAAGATCCACAAAGTCGTCAATCGAAAAACACGGTACACGGTAACGCAAGATTAAAAATTGAAATTCGACAAGCGCCAGGCACATGAGATCCACTCACACGCCAAGTTTGATTTGATTTCATAAACAACTCTGCGATTGGTGGCATTTTTAATTTTCAGGATGCTACGCGGGCGTGCAAGATGGCCTTTTCTAGAAAAATGGAAGTTTTTCAACCTGATTTATGATAATTAATGCTAATTTATATTTATTTAACATAATGTGTCTTGTTCGGAAAATTCAAAAGCATTGGTAACAGCCGGTTTATTGGGCTTTCAGAAAAGCTATTACGCAACAGTTATGGATATTTCCAGAGATATAGAACAAAGAGTTCAATTTGGATGTTTTTCAGCCGATCAGGAAAGAGTTAAAAGAGTTAAACCGATGTATTTACTCTTATTTACTATTAAAATACAATGCTTTATTTGTGTTTCTGCCATTATAACGTGATTATCGTGAAAATCTCACATATGCAGAATAATATGGAACTACATTAAATATGCAGAAATATTAAATGTGGTTGAGATATTTGAGATATTGGCAGTGGATTTTGTTCCTATTTTCCTAAATCCTAATATCTCAACCCGGTCTCAGTGGACCCAGTCTCAGTGGATGTTGAACTATTTTCCTAAATCATAATTATCTCAACTCAGCCTCAGTGGATGTTGAACTATTTTCCTAAATCATATCATCTCAACCCAGCCTCAGTGGTGTTGAACTATTTTCTCTAAATTTGTCTGATGTGGAGTTAAAAATGTTTGCAAAGCAGGCTTACCTATTTATTACACTAGGTCAGGTGAGGTGACAACAACAGTTTTATATAACACATAAATATGAAACAAATGCAGTACGAGTACTTATAGTACTTAGTTATTATTTGTCATAATACAGTAGAGTACTTACTGAATTTATTTATATTCAATATTCCACAAAGCGTGAGCATCAACGTGGATGTAACAAAAATAAATAAAAATCAAAAACATTAAATAACAAAATTAAATGTTAGTACTTAATTATATATAGTTATGGCTGATACAGCTTAAGCAGTGCAGACTTAAATGCACTTACAGTTGGTGCCTCTATTACATTGTTTGGAAGTAAGTTCCAATCCTTAATTGATCTTGTAAAGAAACTATATTTATATGTATTACTTGAGCTGCCAAGATTTATAAAACGCTTAGAATACTTGAATAATTGTAACTTGCGGGCCTCACGTATAAACTAATATAAAGAATGTGTAAAGTAAACGAATATATCCTCTTATTTGCAGTAAATATCGGTCGCCATCTTATTTGAAAATTTATTTCTAGTTTGAAATAATTTACTTTCTAGTCCCAGTTCCCTCACGGTTACATGGTCTCAGGTGGATTAGGAAGCGAAGAAAAGCACGCAATCTCGTTCCCAGAGCCTTCGCCGCGATGATGCAATAATTAATTGCAATTTCTCGGCAGACTAAAAATAGGTACGCAGTGCGTACATGTGTCTACTGGATTTTTCTGTTAACATCTACAAGGCTAGTGTGAAATATTAGCCGTTACAGAAACGCGTGCCGAATAGGGAATTGACTGCAGTTTAATTGCAAATTTTGTTCTGAAAACAGCATAGTAGATTAGCATAGTATATGTAGATTTAAAACTAGAAAAAGATAAGTTTGGCACAGATTGCATATTGCATTGGTTCTGTTGAGGAGTACACGAGCATTGTAATTTTAACTTTGCCATTAGACATAAACAATAACTGGGTCCCAAGGATGCTTTAATTTCCAAATTCCAATAATTAAATAATTGTTATCAGCAATCTCATAAATAGTGAAATGGAAAGATGACAAAAAATCATAATCCTTATGCTTACTTGGGTAGGGAAAGTACGCCAAAAGTGTTGTATTTAACTTGTTTTGATTTATTGTACCGTTTTTTATTTGTTTTAGCTTATAGTACACATAATTGTTGGTTTGAGGCTCTCTGTGTTTGCAACGTGAATTTAATACACTGTTGACCTATTTATATAGCTAGTTGTGTATTGATTGTTCATATATTATTATATATGAATGCTTAGTGCTTAAAAACCCAAAATGGATTTTTGGTGATTCGGATAGAGCATAAAAAGTTAGTTAATAAGTTCTGGATTAGTTTTTGCGTTAAACTTTTAGTTTCGGAGATATAACGGCTCAAACATGCAAATTGTGCCATTTTTTGGAAAAAAGTAGCGCCACCAAAATAACACACAGGGACCTGGATCCGAGGAACCCATCTTCAACAACAACTAGGCTTTTGTATAGGAGAAGACAGCTATCTTAAGAGTTTTTATTGAAAAATGCCCAAACGATGTGTCTTTACGATGTTACCTTGTCTACTCGAATTGTAATATATTTTTATAAGTATTGAAACATACACGTTCCTCGGATCCAGTCTCCCGGCCTGCGCTACTTTTTTTCACAAATTGTGACTTTGAGCCCTTATATCTCCGAAACTAAAAGTTTAACGCAAAAACTAATCTAGAACTTATTAACTAACTTTTTATGCTCTATCCGAATCACCAAAAACCCATTTTGGGTTTATAAGCACTAGACCAACTCCAATAAATTGTTGTTTGCCAACTGCATGTTAGTTGGTCTGCACAGCCAGCTACATTGTACACACCTTTCAAACTGATTTTTGTCCTTGATTATTGATTTTTGTCCTGGCTCGGTATCTGAGTTTGCTCGCTAATCATGACATCACTGTAATTTGTCAATTGTCCAACACTAAGGGGGACTGGTCATTATTTATAAGGTTCACTGGGTTGGGAATATTTTAAAACTACTGTATTATAATGTTTGCTTGATCCGCTCTATCAGGGAATAAAATTTTTGAAGCCTGCATGTCCAAACAAGCATAATTGGTGAATTTGATCTTTTTGGAAATGCATGTTGTAGTGAAAGTTGAATGGCTGGTGCATTTACACACTGGTAAGACATCTCGGAACGTTTAGAATGCGGTTTCACACATGAACAGCAATACCGTAAGAAAATTTATGGTTTTGTTTTTTCTGTTTCAATAAAAACAAACATTTTTTTATGTGTGCTTGTCAATGTGCTCATCTTATTAATTGTGTGTTGCATTTTTTATTATACACGTTTTATTATGTGTATATACTTCTTATTGCGTGTTACACTTGATGAACAAAAAAATTTCATAGACCGTAGAAATGAGGGCGAAATATTTCATGACCCAAGGACAATTTTACCCTACCAGTATATCCATAAATAATGACTGGCCCTAAATGAGGCGAGCATGCTCATATTATATATGCGCTAAAATTATAAATATGTTTCTGGTTCAAAATGTTGGTTTTGGGAAGAAATAATGTTTCTTCAAGCTGTTTAGTATTTAAACGAAAAATCAATTGTTTTCTTTTGGGAAATATTGTTGGCTCTTAAAAGAGCCGTTTTGGGTTAGGAAATACCAGCTTTCCTTGTCAGTACTCTTGACTCTCGCCGGATCCTTTCTTTTGAGAGGGCCGAGCACTGCCAGACTTTTTAGGCAAAAGCACAGCTTGGATATTTGGCAACACGCCACCTTGAGCGATCGTCACACCGGCCAGTAACTTGTTCAGTTCCTCATCATTTCGGATAGCAAGCTGTAAGTGACGGGGAATAATCCTGGCTTTCTTGTTATCACGCGCCGCATTTCCAGCAAGTTCGAGGATTTCGGCCGACAGATACTCGAGGACAGCAGCGAGGTAAACTGCAGCGCCAGAACCAAGACGCTGGGCGTAATTTCCCTTTCGCAACAAACGATGAATACGACCAACGGGAAACTGCAATCCTGCACGCGAAGAACGAGTTCTCGACTTCGTTCCCTTGGGTTTGCCGGCTAGTTTACCACGACCAGACATTGTAGTTAGTAATAAGCACAGCTGAAGTTGAATAATAATCAATGCAGCGAAACCAGTCACCGATAACCGAGACTGAGATACATGCACGAAGATCAAATGTTCTATTTTATAATGGCCGCGGATAAACGACAACCAATGAGGTACTGTCTTCGCAGAGGTCCGACAAATCATTGACCAATGAAATTCATCGTTGTTCCAAAATTGCTGTTCATTTGATCCGCGATGACTCAATCACTCAGGCCATAGTCAATAAAATCACATGGTCTGGAAGTCCGGCAAACGTCATTGTTCTATGTTTTTGTTCAGTTTGTGCTCTGGTTTACTGAACACATTGTATTTTCTGTATAATAAAAGCAGTTATCCAATAGCAACGTTTGGCTTTAATTTGTTTAAATATTAATTTAAACAAAGGTTCATTTGTGCACCTTCAGGTCCCTCAACATGAATGGCCGTTCGATTGCTAGCCCCTTTGGTCGACTGTGAGGTACTAGGTCTGAGTCGTCTTCTGGACGATCTTAATATTAGTATTAAGGTTAGTAAGTTCACTGGCAACCAGTGAAGATCACTAAGCACAGGGGAGATGTGATCTGATTTTTTAACCCTCGAAACAATGAAGTCTGGCATGAAGCTGTATTCTGAATTCGATGTAACTCATGCTTGAGCAAGTTACAGCGAATTCAGAATACAGCTGCTTGTGCCGTAAGCCATAAAGGATGCTATTGCAACTATCAAGTCTAGATGTTATAAATGCATGCACTAGCTTCTCACAGTCCTGTTTACGCAGATATTTCCTGATCTTGTCAATATTTCTCATAGCCAAAGTGGATGATTTGCAAATGTTATTTACACAAGTATTTAGCGTAAGATGTCTATCAACAGCAACACTATATAAGATCATGTTTTGTGTCAGGTTTCAGCAATGAATAATTTCTCTGCCTTTTCCAGTGTTTCAGGACACTCCATAGTTAGTAGCCTGCGAAGCAGCCGTTTAGGGATTGGGGGCGGGGACTGGGGTGAGTGCGGATGGAACGCGTCAGAGGACGCTAAATTCTGATTGGCTAACTCAACTCATTAGTATTCAGGAGTTTCCTGTCAGGAAATAAACATTTAAAAATGGCGACTTTAGAAAAGCCGTGTTGGTAAATTATTTTCTTTCGAAAGCTTTAACCGATCTTAAGTTCGTTGCTGGTCGTAGCTTTAAATTAAAACAGGAATAAAAAGTTGCTACGAGGGAGCTGCTGGCAGGAAAAGTGTTTTGATGGTATTACCAACGGGATTTGGCAAGAGTTTGATTATGGATTTAGTAGATTTACCAGACATTCGTGCGAGCGTGTGATTATCAGTCGGCAGGGGAAACAGCTATATTATTGTGATTTCTACCTTGTCCTTGTCTTCAGGTGTTTCAACAATGCTCTCTGGGCCTTCGGAGAATTCCTTTGACGTTTCAGAATAAAGAGACTTACGGCTAAACGTATATAAGTGTGGTTTCTACGTTGTCTTGCATATGAAATTTCTTGGCCAAATCCCATTCGATTTACGGTGTTCGGTAGTCATATGTCGCTTCATTCTATCAGGGCTAATAATGTTATCGGTTCGTGGAACTGATTTCGTAAAGTTATAAAGTTCAAAAGCATTTCTTATTTTTTCTGCTGCAAGACCTACAAACCCGCTCGGAGAAAGTTTCACTGCGTAGTAATGCACTATCAACTATGTGCTTCCATGTCTACACGATTGCTTGAATAAATTTTCAAAATAAATCTTGTTTCCACCAGATGCAGTCAAGCTTTTTACGGAGTTTCAGACATGGATATTTCACGATTCGAAGTGAAATGTTGTAATCATTGAGGAAAGCCCGCTAGTCGTTGATTGGTTGTTTTTGACAGTTCTTCATGAGGGCGTAAATCCAAAAACATGGGTCTTTCGTGCAGGCGTTCCCTCCCTCCCCACTTCGCCTTTCCGCTTTCCCCCTCCCCCTAACGCCGCCACGCAGGCTACATAGTTAGTAGAAGGTCACTTTCACGGTCACTGAACGTATTGTATTTTCTGTATAATGAAGCAGTCAGTCCTTCCGTCGTGTTGCGAGTCGACCTTCATATCCAATAACAAATACTTTCTCCAATACAATAACATGACGTTGCGTCATCTTAAAAGACAATGGAGCTTCCAAACCACCCTCTCTACTAACTATGGATAATGGAGTCCTATCTCCCTGACTATTCCGATGTTTCAATAATGATATAAATCAAATTGCGGTGCCCTTTAGCAGCGGGGTAAACTCTTCCGTTGAGGGAGGCCGAGTCAGTGATGTATCAGCGGTTTCGCATAAAAAGTTCTTGAAAACAAAATCAGATACTCCAGGAGGAGAATATTTCTTTCCAAAATGGAATAGATTTTAAAATATATATATTGGCTGCCGAGTCAAAAGGGGTCATAGAAGACCCCGAAGTCGTCAATAAAAAAACACGGCACACCGTAATGCAAGATTAAAAATTGAAATTCGACAAGCGCCAGGGACATGAGATCCACTCACACGCCAAATTTGATTTGATTTCATAAACAACTCTGTGATTGGTGGCATTTTGAATTTTCATGATGCTACGCAGGCGTGCAAGATGGCCTTTTCTAGAAAAATGGAAGTTTTTCAACCTGATTTATGATAATTAATGCTAATTTATATTATCATGTGTCTTGTTCGGAAAATTCAAAAGCATTGGTAACATCCGGTTTATTGGACTTTCAGAAAAGGTATAGATCTAGTTCGCAACAGTTACGGATATTTCCCGAGATATCAATAGAACGAAGAGGTAGTTCAATTTTGGATGTTTTTCAGCCGGACAGGAAAGAGTTAAAGTGCCCCTAACCTCAAAATTTTTTATTGTCTTATTTGGAAGAACTTTTAAAATGATAAAGTAACTTCTTTTGAAGAATTTTGTTTCTTCGATCGCTTTCTTTTTGAGATATATCAGTTTGTTTGATATGAAAATGTACGGAATTTACGTCACACATGCATAATGAGTTATTGGAGAAATGTGTGTATCTCTATTAAAATCGAGAAGTTGGTGTTGTGGGAGAAACACGCACACGTGTTATTCACACTTTAGTGTTTTTATTTGATGAACGCAAAGATCATAGTCAATGGAAATATATCGTCTGGAAACGCGGCAAACTTCAAAGGGGCTAGCAATCGAACTGTGATTCATGTTTGGGGGACCTGAAGGTGCACAAATCCTTTGTTTTATTAGGTTTATTAATATTCAAACAACTTGCTATTGGATAACTGCTTCATTATACAGGAAATACAATGTGTTCAGTAACCGTGAAAGTGCACAAACTGAACAAAACATACAGTAGAACAAAGACTTTGGCCGTGCAAAGATATATAACATTCTCTGATAACTCAAAAACCAGCTGTTGTGGTCTAGTTGTTACCACACATGTCTATGAGCTGGGAGACCCAGGTTCAAATTCTGGGTCGTACCTCCACTCAGGGTCTTAAAAATAATCGAGGAGAAAGTGCTGCCTTTGCAATAATATCAGCAAATGGTAAGACTTTCGGGTCTTCTCGGATAACGACCTTAAATCGTAGGCCCTCGGAACCCCTATCAATTGGGCTTCTAGCCTGTTGGGGTATTCCGTTCACCAAAGAGTGATAAATCTAATAAACTATAAACTATTATGCATGTGCGACGTATATTCCGGACATTTTCATATCAAACAAACTGAAATATTTCAAAAAGAAAGCGAAGAAACGAAAATCTTCAAAATAAGTTACTTTACATTTTAAAAGTTCATTACAAATGATGAAGGATGGCATTAACTTTTTTTCAATATCGATTTTCGTTCTTGAGTTATTGGTCTTTTTGTAATATGCAAACAAGGTAGTGATGACGTCAATTTGCAGCAAGTCTTGAAGTTTTCAAATCGTTGTCTGGATCCTTGCAAACTGGTGCTCAGAGATCGTTGACTAATAGAAGTCAGTTACGGAACACAGACGCTCGATCGGCGTTGATGAATCACATATTCAGCACGATAGAGTTATTCAAGAAAACTAATAATAATAATAATAAACTTTTATTTGAATAGGACAATATGACACTATCGACGAATTGATCGTTGAAGAACAGCAAAAATGTCGATTTCGTCAATAAGATAATTAAAGGCAACTCGTTGTTCTGCTTTTAACTTCAAACGCATTTAGCTTTACAGACAACTCCTCAAAAACAATATCTATAGCATTTAAATCCGTTTTTAATTAGTATCAGCCAATTTTGCGTCCTGATCCAGGACGCAGATTCATTCTAGCTCTCTCCCCTTATTCCCCAACGAGCCTGCTCGCAGGCTCATTGGGGTTGGGATCTATAATACTATACAATTTATCACTATTAATGGTAATTCTAGCCCATTGCAGCATTGCAAGGAACAAGTGGTAGGTTTTAAGATGGCCGTGTTTAAATAAAAATAATATTGTATTCTATTCTATTCTATTGAATATTGTATTATAAAATAACATTCTGTAAACGCAAGCGGTGATTGGCTGAAAGTCATGTTTCTATATAACTGTATGGAAAACATGGAAAATTACCGATACGCCATTATTATATACGCCATCATGAACAGTAAGGAGAATTTATGTATTGATAAAGAAAGCTATATTGCCTCATTTTACTTGTTTCCTTCGGGTTATTTTATAAAAGAAATAGAGAACATTTTTCCCGTGTTCCCATACGTTATAATATACAAAACACCAGTGGAAGTTTCGGAGAACTCGAAATCCCGTGGAAACAATCTCCCTCTACGGCCTCATGTTCCCACTAATTTCTCGTTCTCCCAAACTTCCACTCGTGTTTCTATAACTCTATGGAAACACGGAAAATGTTTTCTATTTCTTAATAGGGCATCTCCTTCGTGTACCGGACACATAATGGACACAGACTACGTCATAGACACATCAAGGTTATTTTCTCGGGATTCAGAAGCTTTACAAGAACAAAAACCCTAGAACCATGCATAACCCAAATAAAAACTCTAGTCCTAACCCTGAAATAAAGGAATACTAACCCTACTTTTAAACTAAATATTTCAATGATGTAATATTCTGTGTCCGGTACACGAAGTAAGAGCCCTTAATGGCGTATCGCACAGATTCTATTTTTAAACCCAAAATGCGGACAAACAAACTAAAAGTGAGTCTGAAGAATTCCCAAATGACTCATTTCTCATTGTAAGACTTAGATTTAATGGTAAATGCGGACAAACATCAACAACCTACATACTAGTAATCTTACATGACCGTGCGGAGATACGTATTTTATGTTCGAGTAATATTGCTCACAAGTGAGCGAACGAGTGAGAAATATTATCATCACAAGAAGATCGATAACATTTGTATCTCCAAGCGCGGTCATGTAATGTTTTGTTTATTAGATTGAAATCGATGAAATAGCCATTGTTTCATATATTTTGTATTAATTTAGTTTACAAGGCTCTGTTTAAAGGACATTGACAACAACAATTAAGTTTGTCTAATATAACACCTTTTCCGTATTTTACTTCGTTTTTGAAATATTTCAGTTTGTAATTTGATACAGTAAAAACCCACTAACAAGAACCTACATTTTACCCAATCCGCCTATATAAACAAATTCTTAATTTCAGCCTGTGGGTTTTTACTGTATGTAAATAAGATGGTCTCTGACGTCAGTGCAGGGTAGAGAATTTTCACACTTTAAAATCTCAGTTACAGTTTACAACGTTCATTATCGTGAGGAATTATTATACGCACATTTTCAAGTAAATTTGTGGAACAAACATGAAGATGGAACTAATATATTAATGAGTGAAAATTCTCTACCCTGCATCTGACGTCAGAGACATATCAAACAAACTGAAATATTTCAAAAACGAAGTAAAATACGGAAAAGTTGTAAAAGGTGTTACTCTATCATTTTACGAGTTCTTTCATATTAGACAAACTTAATTTTTGTTGCCAATGCCCGTTAAACTATAGCTTTTAGCTAAATCAGACGCAACCTCGTACCCAGGGTCTTACCTCCGATGAAGTCATATTTTTTTATGAATAGGAGAAATCCTGGTATTTCATCGATATATATAATAAGGCATGTGATTTGGAAGTCTTATACTGTAATGGAAGCTTTATCATCAATAGAAACTAAATACTGCATGATTAATGTAATATTTGTGACCATTAAATGGGGTATAACAAAGATATTATATATATACATGTAGCCAGCTTAATGATTTTCAACAGAACCTTTCTGTATTTTGAAAAAGATAAACAAATTCCAATTCTCAATTTCTATTCTACAGTATTAGCAAAAATAAAGGAGTCATGAACGCATGCATATACATGAGTATAACTATGTCACGTGAGTAGTCATGGCCAGCATAATCTCAAATATACATAAAATTCAAGATTTCGGCTGAAACTCGCACAATATGCGCCACGAACTTCACAATCGTTTCTTTATATTATATGCAGTGACAACAGCCACACTAAGGAAGGTCCATGCAAGTATTGCCAAAACCCAGAAACCATGTTTGAATGGTGATCCATGACCAATTTCAGAGTTAGTGTAACCAAGCACGTTCAGAACTTTTCGTCGACCACAGTAAACCAACATCGTCGGAATAATATATTGTACGCCAACCCCAGCATACGAACCAGTAATACTGACAAGCATTTCAACATCTTGTGTGCTAAAAGCTATAACGATGGGTGGCACGGTCGCGAGTAATGGAAACATAATGTTTTCCACCGACCAACGAAATTCTTCATCATCTTTTCTGAATAGTGATTTAAGATTCTCTCGAAGAGTTATGGAAATAATAGGAAAATTAGTCGACAGCGCAAAGACTGGATATAAAGCTAAAAACGTGCTAACTGACTCAAATGTGATTTCCCGAAAACTTAAAGTGTAAACGTCGCTTATATCCGAGGATTGAAAAGTGAAAATTGCGGAAAAGGATAAAAAGGAATAAAATAAAAAAGCTATGAGAATGTCCAAAGCTAAAACTTTCATCACGTGATTCTTGTTCTTCATTGGCGTTATGAGCGATGGAAGTGAGTGCTGACACATGAAGGAATAAACAGAAGCTCCAAACAAATCAGGAAAGCCGTTGACATTAGCAACAGAAGGGCGTCCGTTCGACTTTTTCTGACCAATACGGATTAAACAAATAACAATCATAGTGGCAAATGCTATAAGACAAAAAGGCGTCAAAATAATACACGCAATTGTTACGATTAATGCATTATAAAATAGACAACTATTATTATTCATTTTCTAAGGATTTATGGGAAAGGCAAATTTCGTGTGTTGGAATATATATTTTTTAAGACAAAACCGGGACCAGTTGCGAAAAATGCAATATCAAGGCCTTTCGACCCATGTAACCGTTCATCGTTATTATTTTCAAAAGATTCATAACAATTTAACGTTTGGGAAAGTTCGTCAAGGTCGATTACGCTTGTTGTCAAACAACAACTGAAAAAATCGATATACATGTAGGAACCTAGCGGGGATATTCAGGAGCAATATAGGAGTAATTTGAAAATAATTTATTTCTATTTGCCATAGCGAGAAAAAAATGAAAAATACATATGGTACGTGCGACATATGTACTATTAAGTCAGCAATCTCGATATGTCTGTAAATCATTTATAAGATATATATTAAATGTGACTTGTAGCTTAATACAGCGAGTACACAACGTAGCCTTCGTTCTGCCATCTGAGTTCTGATAGCTCAATGGCTAGAGCGTCTAACCAGAGATCAGAAGGTCGCGGGTTGATTCTCGTCCGGGGCTCAGAAACATTCTCAGAAACAAGCTTGAGTATAACGATATTGAAATAACCAAGCGGCAAGTCACATTTAATATATATTTGTTTGTATAAGGTGTATTCCGGTGGCTCATAGTCTAAATCGTGCGAAATCGTATTTTTTCGCATAAAAATGTTTGTAATGCAGATCTGAGCTTCAGCGTGGTTTATTGTATAGCTCTAGTGGTGGTCTTGTTTACTGAAAAGTTTTATACCCTCAAAGTTTACCGCATAAAACATTAAAAATCTGCAGCTTATCGTAAACACAATTTCTCTAGACATACAAACGTTTCAATAATCAAGACCACCGCTAGAGCTATGCAATGAACCAAAATAAAGCTCAGATCTGCATTACAAAACTTTTTATGGGGAAAAATGCAATTTCTCATGATTTGGACTATCGAGCCACCTTGAGCTACACCACAGTATAGCGTTAGTACTAGCCTCCTTGAGTTCGAAATAGTTTGGCCTGACGCGCAACTTTGGATGTCTATTTTCCAGTGAAATTTTCACCGAATCGATTTTTGTCTATTTTGGAACATGTTTCTGGTATCCCAACATTAGAAATAAACACTAAACGGCTAGGGATTAATATAAGCACTTTCGTTTGGTTTTTGCTTGTGGATTATGAGAACTTTAAAAAATAACCAGAATTGGAACTTCTTGTAAATTATAGAGAATATTTACATCTTTTATGGAAATATAAATCATCACAAAAGATATAAATATACTTACATAACCAACGCAGAAATGTTGATAAATACTGAATGTACTTCGTCTTCTGGACATTCGTAAAAGCAAATGGACATACCAGAACAGCGAATATTGCCTGAATAAATAAAATGATATTATAATTTATTATATGACCATGACGTCAGAGGGAAACATTGCAATTTGAGTTTGTTGAATAACACGTGACCATGATTTGACCAATAACATTTCATCTTTGGCAAAGGAAAGTCTTTGGTATATAACAATCGCCGTTGAGGTGACCGTGAGGTACTAGGTCTGAGTCATCTTCTGGACGATCTTTTTTAGTATCCACGAGAGGTTGGACGAAATGAGAGATTGTACTGCTCTTTTTTTTTGAACGATTTTATTAGATATTAATGTAAATACAAAAAAAAATACCAAAACGGAAAGAGCGCGAACGGGACTCGAGGACCCATGCGAGGCGCCTTCCCGTTGAAATTAAAAATACATAAAGTCAAACATAGATCAACTGCTTGGAATTCACGATGCACCAACACACACGCGCAGCCCCAACCCCATTCTTCCGAACTCCACTTTTAAGAACAAAATGAATAAAACTGAGTGGAATTCAAAAGATCGAGGTTGAAGGTGCACACATACAACGATGCTCCGTGGAATCCAAGCAGTTGGTACATTGGAAAACTATCAGTGACAGGAGCAGTTACAGGAGCTGTTATCATACGATCGGACATGCCTGTATGATGAAATACATCGTGGAACTGCTAACCCAAAACAACTTAGATCCTAACCCTAACCCCCCGGCTAATGGGTTTTCTAACCGCCGCCTAATGGTTTTCTAATACAAACCTTAATACTAATAAAAGGATCGTCCAGAAGACGACTCAGACCTAGTACCTCACGGTCACCTCAACTGCTAGTATTCCATCTAGCCACGACCATGTCACAGTAAATTCCGTATTTCACTGCACTATACCAGTTTTACCGGTTTGTAAAATGTTGGTTTGGCGACTTGGTGTCGAGATTGGAATCGATTCATGCAAAAACCTGCCTGTATTAACTGGCTAATAATAAACAGGAAAATGTAGATTTTGATAACCAATTGTGAAACATGTAATAAGGGAGCGTTCATTATTTATGGCGCAGGGGGTTGGTGCCGAAAAGAAACAAGTTGAAACTAAAAAGAGGTTTTCCTCAACCTTTCAAACACTGAATTTTTCTTCTACCCAACCATCACTAGATGATGCAACCATATACATGTTATACTGCATACATGTATATCATATATGTATATACGCCCTTTGCCTACTGTCTCGTCGTTGCTCTTATCATAACATTTAGATATTTAGCGGATATTTATGGTGATAAATATTGGTTAATATAGTATGAGTGATGAGATCATTACACTATTCTAAGGAAGTTAATGTTTGTGTTGGTGTTTATAAACATAAACATAAGTCTACGTGTATCTAAAACAAGAGGTTTTACCTGACGATGTCTTTGAACAAGTAATCCCTGTGTTTTATATTGTATTAATATTATTATAACTATACAGACATTAAACACTGATAAAAAAAAATAAAAAATAAATAAATCTGTTACCCAATATTTAGCTTACCCAACTCATTTCTCTTCGGTACCACCCCCCCCCCCCCCCCCCCCCCAGTCATAAATAATGAACGCTCTCTAATCTATATTATGTTCATTACCACAAATATTCTGTAAACTGCAAGATCTCCTATTCCCCAACACTCATGTCTGTTAGAAGTTTCATTGGACAGCAGTTCGTTGATACCATAACCATTTGACATTTCCCAGGTTTGACTATTGTTTGAACTTCCGTTTGACTTGCTACCATATGACCCACTATAGAGAACAAAAATAATTTGTGTTGGTATAATATCAAGTGCATTCGAAAATATCGTAATTATTCAGCATACTACCATGCATAATTCAGGTTATGTTGCAAGATTAGTTGTTATTAAACTATTATTTCATGATTGAGTCGATTTTCTTTGATGTACCGCAGGATGTTTTTAGCATACAACCCTATGAATAATAATTAGATAAGAAATAAAGAAAAAACTAGGAAAATATTTCATCCAAGGTGGAAAAATGGAAAAAACCTCCTCAATCATGTAATAAGTCGGGGTTGTATATAGCATACATCCCTCGTTCTCGGTAATTAACTCTTACTTATTATTAATTACTATTACTATTACTATTACTATTACTATTACTATTACTATTATTATTACTATTACTATTACTATTATTATTATTATTATTATTATTATTACTATTACTATTACTCTTACTTATTATTATTACTATTACTATTACTATTACTATTACTATTACTATTACTATTACTATTACTATTATTATTATTATTACTATTATTATTATTATTATTATTATTATTATTATTATGTATTTTATTTTATAACTATTTATGCGAATGTTTTCCATACAAATATAAGACCAGTTATCCATTCAGTTAGTAATTTAAATATTGAAATCTTAAAATTTTAAGTAATAAATGTACAATATATAAGACTAAAAAACACCCCATCAAACATTGCTGTAGTTATAATAGCCACGAGTATTCATGTCAATCAATAACTGTAAAAATTGGGTCATTATAAAACTGTAAAAATTGCTTTTTTCTTGCTGTCTTTCTCTCACGATATTTTAACTTGCAAAGCCTTATGCAAGAACGCCTTAAACTCACTTAATTTCCTTAACCAACCGTTAGTAGACACATGTACGTGTTGCGTACCTATTTTTACTTACCAGATGATATTTTCTATAGACTTTGGCACTGCAGTGGCATAAATAGCAAGATCACCATAAAGGTAAATGACAATGCAAAGATAAAAAAGACGAACACCAACTACAAAGCAAGAACAACATATTTAGAAATTCATAAATGTTAATCTTGTTACCTCAGAACTATACTCGGGTTTCTCAAAAATAAATTTTACTTCAGCGAGTTCACATACAGCATATACATTGTGCTCAATTTCAAAAAATGCATTAATAATTCATGAGAAAGGACAAAGGAAATCAGTCTAAAAAATCATGCTGATTTACATAAACTTTATGTTTGATAGTTTCTCGGCTTAGACAGCATTGATTTTCAAAATTACTACGCCAATGAAATGGGTCGTTTTTGAAGCCGTTTAATAAACTCGCAGCACGTGTTTTATCAGATCTAAAAAACCCAGGCTACGCCCTCGTGTTTTAAATCTGGTAAGACACTCCTGCTCGTTTATTAAAAAACAGCATAGTAGATTAGCATAGTAGCATGTAGATTTAAAAACTAGAAAATGATAAGTTTGGTACAGCTTGCATATTGCATTGGTTCTGTTGAGGAGTACACAAGCATTGTAATTTTAACTTTGCCATTAGGCATAAACAATAACTGGGTCCCAAGGATGCTGTAATTTCCAAATTCCAATAATTAAATAATTGTTATCAGCAATCTCATAAATAGTGAAATGGAAAGATTTTTTATCACTCAAGATAATTCATGTTTCTGGTAGACAAAAAATCATATTCCTTATACTTACTTTATTTACTTGGGTAGCGAAAGTACGCCGAAAGTGTTGTACTTAACTTGTTTTGATTTATTTGATTTTTTTAAATTTTAGCTTATAGTACACATAATTGTTGGTTTGAGGGGCTCTTTGAAAAAACTAACCTCATCAAATAGGGTATTGATAATTAACATGCAGATCAGCTGTACATTTCAAGGAACCGGGTTTCTAGTTTTTGTTGGTACAGTAATTACTTCGGGTACAGTAATTACTTGGGCTACTGTGGTAGCCGAGTCTAGGTTTCGGTGTTTTTATTTTTATTTTTTTGGGGTAATAATAATTGCCCCCGCAGGGTTTTTGCCCAAACCCGAGGAGGCATTATAGTAGTCCCCGCGTATAATAGATTTGGTAATATGAAAAACAGATATATATATTGGTAAAACCAGAAAAAATCTCGATTTGTTCAGTAAACCCGCAATGCGCTGTCGGGTAATAGCCGCAAGTTCAATCGGGAATGATGTTGATGTTACTATGGAATCGTGGGATGCTCACAGCTTTACTGTTAACAGTAAGCAAGTTTCAATAAAAATAAAATAAGCGAGTGTCTTTTATCATGGTGAGGGATTTTAAAACAATCTATAAACGATATAAACGTTAAAGGTTAAAAGTTAAAACAGCTGGTGACATTTACTAACAACTAAACTGAATCTTACTGCAACGCACTGCCGTGGTTCTATCATTGATATAATTTTAATCGAAAGTTAATAAACACATGCAGATCGCATCAAGACGAAGCTAAATCAATAAAGATTTGCAAGACGCAGTCTAATCCAAAGTGAATAACACAGATGACATTTATTAACAACAACTAAACTGAATCACTTCTCGTGTGTTCTGTTGTGTCAATCTTGTTGTAACGCACTGCCAAGATTCTACGATTGATATAATTTCTTATTCACTGATGTCATTTCTTATTTGTTTACTGATTTATGCAATTATTTGGAAAATATTTTGAATTTAACTCTATAACGTGCCGGCTGTTTAACTTTATAGGAGTCCACGCGTATAATATATTTGGTAATATGATATATAAATTAAACACGATGAGGATATTACAAACAATAACATGCGTGACAGAAAATAATTGTATTGTGAAGAGTGTATTACAATATCATATATAATAACCGCTTATTATTTGAGAATCTTTAATCAAACAACAAACAAGAATATCTGCTTCATTGTTCTTGAAGGAACCTCGCAAACATGATCTTTTCTGCAGATGAATTAGAAACAGTAATTGCATGCATTTAAAAAATGTTAAAACAGAGAAATTCAAATAACGGAATTCGGTAAAGTTTTCAAAGCATATAATTCAGAATTCTTGGCTAAACGTTTCACCGTATTTTTCTCCACAGGTCATAGAGGGGGCAGTTTCAGTGTTAACTATTCCTAGTAATAATAATAATATACAATATACAATATTTATACAGGTTAACTTGGTAGGACCTGTATATGACATGCAACAAAGGTGGAAATGAAAAATAAACATCATTCGAAATGCAAGCATACAATAAACTTACTTTTGTTGAAAAACAGACGAGCCATTTCACCCTATAAAATGTTATATCAAAATAATTGCATCAATGATACAATCCAACCAGAGCACTGTACTAGTATCGCAGGGTCGCGGGTTCAATTCCAGCCGGAAAGTCTTGAAGTTGCATTTTTCGCAACTGGTCCGGGTTTGGTCTTAAAATGCGGTATATATTCCAACACTCGAAATTTTCCTTCACCATAAATCCTTAGAACAAGGAAAAATTGGCAGTTTTACTCTGTGCATACAAAGTTTAAATTAAAAAATGAAGATTTCCAGGCACGACCCGTACATACACAAAAATAAGTACATCATATATATATATATATATATATATATATATATATATATATATATATATATATATATATATATATTATATATATATATATATATTATATATATATATATATATATATATATATATATATATATATATATATATATATATATATATATATATATATATATATATATATATATATATATAGGTAATATTGGGCATTTCACTCGATTGAACAACAGGTACTAAGGATTTATGGTGAAGGAAAATTTCGAGTGTGGAAATATATACATTTTAAGACCTAACCGGGACCAGTTGCGAAAAATGCAACTTAGCGGCCTTCCGGTAGGAATTATATATATATATATATATCCCCTAGGAGATGAAATTCGAGATATTGATTCCTGCCATTTATTATCATGGAATACTGAGTTTGACTTCTACATTTATTATGATGGAATACGGAGTTCGGGCTCTCCCACATTCACTACAGCAATGTATATATTAACACATGGAATATAATGTTAATATAATGTTAATATAATGTTGAATTTTCAAATATTGTTCTCAACTATGTAAATCATCTCTCTGTTCAATAAATTTAGGTTAATAAATGTTTACATTTGCCAAAAAAGATGAACAACAAGTTAGGTTTTTAGCAAAAGAAATTTAAGCTCTAAAAGTTGCCGAAATTTTGTCCGCCATTGCTAAAAACTTGTTCTTAACGAGCCCGCGATTGGAGATCAAATACTTAAAAAGGTTGGTGTACTGCTGAAATAGTGTGTAAGTTGTCTATAATATTAGCGAAAGCCCTTCGTCAGAGAGTGAAACGTAAAGTCTTATTAAAATCGACAACTTCAAAGATGTAGAGATCATTAGAAATCATAGAGTGAATAAAGCTCGACCATTGTTCTTGACTTCTTGTTGTTGTATCTTAGACTAAGAGTTAAACCAAGGCGTTATATCACTTTTAACCATTAGTTACATATGGCATTAAATATTAGAAGATACAAGTATGCAACGCGTACCTATTTTAAAAAAAAATGCGATGTTGTTAACGTTTATTAAGTTAAACTCACCATCTCAACCTTTGTTGTTATCTTAAAAGATTGATCTGCATTCAAACGTCCATCTTCATCTTGAAAAAACAACAACATACAGTAAAAACCCGCGTATAAGAACCTAGATTTTAGTTAGCCTAAAAAGGTTCTTATATAAATGGTGTTTACTGCAAAATGTTCTTAAACAGGTTCTTACTTTCTTAAGAAAAAAGCGACTTCGTTTTGGTAAGTGTGGTCTATTATTTATATAAATTATGCATACATTTTCTCCAAATGACTGCAATCTAAGCAAATACAAACCATGTATGTAATTTACAGCTTACTGTGTGTAAATTCAATGGAACAAAACAACGTATACAACTGTAGACCTATATACACTATTTGTCTGGTTCTAGCTCATTTTCAATACTTTGTAGAGTTTATTTTCTTTGATTTATAAATTTTTAGTTTTGACTCCATTTGATAAACTAAGAACCTGTTTTTAAATTTTAGCCTAAAACAGGTTCTTATGTAAAGGGGATCTAAATGGAAAATCTTAGCCTAACAGGTTCTTAAAATCTAGGTTCTTATACGCGGGTTTTTACTGTATTTTTTACATTTTTCATATCAGCCTGCAGGATAACAACGCTCTGGGTCATGGAAACAAAAAGCTCGAAAAACACTTGAATTATTACGTGATGACTGGCGAGAAAATGTAGAGGAAACTATCGTTAGTTTGAACAGTGGAAAAAATGTAGAGGAAACTATCGTTAGTTTGAACAGTGGAAATTAATATGAGGTGTGATAACTCAATTTATTATACGACAATGGCGTCATTTTTCCAAGGGACCGGTCATTATTTATGGCTGGGGTGGGCGCCGAAGAGAGTTCGTCATTTAAAATTGGAATCTCATCATCAGTTCTCTTTAGTCATCATTGAACATTAGCTTTTGTTATTGTATTCCTCTCCTTGTTTTCCCTGGATTCCTGCTCTGTATAGGGAGATAATAATCTGAAAGTTACAGTAGGATCTGACTGTATATCTATTTGGGTTTGTTATTAAAACGTGTGACGACGATATGCCGGGAATTGGACTTTATCTAACTTTTTTCTTCTTGGGTTAGGTGAAAGATTTTCTTTACTCATTAATGGTTGGGACGGTTAAATTTTGATCTGAATTTGGTTGGGTAAAATTATTTTCCAGCACCAATTCTATTTCTCTTCGCACCCCACCCCGACCATAAATAATGACCGATCCCTAAGGCTAAGAGAACTGGTCAAATCCAGGAGTGGAATGCACACTAAATTCCGTATTGTATACTTCTATACCAGTTTAACCGGTTTAAAAGAGGGAAAATCAGCCTTGTATAGAAATTCCAAAGTGAAATGTCGGATGCGAACTGTTTATTTCATTTGAACAGTCATATAATAAATATCCCATACCGATAATAAATATCCCATACCGATAATAGTACGGTCGGGCATTTTATATTCGTTTCTCGCATTTTCCTCGCCATTCAGGGCTCGGAAACATACATCCAAAACTCGTGAAATTCCCGACCGTAATGAAAAAAACTACTTTCTTAAAGTGCCTATGAAGAATTTTTTCTCCAGTTTCAATATTAAAGGACTTTGGCAACATAAATCACAATTTAAATTTTTTGACTCTATGATTAACAAACAGGCTTACGAAGGTAATTCAAGTAAACAAAACTACTCTTGTACAAAACAACAGCCCTAATTTTGACCAAAGACAATCCTGTCATCCGCCATGTTGTTGTAATACTTTGCCTAATTAACTTGGAAGTTGGTGACATCACACCCTGGGTAAACCTCATGATGAAACTACTCTGTGTGTAGGAGAGTTTCCGCGGAATGCTTTTTAAAATGGTGTGGTTCAATTGAAAAAGGAAAACATGCATTCACAAAAATCGAGTTTCAAACTTATAAAGACATGATGATAGCTATATAAAAATTTCGCTTTACCCTGGTTGTGACGTCCACGCATATCGAAAATATATTCAAGATGGGGGACAATGATTCTGGTTTGCAACTTTGACAGTGAAATTAACACGCTTTATGAGCATTTTTACAACCTCAAACTACTATATTCCGGCTATATTTAAGTTACGTATACTTTGATCGAAAGGTATACTTATTTTTTGTTGCTAATGTCCTTTAAGTATGTATAGAATACGTACATATTATTGAATGGTTTTACGATAATACGGTCGGGTATTTTGCGAGTTAACAAAAAGCGCTAACCCGAAATAATAACTCAAAAAATAACAAAACAAAAAACCTAACCTTGAAATAAAGTAATACTAATCCTACTTCTAAACTCAACATTTCAATGAAGCAATATTCTGTGTCCTTTGCGCGGCTTATTAGCGCGAGGCGCGCGCGAAAACACGCGGGGCGAAACGCCGAGGAGAGATTTCATTTCGCACAATTAACAGAGTCGCATCCACGCGCCCATTGTTTGGATAAACTTCATAAGAGATTCAGTTTTCTTTGTCAAGAAAAGAATATTGTGATTGAGCTTTCGTTTGCAGCCCGTAATTTGTGCTTTTCATAATGTCGGGCTGCACGCAGGTTAAGGAAGTGATAATTATTTGATCATAATTATTTATTACAGAGGGTGTTTTGCACTTCATGCCCGATATTAAGGGGGTCAGTGCCCTCGAATGCAGGCAAAGATAAGATATACCGGACAGTTGAAAACCGCATGCGATCTCATGCGCTAAAGGATAAGAATACAGTACAAATGTGATATTAGACAGGCGGATAATCTACGAAATTGTAAGTGAAACATAATGTAGATGACTGTTTTAACTAGGAGAACGTTTATGTAATGTAATTTTGTATTCTTTATTCTACTTTCTAGTTGACTATTTATATATATTTATATATTTATTGACTGTTGTACAAGATACGTACGCTTCAAGAAAGATAGTACAGAATTCGATCATTTGTCAGTCTGGCGTAGTGATTTTTCTAATTGAAGTAGTGTCCCACACGAGGGTGCGAAACAGTCAAAATTTCTATACATTTGAAAGATCACCGAATTGCAAACAAAAGGGAATTAAGACAAGGACAACCGACTGCAAAAAACAAGCGACCGACCGTCCTCGAAAGTCCCGGCAACTTGCAAGAGCCAACAAAGATCATAAAAGGTCAGAAAATTCCGTTTGATGCTGTATTTTGTTTGCTAAAATTCAGATTTTTGTGAACACATTCTCGTAGCGTGTTACACGAAATCGAGGCTCATCAAAACATCGCCCAGAATAACAAAAACACATCGTTCAAAATGCCAAAAGTGGAATTGAAAACTCTGATTGGCAAGAGATAATGCAATTCAATCTATTAGAATCTATTTTCAGTTTAGTTGAAGCAAAGTATAGAAATATAAAGAAACAACAAGAAACCATTGCTGATAGAATTGTAGAGGATGGTTTGTCGGAAGATGATCAGATGTTAAAATCCAACCAAGAAGTTGGCGAAAAGCTAAAAAATGACTATTCACAACTCGTTAAAGTTTATGCGGTTTACCAAAAGAAGCTTAGCTCAACTAAATCGTCTACAGAAAATTCAGAATCATTGGAAGCGATGACGTCAGCAGTGACAAAAATGGCAGAAGCCATACAAGGCTCCAATTCAAAGGCTAGTAAGGCTAGTGGCCTTGAAAGGTTACCAGTACCATCTTGGGACGGATGCAGAAGATCATATTCAACCTGGAAGAAATAATTTAATCACTGGATGGTTAAATATTCACAAGATAAAGATGAGCAACTACAGCGCTTCAGGAAAGCAATGCCTAAAGGGTTCTGGTGGACAGACCAGGTGAAAACTTGCAAGAGTATTGATCGTGCATGGGAAATTCTTGATATTGAATTTGCTGACAAAAGGAAACTCATGGATGAATTATTGGCGGGAATAAATAACCAAAAACCAGTGAAGAGAGACTCAAGATCACTTTGTCAATATGCATCCTCAATAACCGGCTATGTAAATGATATGGAAGACAATGGATGTCCTGTTTCCTTGTCGACCGAAGCTCCTTTCTTTATGTCCCAACTTCTCTCAAAACTTAATCCTGGTGACAATTCAGCCTTTGGTCGAGATATGAAGAGAGATAAAAAGGAAGAAAATGTATCAAACCTTATCCACTGGTTGCATGAAGAGACAAGTCTTCGTTCAAGAGGAAAATCTAATCTTGAAAACGAGAATGAGAGTGGTCCCAGGAGGTCCGATAACCGATCTGCAAACTCTGAAATACATGAACCAGAGACATGTCCTCTTGGTTGCCAAACAAAACACCAACTCACTGCTTGTCCTACCTATCAGAGTTCAACAGTAAACCAAAGATGGGACATTGTTAAACAGAAGCAGAGATGTCGGAAATGCTTAAGAGCTCACCATACCAAAGACTGCAAGAAGGCTGATGGTACGTCATGTGATAAGTGTAAGAAAAACCACCACCGATCATTGCACAATGACAAGAGGAATGAACTATCATCAAATTTAAACCCAGATGCTCCTACATTTCCCAATCAAGAGAAGAATACCTCAAACAACAACATTGATATAAACTCTTCTAAACACAAGAATGACGTTCAGACTGTAACTGGACTATGCCCAATTCAAAAGATTAAAGTGGCAGATGTAAATGGAGTACCTATGGGTCCTATGGATATTCTTACACTGCTGGATACTGGTTCGAATACTAGTCTCCTTTCTAAAGCCGCAGCAAGAAAACTTGGATTAAGCGGACCACAAACACACTTAACTATGAACCTGGCTGGAGGGGGCAAGAAGTCGGAAGTTTCTGAAATTGTAGAAATCACCATGGTCTCACCAATTGAAGAAGATGTCAAGAAAACCCTTTTTGTACACACAGTCAACAAACCGTGCAGCAGCGTCAAAACAGTTTCAAAGAAGGCTTTGGAGAAATATACTCACCTGACATCAGTTTCAGAAAAACTGCATCTATCTGGTGGAAGTATCGATTTACTTCTTGGAACAGACTTTGCGGATGCCTTTGTAGATGTTCATGCTATACCTGGAGAACCTATAGCTAAGATGAACTGCTTTGGTTGGTACGTATTAGGCCAACGTGCTACGAGCAACTCAAGAATTCAATCAGTTGATGTTGGTACGATGAGCGTGATGGAAGACATGAATACTCTTCTACAGCAAGATCTTATTGGAGTTAAACCAACCGAACTGTGTACGTGCAGCGAGAGCGAATTACGGGAGAACAAGTTTGTTAAGTCACTTTCCGAGTCAACGACAGTGGTAGACGGCAGGATCCAAATCAAGATGCCTTGGAAAGAAGATGGCCCACCGAAACATAGCAACTATGACATTGCTCTTAAAAGAATGCACTCAACTGAGAGATCATTTGAAAGAAAAGATTGCACCGAGGTCATTGACGAAGAGGTTCAGAAGTTAGTTTCCCAAGGTTTTGTGACCGAGATTCCCCCGGAAGAAGTGGATCATACGAAACCTGAATGGTATTTACCACTTCAAGCCATCTTCACACCTGACAAGACAACAAAGCTTCGATTCCTCCGCGAAAGGTCATGATGATCGCTCTCTTAATGATCATCTTGAGAAAGGCCCAAATTGTATCAACGATCTTCCGAGTGTCTTTGCGGCATGGCGATGGGATAACGTTGCGTACTCCGGCGATGTGCGCAAGATGTTCAACCAGATTCTAGTGCATCCCGATGACACATGCCATTAGGGAGAGACCTGCTCCGGCTTCTCATTGGTCGATAAATATAGTAACATTGCGATGACGTACTCAGATTTCGAGTCGCTCTCAGATTTCGAGACGCTTGGTTTAATACCGCTATCACAATCTGTCACCAGATCATTGATCGCACTTTATATGAATTCGCAATAATAAGGATTAATTTATAAGAACTATACCATGAGAAAATCTCAGTGATCAGTTTAAAACTATCCATATAGCGACCTGAATCTAGTATCGCACAGATGACAACTACAGAATACACTTCACACTATGCACTTAGGTTGGTTTAAAATTGAATGCATTTTACGCACAGACGCGCAGGGACTTTTCTAAAAGCTATTTTCTCAGCAGTGAGGAATTTGGGACGACAAACACGTTCACCGTTTTAGTCAGTCTCAGAGAATTGAAAAAAACACTGTTTGAAAATCGTGGAGTAATAGCGCTGTCCTTCAATGAAACTACGTGTAATAAATAAAAGTATGCTTTTGAATGCGTGTATTTTCACAGGAAAAATATGGTAAACGTATTTGTCGTCCCAAAAGCGTGCTTCAGAGGCTTCTACTGTCGGTAGACTTCTATTGCGTTCTAGACGGTAGCTTCTACTGCGTTCCAGTTATCATCAAGCCATTTGTCGCACCAGTAAAGAAAAAGAGCATTCCAAGATTAGAATTGCTTGGCTGTCTAGCTCTCTCGAGAATCTACGATACCTGTCGAAAGATGCTAGATTTTGCAAAGATCAACGAAGCAGAGAAATTTCTATGGGTCGATTCTACAACAGTACTATCTTGGATAACAACTCCACCGAAAGAGTTCCGACCTTTTGTCTCAGCTAGGGTTGCTGAGATTCAAGAAACTGTTGATACGAATGACTTTCGCTACATTAGATCCAGTTTCACTCCTGCTGATGGCCTCACTCGAGGAATTGAGTTGGATCAACTTGAAGAATGGTTAACTGGTCCACCCTTCCTCAAATTGCCAGAATCGAAATGGCCACAATTTAAAGAAGATGTTCAAAAGCCTAATGTTGACCTTGTCGAGACCAGAAGAGAGGTTAAAGCTCCAAAGAAGTCGAAGACGAAATCAACATTTCATGCCAGCTCAACTACCAAAGAAGAGCTAGAAAGTTCCACTCGAGGAAATTCAACAAAAGTTGATGACGAGCCAAGAGTTCAAGCCAACTTAGCAACGAAAGAAGGAAAAGAAAATCCTATTCTTTCCCATTTGTTAGCAACGTGCTCTACGTTTTCGAAAGTTCGGCGAACACTTGCATATGTTAATCGGTTTATCCAAAATGCAAGATGCGTGAATCGGCAGAGAGGAACCATCACCGTTGAAGAACTTCGGAATGCAGAGAAACAGCTTTTTCAGTGGACTCAGTGTCACATAACTGCCAACGCAATTGACAAGCAACTCCTTGTCAAGGAAGATGGTTTACTCAGAGTACATGGACGCCTCGAAGACATTAGAACTCTTCCGAAAGACATGAGAAACCCGATTCTTCTACCTAGAAACCTGCAACACATGCATGGAACCAATCGTCATTGTGGATACAAGCGATTGATGCACGAAGCGAGAAGAAAGTTCTGGATTATAGGACTTCGTGGAAAGGCCAAATATCTCACCAACAAATGCATAGTCTGCCAGAAGCTGCGCAAGAGACCTCTTGGACAAATCATGGGTCAAATACCGAGTCTACGGGTAGCTGCAGGATTTCCTCCATTTACGAACACTGCAATAGATATGTTCGGACCGTTTCACATTAGATTGGGTCGAAAGACACTAAAGGAAGCACAAGTCATTATCTTCACGTGCATGACTACACGAGCAGTACATCTGGAGCTTGTTAGCAGTAAAAGTACGGACACGTTCTTGTTAGCATTCCAACGTTTTGCCAGTCTACGTGGCCATCCAAACACGTGTTGGTCTGATTGCGGCACTAATTTTGTTGGTGCTCAAAGTTACCTGGACGAGGTCATGCAGAATTTGGACATTCCGAAAATTCAGAGTGTTCTTTCAGATGAATTTACCTGCGAGTTCAAGTAGCGGTGGAATGTACCGCATGCGAGTCACCAGAACGGAGTAGTAGAGTCATTGATCAAATCTGTGAGACAAGCCCTGGATTCCACATGCAAGAACCAGACATTCACAGAGGAACAATGGCGGACATTCCTTGCAGAAATCACTTATCTAATCAACAGCCGACCATTATATCCTAGTTCGGATAGTGTTTGGGAAAGCCCACCAATCACACCCAACGATATCCTGATTGGATCACACACTTCACCTCCACAACCAGCGTCTGAAGAAAAGATCAATCCCAGAGATATGCTAAGAAGCACTGAGGGTAGAATCAATGACTTCTGGAACTGTTGGATCAAATACTTTGCGCCTAACCTTTTGCCAAGGAACAAGTGGTTTCGAACGAGGGAAGATATCAAAGTTGGTGACCTGGTTCTAGAGCTCGATAGCAAACACAGGAGATCTAAGTGGAAAATGGCGTTGATTGTTGACACGTACCCAGGAAATGACAATCATGTTCGAAAAGTTCGAATTAAGACAGCAAGTGGTGAATATGATAGACCTATCCATAAGCTTTGTCTGATCGCAACTAGAGAATAATTAAACAATGAAGAGAAATAGACAAACTGCATTGACGAACTCTTTGTTCATATTATAAAACAGTTGAATGTTAAGTTCTACTTCTAGCAACAAGCTGGAGTAATCGTTGCTCAATTAAGTCCTATAGAGACCTTAATTTCCACACTGGGGTGGAGTGTTTTGCACTTCATGCCCGATATTAAGGGGGTCAGTGCCCTCGAATGCAGGCAAAAATAAGATATACCGGACAGTTGACGTTAAGTAAACCGCATGCGATCTCATGCGCTAAAGGATAAGAATACAGTACAAATGTGATATTAGACAGGCGGATAATCTACGAAATTGTAAGTGAAACATAATGTAGATGACTGTTTTAACTAGGAGAACGTTTATGTAATGTAATTTTGTATTCTTTATTCTACTTTCTAGTTGACTATTTATATATATTTATATATTTATTGACTGTTGTACAAGATACGTACGCTTCAAGAAAGATAGTACAGAATTCGATCATTTGTCAGTCTGGCGTAGTGATTTTTCTAATTGAAGTAGTGTCCCACACGAGGGTGCGAAACAGAGGGTATGGACTAAAAATAATAACTCACTTATAAGATGTCTAGTTTCGCCAAACATCGGTCCCTACAATAATATCAAAACAATTCATAATTAGGAAAAAATAACCAAAATGCATTGTCATGACAAGGAGCATGGATCAATTAAAGACTCTATTCCAGTCATCGCACTACCAATAAGAAGTAAATCTAAGGAAAATTAAAAAATAACTCACAGCAAGCCGCCTTCAAGTACTCGGAAGTACAAAGATTTCATCCCACGAAATGAGTTCCTTGTGAGTGTACTATAAATCCTTAGAACTGTAGTTTAATCGAGTGAAATGCCAAATATTATTTGTGATATACCTAACTCTTCTCCCAGCATTATCACCACTATATATACAGAGAACCCGTGACTATGCTTTCGGCAACGGCCTCCGTAGCTCAGTAGTCAGAGCACTGCGCTAGCATCGCAGGTTCAATTCCAACCGGAAGGCCTTGAAGTTGCATTTGTCGTAACTGGTCCGGGTTTGGTCTTAAAATGTATGTATTCCAACACACGAAATTTTCCTTCACCATAAATCCTTAGAACATGCAGTTTAATCGAGTGAAATGCCAAATATTACTTGTAGTGAGATCTTAACCGGTAGTTGCAATGACTGGAACTGAAGTGCTTTAAATTTATATTTGACTCTTATTTTAACCCCTACCCTGGGGTCAATCGAAGGGTGCGAAGGATACATGAAGAGCTCAACCTCGTTCCCAGGCCCATTTGCCGGAGATGCGGGGCATGGGCCTGGGAACGAGGTTGATGAAGAGCTCTTATTGTCGCTACAATATACTGTAGACCTATATTGTTTTGATGTGCACTTGCAACAATTTTGCCAACAAAATTTATAATATATTTATTTGCTAGGTTACTAATTGGTAGTAAGTGCTGCGCAATTTTGGAGTGCTGAAAACAACCGGGTGTCTAGACCTGAACCCGAGTAAGGCCCAGTCTGAATCAATTAAGATCGGCTGATTGTATTAGGAACGACTCCGCCTGCATTAGCCGGGAATTATGCCTTTGGACCGACTTCGATTCAAACGCCGATCTTTTCATGAGCCGAACCTAATGTATAAATTATTATAATATATTTTATTACCAATTGGCGCTAAAACGCATGCGCAATCTGTACCGCCGACCTGAACCTTGAGTTCGAATTAAGTTCGGCGAATTTTTATTACTCGGGTAGCCGAGTCTAGCTTTCGCTGTTTTTATTTTTGGGGGTGAGACCAGTGACTCGTACCCAGGCTTTTCACCCGCTCGGCGGACTATATCTATACATGTGACCAGTGTCTTCTTTCTTTTCGTGGTTCGAATCCGAAGCTAGTGTTTTTGCCAGCGATTGCTTGCAAGAAAGTGTTCGAAGTCAGTTATGTGGCCGCGAAGTATCTTGTTAAAACGAATATAAACTTGAATACAACGTTACCTGTGTCATTGCATGCTCAAATGATGTAAATAGAAGAAGCACAAAGAATGTACTTGACGAAGCCAAGTTGCTAGTGTCAGGTATTAACATTCACCGGAGGAGACTCGGCATTATATGAAATAACGCTGTATGGAAATTATACATTTGTAATTATACATTTGTATTAATATTTATGATTTGTTTTATTGTTGCCTATATTGTTTATTGTGTTACAAATGTTGTGCAAAATAAATTCATTCAACATATCGTTTCATCAAGTATATCTTTTTTTGCCTAATAATTCAGAAAGCACGTTGCCATCGAATAATCCTGCTTCTCTTGACATTGTACCTGTATATGAGAATGTAAAAAATTCCCAGTTATCAGTAGAAGTTTCCGCTGATATTGACCCAGAGACTTTAACCACAAAGGAATGTAGATCTCGTTATGCTAAATTTATTGTGATTGAGGTAAACAACCGCCATGTTGGTCGACGTGATCGAGAACCTAGCAGGATCCCAGCTAGAAAACTCTCGCATAAAAGTAGAAAATTGTGTAAACAGCTTCGGAAACACATTAAAAGAAATGTACCCAGGTCTTCTCATATCCATCGTCTAGTTTATTCATTTAGCCATGCCATGATGGGAAAAGGTTGCTGAGCAATCAAGTAAATAAACCCCAAGTTAATAAAATAGTTCTCATGACACACAAACAATTGCGCTCAATTCGCCTTCGATTCTCCACTTTGCCTTAATTAAGGTTAATGTGCCATATAGCAAGTCACGGGTGACGTCAGAGAATAAGTATAATAGGATAAGTATAATCCACCCAAAATAACCTCAGGATACCCCCTTCTGTTGCCTTACTCGGGTTCAGGTCTCGACATCCGGTTGTTCTCAGCGCTCCAAAATTGCACAGAACTCTGCGCAGCACTTACTACCAATTGGTAACCGAGTATATTTATAACCTAACGATCATATTGCGAAGGAACAGAGGAAAGATGCTATTTATTCCATTCCGTGCAATGACTGTACATCGGTCAGACTAAACGTCAGTTTCGTACGCAATTAAAAGAACACCAAAAGGCTGTTTTCTTTTCAAAAAAGGTAAATTCTGCTTTGTCGGAGCACGCGTGCGTAACCAACCATGAGATTGCGTGGAAAATTCCAAAATTATTACCACTAATCCGCGGTACCATCAGAGACGTTGTCTGGAGGTTTGGCATATCAATAGCGCCCACGCCCTATTGAATCGCGATGACGGTGGTTTATTACCAGAAGCTTATATTTTGCATCTTTATATGTGTGAAGTTGATCGTCCAGGTTGTTGAATCTTGAGAAAGACTGTTGTTGGTTACTGACGTTTCGACGGCCTCAGCGGCGGTCATCTTCAGAGTCAAGTAAAGTGTGTTTGTCAGGGTTTGCCTATATATACGTCTGGTTCATTACGTCATCGTTTGTTTGTGTCATAATTAGTGTGAGTGAGTGTTGCGGCATGCGTTAAGCGTGGGCCAATATTGTTTGTAAGCGTGGGCTAATATTGTTTGTCATGCGTTAAGCGTGGGTATATTGTTTGTCGGTACGTTGGTGCGTGCGAAGAAGTTTTTTGCATGGTGTCGGTAATTGTTGTGATCTGTTGAGTGGTTTATGTTCCAAGTTGGTATACCATAGGGATCCTAACTTTATAACGATCACCCCTGATGAAGACACTATATTGGAGTGTCGAAACGTTGGGTCGTACTGTAAAGTTACAAAAAAACTGTTTAAAGCCAGAGTATAGTGTCAAACTATGTCTAACAAAATTTATATTGCCCATGAACACGTCACACGTTACAATTGCACGTTGCAAACCAATCCAAATATAGTCAACATAGAAACAAAGCTTGTACGTCTTGATGCCAACAAAAATATTGTGGAAAAGCTTAAAATGGCGCAGCGAGTATACCTCTATGTATGTTGAGAAAAAGAAATTTACTTGTTTCACCTTTGCTTGAACGACAAACGGAGTTTTTACTTTCAGAAAGTGTTTTAAAAAGCTTAAATAAACATGAAAAATATATTATCGAATTATTGCTTATCTAATTTCTTTAATTGCTGTTCTCTGGAATGAGGAGAAACAAGTAATTTCTAAATCCAAACACATAGTTTCTTCTTCGGAATTGATGTAAATGGCTGATTTTCTTTTTTTCACTATTTTAATGAAAAAGGTGTATCATAGTCTACCTTATTGTCGCCATGCTCTGACATAATGGTATTTTCTCTAAGCAGTGCGTTTGAAATGGCCATTGCTTCTACCATAAACGTAGACGTGAGAAAACTAGATAAAATGTAGAATGCTGAATTGAATAACGTTTAGCTAACATTAAAATACAGATATGATATTGTGAAATAAAGGTCAGAACAGAATTCAACCAAATAAGTTTAGCGTTGTGCAGATGGGGTATACTAACTATATAGACGTGTATTGGTACCATTATTTCAATATTAGGCCAAAAAAAGTATTCTGTTTCTGGTCAGTCGGTCCAGAATTGACGCGGCGACGCGGCTTTTAAAAATTTTTTTTCAAGGAAACGCTTTTTGAAGAAATGAGTACTTTTCTAGTTTCTATATAAAGTGCAAACATTGATTTTTATCCTTTTAACAGAACAAACATTTCAACATGCATCAGTGGTCGCCATTGTTGTCTGCGAGGGTGTCCGTGCCCACAAAACTAATTAGCGGTTTTGATAAAAAAACATTGAAGGATAACCTTTCATGTTACTCCATCACCAATATAAACATCACCGGATAACATCAAGGGAATCGAGGTGGGAGGGTTAGGAAGACACTTAAGGCGGGGAGTTAGGGTTAGAAAACTCATTAGGTGGGGTTAGCGGTGATTTCATGACGATTATATACTTCGATTCATTTGGTGATGGAGTAACATGAAAGGTTAACCAACATTGACGCGCACAGTCAAAGATGACGCGCGCGCTGACCAGAAACAGAATACTTTTTTCGCCTTATATCAGTATTATCAAAACAAGAGAGATGACATTTCTTAAAATTTAGAGATCTCAATGATTTAAAAATAGTTATCCCTGTTATCCCCATGTTTACATATACTGTGATATAAGTGATATAAACAAGTGGGATGTTGAGAGACTTGAGAAAAGCCAGCTATTCTAATTATTCTAAGTTCTTAATGATTTAGTGACTGTATCATCAATTGGGTAGACTTTTTTGCCGACTTGGTGCTGCTGGACTGACTATCGACACAAAACATAGATTTTGCAAGAAACGTAACAACAATACCTTAGAAATGCCAACACCACGAAAACAGTAGCTGAGATCAGTATGCCAGCTTCACTAAAGGCTTTTGGCAAGGTCAATGTACCAGCACCAACAATTAGGTTGAAAATATATACAGACCCAACCTAAAGGAAATATAAAAGGAAAATAACATTTAAAGGAGAGGAGTCCTATTTTCCAAAATGGACAGTTCTAAATATAAAATGGGCAGTTCTAAATTTGAGTTTTTCACTTTTTGGAGGAAATGTTGAGTTCAAACAAAAAAGTAATTGAAGTCTGAAGTATGATATCTATGAAAAAATCTTATTAGTAGAAAGTGACCATGGTCCATTACAAATACTGCATTCTGATTGGCTATTCAACCGTTGTCTATTCGTGGTAGACCATGATGGCGAAACGCGCTCAAAACAATGGCAGAAAACTCTCGTTTTGGGGAGGTTTCAGATGAGTTTTTGGATAATTATTTTGAGAATGCATGATTTGTAATAGTCCACTAATTTTTTTCTACTAAAACACAACTCGTCCTCATTGTCTATGAGCGAATAGTCAACTCAGGCTTCGCCTTCGTTAACTATTCGCTCATACAGAACTCGGATTCGTTCTCTAATTGTTAATTAGATAACGACCCAAGGCATTCAAAATGTTCTGTTCACAAATATGTACTCTGGGTAACTGATGAACACGCCATTTTCTAAATATTTCACCCCTCACTTTCCACCATAGCATTCCTCCCATATCCTCCCTCCTAAAATCTCCACAAAATCATTAACAGCCCTCGAAATAATGTTGGTATTAAAGCCTAAAGGTCGGTGGTCAGCACTCAGCATAACCAGTCAGACACGAAATTGGGGTCAGATATAAAGTATGGTCGGTCAACTATTTTCTCCTTAATTTGTGTATTAAAAGCAAAAGCCGTCTTTCCTCGACTTTATATCAGTACGAAGGTCATGAACATTCGACCAGTGGTGTAGCCAGAGATGACCAATTGGGCGGGCACCAAGCTAGCCAAAGTGATGACACAATTCTAGTGGGGAGTCATGCCTGCCCCGGAAATTTTGAAATCTAGAGTCTCTTTGAAATGCCATTTTCTGCATTTTGGGGGAAGAATTTATAGAATTCTGAAGGTTATAAAACGGCTGGAAGTATGTTGGTTCTTGCATCAGTAGGCTCTGACACTACAGTATGTTCAGTATTCGCGCGTGCTAGTACTAGAGGACGTTGCGGTTGAAGAACTAATGGACTCTGAGCCTGATATTAAGACAGCGCTGGACTGAAAACTGCTATCGGAAGAACTGCATAACTCATCACTTTGTTTGCTTCGTTTGCTACGAGCTCCAAAATAGTGTAACAAGGATATTTTCGGCTTCTTGTTGTCCATCCTCAGTATGCTAATGAATTGCGTTCGCCAGCGAGCCTCTTAATCTTATTAGCCATGCGTACACGCATCACGCATGGGAAACGCGTAGATTAGTGGAATAATGAATGACGTCATTGACGTGCGAGATTGGCCGGGCTCGAGCCCGCCCTTGGCTGCAGCAGAAGTTATGTCGAATGCAGTGGCGCAATCATTTTGACTTTGATATATCGATATATGGTCTGAATCCAGGCAGATAATACAGCTGCACACTTTAAAGTCGCAAGAAATCGTAGACACAGACTTTAATGCAAACAACTTGAAAGTTCTGTAACCACCTTATTGACTGAACGTGTGGTTGACTGAACGTGTGGTCCAGATAGAAAACAATCCTGCTAAAACTAAATGTATTTAAGGTGCAAAATGTTTGCTTAGTTGTTACCAAGTGTGTGCAAAGTGAAATGTGCGACAACCCACCAATATTGAGTAGAAAATGGTACAGCAGAAGTGATCACTGATGACACAAACGGCGGAACAGTTCGAAAACATTTTTCTCATAGTACAAGAAAATTAAAAGAGTTCTACAATGAGAATGGAAAGAAAATTAGTTCGCTTGTAGAAAAATATTTGACCGGTCATGCTGACTCGACGTAACTGATTTCGGGTGGTCAAATCATGAAAATCGGTGTTCAGTGACCGCTGACCCCCCGTTACTTCGAGCGCTGTATAAATATGATTTTCATACTTTATGTTGCCAAGAAACGTTCTGGTGTTACTAGTGCCCAGTCTACTAGTTCTAATTAATTTTCCTTAGGATAACCCCTGGAGCGATGTCACGATGCTGACTGGCTAGCGTCTACGATGAGTAGGCATTATTCGGCAATATTTACATTCGATCTAGCGTCTGAAGCGACAAATCGCAAGGCGTGTCGCGGGGACATTTCCCCTGTTGAGGACACACAAGGGGACATGTCAGAAGGAAAAGAAAATAACGTTCTTTGATTGGTTTATTTTAATTTTGTTGCAGTGGTTTATTAAAATGTTGTCCCCGCGACAAGATTTCGAATGGTGTATATACTTCCGCATATACTTCTGTGTCCGCAGTAATTGGCTATGCTGTTGCGGTCACCATGCCATTGTTTTATTACTGTGTAGAGTAATCTATGTTATAGGTTTCTTTTTTGGTGTTACAAGTTGATATAAAACAGAAAAGACTTAAAGGTGAATGACAGTCACTCTGTGCATTTGTAGAATTTGTTTATATTTCTTTGTTGATGTTCATTGTTCTCTTAGGTGAGTGAGATATGAAACCTGTGTTTCTAGGTTACAATAATTTGGAGTTCTCCAGAGTTTGTGAGTCTCAAACAATACTACATTATTTTTGTCGTACCTGTCAGAACGACCAGCACAAATAAATTTGTAACGGACACAGAAGTGTTAACATCTCAAAACTTAGCGTAATGTCTCAAAACTTAGCGTAATGTCTCAAAACTTAGCGTAATGTCTCAAAACTTAGCGTAATGACTCAAAACTTAGCGTAATGTCTCAAAACTTAGCGTAATGTCTCCAGACTTAGCGTAACATCTCACAATTCTTAGCGCAATTTCTCCAAGCTAAGCGCAACGTCTCCAGGCTTTAGCGTAACGTCTCCAGACTTAGCGTAACATCTCAAAACTTAGCGTAACGTCTCACAACTTAGCGTAACGTCTCACAATTCTTAGCGCAATTTCTCCAAACTAAGCGCAACGTCTCCAGGCTTTAGCGCAACGTCTCAAAACTTAGTGTAACGTCTCATAACTTAGCGTAATGTCTCCAAAGTTATCGCAATTCTCAATCTATACGTAACATCTCATAACTTAGTGCAATGTCTCCAAAGTTATCATAACAACAACAAAAACAACAATTCTTATTATTTTATATTCGCACTATGCCTTATTATTTAATTACATTTGATTTGCTAAGATATTTGACATTGTCATCAATGTCATTCCAAGCTAAAGGACCCTGGTAATGTCTCCAAATTTCGCGCAATGTCTCCACGTTTAGCGCAAACTTAGCGTAACGTCTCCAAACTTTGCGTAACGTCTCAAATATTAGTGTAATATCGCTCATCTGAGATTGTACAATACGAATTCTAAACGCAGTCCATTCAACACAAAAATGTTTTACTCTCACAAAAAGTTGAGTATAATCTTCGGACAAGATGAGCATCGGACAAAATGACAGACAAAATTAATACTGTAACTGTCCGCAAATCTCTAGAAATGGGATATTAGTACCGGACAATGTCCGTGACTGACTAATAGAGAATTTTTTAAAAATATCACATTAGCAGTTAAAAACTGAATTGCGTGATTTTACAAATGGGAAAGGAAATTAAAATAAAGTATATATAAATATATATGTATATATATAACTAACAATATGAATAAAGTTATATAACTAATTAAGGAAATAATGTATATTTACAAACAATCGTGTTAAACTATTGTTCGTTGTTCATCATATTCACTGAAGCTGGAATGAAAGTATTGCGAAAACTGTTCATCTTACATTTCAAAGAGTTAAAAGGTCTAGGGCCTTCTAATATTGTACCGATTTGAATGCCTATACTTGGAATAAGATGTAACAGTTTGTGTTGTGGATTTAGACTCACCTCATGAAACAGTTTCCTAAAAGCATCCAAGCATCCAGATAACTCTAGACTAACGGTGCAAGGCGTGCCAGGTAATATGATCGAAAGGATACGCTTTTGGATACGTTCAATGGCTTTGGAGAGATAGTCCAGGAGGGCAAAGTGGTATACAGGTAGTATAAAACATGTCAGAAGCACGTTTTAGTTGGATTATAAAATAAAAGGCTTATTGGTTTTCTTATCTCATTCCACTTTTAATACATCTTTACTTGTACAGTAGTTAACCCTAACATCTTAGCATGATCCACAGTGTCAAGATCACTATTGTTAAGGTTCACTCTTGGGAAAGTGGGGTTTGCTCTTCCAAAGTAGATGTTAAGTTGGCACTTTGAAGTATTAGTTGAAGACGATTCTCATCTGACCAGTTGCTTGCCATTCTTTGGATGGTACTGATGGTATTTTTAGGTACTATCTCTGAAATTGTAGTGTCATCAATGTATTTCCAAGTGCTTGTATAATCGAGCTTGCAATCATTAATCATGAGAATGAAGAGCCATGGCCCACAAGTTTTGTTCCCTGAGGAACACCACTAGAGGGGACTCCACACCACTCCGAGTAACAATCTCTAGAGAGTTTTCCTCTTTGCTTTCTATTCATCAAAAATCAATGACCCAGTTCTTCACAAAGTGAGGAATGTTAATATGGCCACTTTCTTGAAAGGATACAATGGTCTATGTGGTCAAAGACTTTAAGGTATGTAGCTAATATCCCATGGCTGCTAATATCCAGAATTGATGGAGTGTTATTCACCTTTAATGTGAACCACACATTACTTATGGTATTTATTTATTTGGTTCTGCCACAAATATCAAAATGTGTAGTAATTAAATAAAGCTGATGCGGTATTGAAAAAACAACAAATACCAATACTGAAAAAATACTGGTAATACAGTAGTAGTATCACAGTGTATAAGTTGATTTCCTAGAACCAAAAATTGATGTAAAAAACCTGACCTCAACTTATACGAAGGGTCATAAAATCATAGAACGGATAAACTAGTACCCAGTCCTCTTTCCAGTATCTGAGAATTAGAATATTTAATATGAGTTTATCGGCACTTTTAAACACACTGAGAACATTCCTGTTATTGAGTGGAACACGGCAACAAACAACAGCGTCTTAATTCGGAGCGAAGACACTGTAACCTCAATGTTTTTGAGAACGGTGACATCCTGCATTATTTCCATATGTTATTTTAATATTAAAAGGACATTCCCATTTGTTTGTTCGATTTGAAATATGACTGCTCAACCACCAGATAAGTTGTTCAATTCAGCAAATATTACAAACATGAAGTTGATTTGGCAAAAGTGTTGCTTGAATGGAAAATTTGTAACTTGCCAAGGTTTGCTTGTTTCGAGTAAACATTGGCATTCAAATGGTCATATTGAATTTTGACATTACAATATAAACATGCCATATGATTACCATATGTTATTTTAATATTAGAAGGCTATATGATCACCTCGATATACTACAGTACTGCTCAGAAATAACCTAACACTGCGGTTCGGTTGGGGTTAGGTTGCGGTTCGGTTGGGGTTAGGTTGGGGTTCGGTTGCGGTTCGGTTGGGGTTCGGTTGGGGTTCGGTTGGGGTTAGGTTGGGGTTCGGTTGGGGTTAGGTTGCGGTTCGGGTACGGTTCGGTTTGCGGTCGATACACATTAGCGTGTGCATGTGAAAACGGCTTGGGTTCCGACTATTACCGACATGGAAAGCGTTTAGTTTAAAATGTAGAGATGGCACCAAAAGCAAAATAGATCTTCATGTTTGGCGTCATTCTTTGTCTGTTTCATGTTCTATTGACAAGAATACACTCGCGCAAGAGATTCGCAGTTGAAAGTGAAACGTTGTGCTTTCGCCGTCCAAAACCTAATTCAAGTAATGTTCGACTTATACTGCACTCGTGGCACCGTTTGCAGTGAATCCTCGTCGAACATAATGAATGTGATAGTATTACGAAAATATAATGATTGCGGCAGAGCGCGTATCCGTTTTAATTCCTAAGCCGTTTTCCCCGATCATTATTATTTATTGCAGTGCGTCAGCCGCGTATAGCATGGCACAAACTAGAAAGAGCCTGTATCTCTGATGAAGGCCTTCTCTCGAAATTGTTAGACCTATTATTCACGATTTCGGCACTACACCAAACCTTTTAGCATTTTCGATTCCTAACTGATAATTCACGTGTCGAAAAGTGGATTGGCATGAAGTTTCAACCATTTCTGTGTTTACATAAAGCGAATCGAAAATTCGATCGGCTTACAATGCCGGATCGACTCGACTTTTCAAAACAAAAGAAATCGACACTATTTCTTTTGAGGGGATTGAGTGTTCTAATGGGATTGAAATTTCGATTCCACGTCATTGAATACTGTATCTGCTAGTGAAAATATTTTAAGTTAATAGGAAGTCAAAAAATCATCATTAACAAAATTAGATTTGAACGGTTCGAATGCCTTTGCTGAAGAAACTAAAAGCGTCGTAAATCAAAATATCGCTTGACAGGTTTGAATAGAATTGGCCACAACACGAGGAACGTATGAATATATTGAATAATAATTGTATTCTAGTGCTGTTTCGGGCGAAGTAGTTCACACAGGTGAAGCTTTTTCATGTCTCGTTTACACGGCGACGGAATTTTATAACGAAGTGTCTATTCGTCCGGCAGAATATAACAACAATATATAGAGACGTTCGTTTACATGTGCGATTTCCGGTCGAGTTTGATAAAAATATAGTTTGGTATAGTTTGCCTTTTCTGCATAGTTTTTGGTTAGGGTTAGTATTTTGGTTAGTATTTTGGTTAGGGTTAGGATTTGGGTTATGATTAGGGTTATGATTAGGTTATATTTTAAGCTTGTTTGCCTTCTGCACGAATAATTGACAGTAGCATGCTTTCTCGTGCTTCCAACCAAGCTGCTCTCGTCTGATCCGACCAATAGTAGAATTCAAAACATTCACACCGCATTCTTCCATTAGTTTAGTTTTCAATTTGGCAGATGTTAACTCGTCGTTCATGTCATCTTATCGTCGATATATTTGCGTGAAATAATTCGATTCCATGAGTAAATAGACAGTTTTCTCATTTTACCAAACAACGCCGGCGCGTAACTGAAAAGGGAAACTTCGGAAATGATCGTATTTCCTATCGTGTGAAACTTGAAGAGCGGTTGTGCCCCCCCCCCCCCCCCCCTATTCTACGACCTAGGTTCGACCGAGGATCGACCTAGGTTTGACCGCGGTTTTCGTTAGGTTATTTCTGAGCAGTGCTGTAGTTTAGAAAATTTCTAGCATTATTCTGCTGGCATGCCTGATCCAAAACACTGCTCCAACCTCGTACCCACTGCTCACATTAGACTTGATTGTGAAATTTTCCATTTGATATTTTATCACATTTGGGATTAGCAAGCGCTAAGTAGAAGTTACCAAGGAGAAACACTTGCATGAATCTAGTATAATATATATAATTCCTGTTAACATTGTTGTTACTTAGTTATTTCTGCAAACCAGGAGCAAAAATTTCTTTTTAAATATTTCACCCAAAGATCAAAGCCATATATCTACAGTATATCTATCTATTTTTGTAGATAGATATAGATAGAAAGATAAATTAAAAAAAGGTGGTGAATTTCTGAGATTTTAATAACAAAATACTGACGTTTTGAGCATAGCCCTTCATCTTACTCCGGCCTTCATCTTACTCTGTCCTCTGATGAAGGCCTCTGCTGGAAACGTCAGTATTTCGTTCTTAATAATAGTGCACGTGAGTCGTGACTGACGTGGCTCCGGCTGCCGGCAACTCCAAGTAACTTTCAATTTCTCTATAATTATAGACACTAACATTTTGCTTCAATGTTCACGAAACAATGCCAATGCCAATGCCAATGCCAATGTCGATCGTTCGATTCAAAGTAGTTAATTAATTGAAGCAAATTCGGAAACTGTCTATTTAATTAACATTACCCTATCGCAACTTACCACAGACGAATACTGATTTTCCAAATCCGGCATGATGATAATATCCTTTCTAAATCACCAATAACTTTTCACAGGAATGGCACCCTTTTATACGAATCAACAAATGCCTTCGCAAAAAGAAAGAAAATACATCGGTTGTCCACCAAAGCTATTGGTCAATATTTCGGCAATCTCATGTTTCCGAATGCCGAAGACGTTCAGGGAGGCGGCCGAGTCCAGTGCTCTCACAATCCTGAGCGCTATGAGCTCCGAAATTCCTCAGCATTTCCAAAAATTCCTTAAATGACTTGTTTATCCCCAATTATCCGTAGCAGTTGCTATAAAGGCCCCCCACCACCAGACGCGATTTGGCAACATGGCGCGATTTGTTAGTTCACTGACAATAAGTTTGATCCTGATTTAATTAGTTTTTTAAAATATTTATTAGCGCTATCTATAAGAACACTTTGTCTTTGAGTTATCTGATTTGCAATTGCATATCTTTTAAATGTCCCTGTATCTTTTAAATGTCCCAGTTCCCGCGGAATTTAGGCCAAAGGACGCCAACAGCACAATATATCGAATACAGGTTATGTTGCTATTTGTAAATACATTGCATTGTAGAGTATCACTGTTTTTCATTGAATACTTTGATAGCCAATATCGGGCCCCGGGGCTAGTTGCCATGCAGTCCGACCTTTAGCTCTAAATATTTCAATGATGTAATATTTGTGTCCGGTGTACGAAGTAGCAGCCCCAAACGAACGTGCATATTTAAAACGTAAACAAATGCCAAAAAATCGCATGGCAACCGCTATTTAAGTCTGCGAAACGTTTGAGTGGCACAATTGCTTTGGAAAATTTCGAGGGAAGTTTGTGGCTTCTTGGCTCTTTTATTTGGAAAACTTTTATTATATGCCCGTGGGTGGGGAATTTGCATCTATTTCAAGAGCCCAACTGTGGGGATTTTGTATAATTAAGCACGGTGGGGCATTTACAATGCTCTGACGCCAAAATGTCAAATGCCCATCAAACGCGGGGGGGGGGGGGGGGGGGGGGGCGGGATGGTCACGCTTGGAATTGATCGAGACAGTATATCAACAGCATCTACAAAATATATTTACAACTCGATCGTACGACTCGTTCATTGTGTTAACAACTCGACTATGACAATAACAATGTTATTGCCTCGTTCTTTAAAAACCTCATTGGATGATGCATATTATAACTATGGCTTTGTCTGGGGCGTTTTGTCTTGGGGGCGTTTTGACCGGTAACCACTCTCCTCCGCAGAGGCTTCTTGCGCTTTTTTAGAGTTCGGGTAATACTTATAGGTGGGCTATTATTGGGCTCACAGGGTGTTTTGGGGACGCGTGGAAAGCGCAAGAAGCCTCTGCGGAGGAGAGTGACCGGTAACCGTATTAAAGAATAAAGCGGGCAATGGGGGGTTATAATTTCATGTTACGAGGTTCGAAATATATTAGCATATATTAGCAAATTAACAGAACGATATATATGTTATGTATTACCATAGTGTCGGGATATATTAACTATGGTATTACCTTGTTCTTTAAAAAAATCCGCTTTAAATTTCTGCGCATGTGTGATATTTCAAACGTGCGGGACCCCATATGTCAACAAACTTCAACGGATCGATTTGCGACACTTCGAAAGCGAGTATTCGTCAAAGATGGCGAAGGCGCGAGTAGCAGTTAAATATATTATCCACATTTAGGAACAGAACAGGCTCAGTGGCGAAGCTAGCGGTCATGCTAGTCATGCTCAGCATGACTAAACATTTCCTGAAAATATATAGTTTTGTTTGCTTTTATTTACTTTATTTGAAATCTCTCCTTAGAACTTTGAAGTCGTGTGCATTTCGAAGAGAACAAGCAATAATAGTTCACGCATATTACGCGGATATTCTCGCTTTATCCGCCGTCTTCATTCCCAAATCCCAGGCTCTTTTGTTCAGCCTGGCCCCGGCCCAAGTCATGCTCTTTGTGAATAGCATGACCAGCTATATGAACAGTCATGCTTATTCTCGAAATATGATTGGTTGACGGCACTTGACGCATGCTCTGACTGCACAGTGCGTCTGTTTAAGGAGATCCTTGATTTATCATGGCATCAACGAGCTCTGATTCTGTCCAAACAGTCCTTGTTTGTGAACTGCTTAGAAAACCGTTTTCGGTTCGAAACATCAACGAGATCATCATCATCGTTTTATTGGCAATGAATCGCAGTTGAAAATGTTTACCGAGAATTGTAAACCGGCAAACCATTGCAAAGATTCTCTCCAAAGATTCTCTCCAAGATGACTAGATGACAGAAGCACGCATGAAGACGGAATGGACAGCATGAAGACGAAGGACAGGAAAATATTATTATGCTGTGTTGACATTTATCCGTGAGACTCCGTAATATTAATTATTATGAAACGTTGTTTTTGTCTGATTTAAATAAATTCTATATCGAAATGATCACTTGAATCTGGCGAATCGAACGCTGTATGTTTCGTCTACTTAAAATATGAATATCAGATGTTATATGAGAAAATGCGTTAAGCGTAAAGTACGTGGCTTCAACATCTATTCGACGTTTACCCGGTGATTCAATGCTTTTATGTCCATTAAAGCGATATAATTTCGTAAAAGATATGTTTCGTATACCTTGCCGTTGATTTTTATAAACGTTTTGTCACACGAAGACCTACAATCGAACAGATATTAGAAAAAATAGTATTGCCGTGTTTACTGTTTACATTAAAATTTGCGTGTCAGGCGTTATGCATTGGGAGGGCTGAGGGCGGGCTAGCCTGCGCGCGACGGCTGATTTTTCTTTGCATGCTGATGCGCTCTGATATAAAGAGAAACGGTCTAAAATATGAAATTTTATAAACCTTTGAGCTGAAAAATCACCGCTCAGAATGCAGGAAATGCCATTTACGGGAATCTATATTTTAAAATTTTCCGGGGGGGCATGCCCCGACCCCTCTAGAAAGCATCGCGCCTGCGGCGCTCGGATTATTAGTTAGCATGACCTCCCATTTGGGACCAGCTTCGCCACTGAACAGCTTCTTATAACACGCTTTTTAGGCGAAAAAGCTCAAGCGTGGGAAACAAATCCGCAATACTTCTTGTTCAATGTTTATATAATGCAATGTAAACAAACGATGTAAACAGAAACGGGGACATGCGCAGAACGGAGTGGACGGCACCTTTAAGCGGGGTTTTTAAAAGAACGAGGATCATTCTGTTGCTAATATATGCTAATATATTTGGAACCGCAGCCTCCGATTTACCTCGATCCACTCCCCGCGCGCTTCCCAATTTTGACCGCGTAACATGAAATTATAATCGTGACGACTTGACGCAGTGCGCATATCCTGATAGCCTGCGCGCAGTCCCAGAGTCATATCCTGATCGCTGGCTCAACAATAAAATTTGGCGCGTTTTGTCGATATTAAAATGGAGTCAAATAGCTGTGATCTTCCTATACATGTGATGTGTTGGTCGTAACTACGAACATTTAGCTTGTTCCACACAACTGATGTGCAGGATTTGCTACTGAGATATTTGCCTTTTACTGTTTAAATCCGTAAGAATATGGAAATAGTTGACGAAGAGACTATTAATAAGTCCAAGGGCATCGTTTGTGCTAATGCGACTGCGGATAATAAGGTAACTCAATAATTCATTGAATAGCTCGCGTTTTTAGCTAACTTTGTGTGAATCTAACTAGTTATTCTATGATTATCAGGTATATTGCAATCTAACTAGTTATTCTATGATTATCAGGTATATTGCAGATCAGCAGATGTTTAATACACTGCCTAGTATATAGCATACACAACAGACAGTTTCTCACTTTCTCTATTTCTATTAATATATGAGAATTGAGAAGGACATAGACAGTCCACAGTTGACAGTCATAGGAACGCAACTGGCGAGCGGTTATTCGGCGTATTAATGCATGAGTCAATTCCAAGCGTGACCATCCCCCCCCCGGGACACCGTGGGGCATTTGCCTCTCAAGAGCGTCCGGGGGTCGGGCATTCGCTTGTTTTAAGTTGCCCAGCGGCCGGGGATTTAACCGGCGCTTAAAAAACCCCCGGGCATTTGACCTGTGCGAGAATTTCCTCAACTCCTCATGTCTCGGCTCACTGCCTCCGACATACTATAAATATGGATGACTTTCAGGGGAAGGATACAGCGTTTGTGGCCAACTGGTTGAGAAAAAACAATCTTGACAAGCTGGTGGATGTTTTTGAAGGTATCTGTTTCCAGGTATCTGTTGTTGAGAGCGTTTCAGCTAACAGGAAGAGGGGAGCTCAAAAAGCCAGATTGACAAAATTAAATAAAAAAAAAAAATTGTAGTAGATTTTTTGTATGTACATGTATGTACAAACCCATATTATCATATTATACAGCAATATACTGTAAAATAACAATATTCTCTACAGTTGAGTGAGCCACTACTGCGTTGTTTCCTGTTTTTATATTGTTTTTATATAAATGTATTTGTTTTGTTACAACTTTTAATTTGAAGATGGACCAATGTGTACTAAATTCATTCTAAATAAAGAGTGGGTATTTTCTATATCAAATGATTATGGAAATTTATGGGCCCCGGGGTGGGGTATTTGCCTCAATTGCGCAGCCCTGGGGTGGGGCATTTGCACACCAATGTTATCCCTGGGGTGGGGCATTAGCAATACTTTTTCAAAATAGGTCAAATGCCCGGGTATATGCCCGGGTATATGCCCGGGGGGGGGGGGGGGGATGGTCACGCTTGGAATTGACTCATGCATAAGTGCTTCAGCGACATACAATATAATATAAAACAGTTCCATAAATCACAATTATTTGACTGTTTACATAGCAATTGCCAATACAGTGAATACACTCTACAGGTGTATGACCAGCTGCCTGTTGGGTGTTAAATAAAGACTTCTTGACTGCAGGAGGTCTTTTTGCAAAATTATTTTGTCCAATGTCTGAGTGATAAAGGAGCAAGGTCTGTATGAAAGAGCAGAATACAGTACCGCTCAGAAGTAACCTAACAAAATCCGCAGTTAACCTAGGGTGATCTGCAGATGATCATCTGCCGTTGAACCGCTGGTCATCCGCGGATCGTCCTAAGTTGACCCGAGGTTCGACCTCAACCGCTGCTGCGCGGTTCGCATCGCGTCATTTCACGAGTGTAGTATCACAAGAAGTTGGTTATTTCCGAGGTTTAGCGTCCTTCCTTCGCATGTTGTCTGCACTTCTTCGAATTGGCGTTTGTCGTAGCTTGGCAAGTTCGTTTTCAAATACCGTTACCGTGTTTCAATTGATAATGGGAAAGCCATCTCGATACATGAGGGAAAGAATTGTCTCACTGTCGTCTTAAAAAAGTAAAAAAGTCGCTTATTTCCGAAGTTTAGCATCCTTTTCCTTTGCGTGTTGTATTAATCGTTATAAGAAGTTCTGTGTGTTCGACAATCGACAGTTTCTAGCTTTGATATCTAACAACAATGGGAAAACTATCTCGATTATGCGAGCGAATACGAATAATTTCACTTTCTTCTTCTGGAGTGCAGGTTACTAAAATTACAGATCTGCTTCAAGAGGAAGGAATTAAAACTTCGAGATCTGCTGTCAACTTGTTTCTTTCCGGCCCGAGAGGCGATATTGTCGTAGTGGTAGTCTTGATCATGTGCAGTTGCTAAAGAATGAGACAGGCATGGAGTGCGACATATACAGTCATACTCTAGAAATACGTGAAGAACATGCATTTTTCCACCAAAGCGTTCCCACATCTCACATGTACGATTGCGTTCTCACAATACTGCTCTGTTTTGTTTTTGTCTGAATATGTGAAGTCTGTGCCGCATATAAAATATATTACTAGATGGTGATATAAACGCCGTGACTGTGTGTGTGGGTCCGTTCATGCGAGGCATTCCAAGCTCTGTTTCAGAATCATTCTCAGGGAAACATGAAGTGTAATTTTTTGATTTTTTATAAAAATGTATTCATGAAATTTTCTATTCCGAGACTCACTATTGCCACAGACGACAAAAAGAACACTTGCCTGGTTCGCTACTGGCACTGTTGACACTTGGCCTGTTCTGCCACTGCTGACATGCATTCAGAGTGCGAATTAACGTTTCAAAAGTTCATCGCAATAATATGTTGTCTCCCCCCCCCCCCCCGATTTTCCGGTGGCCGTCATGTGGCGGGGGGACTGGGGGGAGACAATCCCCCGTGGATACTTTAACATTTCTGGTATTAAAATACACTGCATTTGCAAAGTTTTAATTAGAATCTTTACTTTCTCATCTAAAGTTTTACTCTACCTCCTATTATTAAAATTAATCATTTGCAGTTCAGTGAAGTAGAGTCTATTAACAGTAGTTCTATATTTAAATTAGTACAAACAGCAGCAATGCATCATGCATGAACTGTACATTTCTTACACAAATCCAAAAATTACATGTAAATATATGTAATACAAAGTATTTAAAATGGATTAATCAATTTAAAGGTACTGACAACTGTAAGAATTAAAAAGTTATTTGCTAGGTTTCATCGTCAGATTCCAGATCATCATTTTCCAAATGTATTAAAATAGTCAGTACGGTGATGTCGATCATGCTATGGCTGGAACAATTCAGTTGTCGAACTTTGGTATTAACCATAATTCTATCGCTGCATCTGGGCAGAAATCATCGATCGACGAACCACGACTTTCTTCGCTGATTCGAAGATTCGTTTCAAGTCGATCGCTACCAAATCGATTACGCGAATCTGTCTTCACCCTTCCCATAGTGCTGAACATTCGCTCAAGTTTTGCATTGGAAAAGGAGTGTTTAATTAACAAAAAAACTTGCATCGCGATTTTCCTAGTTTTTAAACTTTTTTGCATCGCATATTTTAAAAAGTGTATCGTGATGCGTTAATTCGCACCCTGGCATTTGGCCTGCTTTGCCACTGTTGACACTTCACTTGGCCTCGTTTGCCATGCTTGAAACAAAACTGAAGCACTTTGAGTGACTGCATGCATGAGTTGCTCAATATCAAAAGTACCGTAATAGTGGTTAATGGTGCAAAAGTGGTTAATGGTGACCATTAACTGCAAAAGTGGTTAATGGTGACCATCTTCTAGCAGTTCTAGGGCGGTTTAGCCTGACAAAATAAATCGGACACTCATTGATTTGTTTACTTCTCCGGTCACTCACGGGTCACTCTCTTAAAAGTTGTGTACTCCATCATGATTTTCAGGCCTTGCCCTGACAAAAACAGACGCGCTTGAAAAATAACACTCCTCAGTGACCCAAGGCGCTTGTTTTCGCGCACCTACCAAAACAAGAGTAAATGACACATGTCTGCCATATATTATGTTTTTATTATATTAGCAGGTTTAAAAGAAGCCTGCATCACCACCAGTTAGGTAATAACTGTACTGCAAGTAACAAAACAGTAATTTGTAAAACAAAAGCTATCAATCCAAGACCTGCAAGTAAAAATAAAGTTTAAGTTAACGTGTCCGTAAAATTGTTTACTTGAAGATGGTTAAAACAATACAATAGTGCAAGCACGTTTTCCAAGTTTTGAATGAGTAACTGTCTATAATATATACATATATAATAACTATAACTGTTATTCTTCAATTGAAGAAGCACTCGACAAAAAGTCATCTTCGAGTTCTTTGTCACTGCTGACAACTTCCACTTCTTCATCACTCCTGTTTATTGTCTCCATCGTCCTCTCCATGCGGCTGATCTTAGTTGGCGGTTCAACAACGTCTTCAATCTTCTTTACTCGTCACTTCGATAAATAAATTGAAAGAGCCCTTTCAATTATTTCAACCTTTTCTTCTTGCGACCAGTTCTTGTCATTGGCTTTGATCATCATGATGTGGTTAAGAACTTTGTGTGCCAAAGAGAGACGACGGTCAGACAGAATCAATGAAAGGACCGAAAAAGCTCTCTCCACCGTCGAATTTGATCCAGACATGCTGATAACCAGGGAAACAAGCTTGTAAATATTTGGATATTCCTCTCTGCGATATCGCAAAATGTTTTGCCAAATCACGGGCGCTGTCAAATTGTCGCCTGGTTTCCAATAATGCGTTGAGATGAATTTTCTCATTTACCTTCATTCGTTTTCAACTTGATGCATTGAAGTCGGCTTCTTCAAGTGGAATTTTAAAATGAGTGCAAAGAGAAAGTATTTCCTCATTGCCGTAATTAATCGCAGGAGTCCAATACTGAGGATCTAGCCACTGCATGGAGGAAAAAACGGAATTGCTGAAATCTTGAAAACGCCTTTTCAGGATGGCAATAAGGGATTCTGACAGCGTTTTTAGCTTTTTTCCCATGGTATCGATAGACCGATCACTAAAACCAGTGATGTTATCCACTTCCACATCATGAAATTCTCTGTTATGAGGCTTTAGTAGTTCATGTCCAGATTTGCAACATTTGTGCACTGCTACCACACTGCCATCATCCTTTGGTTTGAAGAGAAAATATCGAAGCATGTTGTCAAATCCAACGACAACGTCACTTTCCACTCGGTCTTGTAAATTACTCATGATGGTCAACTCGATTGTTGGACTGACTTGAAATACCATCAAACCGGTCTCCTTCAAAGACCAACGAAGCAGGTCGTAGCGCTTCAAAGACATCAAGCGCAGCGCACATGTTCAAAATTTTACTTCCATTGCGCAACTTCTTTAATAGTTCCAAAACCTTTGCTTTGGTGTCCGCATTTTTGGCATGCACAATGTAATTTTAAAAGGCTGTTATCAATGCGGGAATCATGTGGATAAATCTTCGGTGCCCTTTATCTCTGGCTAACAAAGCGTGTGCCGTTTTAGTGATTGACCGATTATTCTTAATGCTCTGATAGTTTTAATATCAAAACCAGATACTTTAATCATAATTACAGTATATTTTATTATCTATATTGTCAAATTAGTTGATTTAGTCATATTAAATAATATCCAGTAGGTAAGTCGCCATGTAACAAATTATTCAATCTTATTCTGTTACTACCTGTAGTGTATGCATTGTATTTATAGTGACGTGTAGCTCTGTAATGCATGATTACAGTGTGTATATATATTATATGCTCAAATAAAAGTATAAATAATCTAATGTTTACTTATTAAAAAATAGGCTTACATTTGTTAGCATAGCTAAGATTTATTGATATTATTTATCATGATGGAGAGTATACATTTAATACTGTTAGGAAAATTAAAAAGATATAGTCCAATAGCTGTAGGCATGCAAGTTCCTTTTCTAATTCCCTCTAGCACTTTGGCCAATGGAAATTGTTTGTACAATGTATGCTCTCTTGCGCTTGTTGGGAATGAAAGCCTTGCTGCGTATTTGCGTTGTCTTACAAGTTTCGAACTGCACACAAATGCTGCCTTTTATGCTGACCATCCCTTAATTGAATGCCAACACAAACATGGGGCATTCTCCACAATGAAAAATGCATTTGCAATGTGTCTATCTGATACTTCGCTAACTGCTTTTGAAAAAGATGGTCATTATGCAGCGGTGATTGCTGAAGCCAATGTTAATGCACAAAATCATGCATTTCTTCTTTCGTGTGTGTGTTGCCAGTTGGCTTTATCCAGTGTTATTGGTTGCCCTATAGAGTCTTATTTTCCTATTGCTGATGATCATGTCTCACAAGAAGAATGGGATTCCTTACAAAAAATGTTCAACTGCTGTATAAATCCTCGACGAATTTGTAATATGGATTCTGAGAAAATTCATATATTTATTATCTTGCATGGCTAATAATCGGGGCAGTGGCTAGACCATGGCTAGAGCCGGTCTAGAATGGAGAAGTAGGACGACTCCTTCCCTCCACTAGTCTGAGGGGTCATCTTGGGCAAGTGATAGTACCCTCATGCCTCCCCACCTAGGGTTACAGGAAGGGCAGATAGGGCTCTTAAGTCGTGGTGAAGGCAACCCATCTAGGAGAAGGACACTCCAAAATCAAACCGACAGGACATTCGGCAGCAGGGAGTCCTGGTCATAGGAGCAGAAGAATCGTTTACGACCAACGGTCCATAGACGTCGTCGGTTCGCGGAAAACGTTCATCGCATTCGTGCTCGAAACGTCAACGGGAAGCGACAACACAGCCTAGTTAGTTGGCTACTGCGGGGCAGCTTGGGTACCTGCCAATTGTCACGAATTATTCGTTCCATTGGATATCAGGTCCTCAAGTCCAGAGAGAATTGCTACCGGGGGCACGACGGTAGCGAGACTTAACCTACCGTGCGAGATGGAGGTGTCGAAGAAGAAGAAGGCAGGAAAAGACAGCAAAAGAGGCAGTGTAAGGAAAACTCGAAGGAGAGAAAAAGCCCTGTTGCGATGAATCGAATGTGACGGTGGCAGGCGTAAGGTGCTGGAAGCTGCTAGCAGGAGATTTGCACGTAGGCGGCTATGATGTGATGGTCGTGGACATGGTTATGGGTGGAGCCAGTTCAAGGTCCTATCGTAGCGACCGAGTTGCCTTATCTAGGGATGCACAGCTCGCCCCAATTAGGGGACACCCCGATAAAAGGAGGGGTAAACAAAGCCCACTCACCCTTAATTCTGGTCGGCTAACCGTGGTCGGCGGGACTTCTTTCAAATACGGTCGAAATTCAAGGAAAACTTTTTTAAAACTGGCAACTTGGAATGTCAGAACCTTGTTGGACAGAGATGATGCTCAACGCATGCAAAGAAGGTCAGCAGTGGTCTCTAAAGAGTTAGACATAATTGGAGTTGATATTGCAGCCTTACAAGAGACAAGATTAGAAGGCAGCGGCACGATCAAGGAAGACAAGTATACGATATTTTGGTCAGGAGTAGATCCGGGTGAAAGAAGATATGCGGGAGTCTCTTTAGCAGTGAAAAACGACATTTTGAAGAGAATGAATACAACTCCGAGGTCAATTTCCGATAGGATCATTTTGATGAGACTACCGCTGAGTAACAATAAATTCGCGACTATTATTTCGACATACGCACCGACCATGACTTATCCCGAACCGGAGAAAGAGGAGTACTACAGATGTTTAATTGAAATTATTGAAGAAGTTCCAGTTGCAGACAAATTGGTTATCCTGGGCGATTTCAACGCCAGAGTTGGAAGTGACCATGGACTTTACGGGCCGGCACTGGGAAAGTTCGGAAAAGGCAACTGCAATTCTAATGGGGAGCTGTTATTGAACTTTTGTACGCAGTTTGATCTGGTAGTAACAAATACCTACTTCCAGCAGCCCGATCGCAGCTACTACACTTGGAGACATCCCCGATCTAAAAAATTTCATCTTTTAGACTATGTCATAACAAGGAACGAACACAAATCGGAAGTATTAGCTACAAAGGCGATGAGAGGTCCGGAATGTGCAACTGATCACTACATCGTAATATCGAGAATCCGTTTCCATCTGACGTCAAGAGGCAGAATTGCGCCACAAGCGCCGAAAAAGTTCGATGTTGGAAAACTCAAAATAAGTGACGTCAAAGATGATTTCAAAACTAAATTAACGACGAAAGTGCCTGAAATACGACAATTTCAAGACGTTGACGAGAAATGGAATAAAATGAAAGAAGTGGTACAAAAAACGTCGAAAGAAGTTCTCGGTCAATGCAAAAGGAGAAATGATGATTGGTTTGAAGATCATTTTGATGAAATTGAACCACTCTTGGAAGAAAGGAGACAATGTCATCATAGACTTCTAAACAGAGAGACAAGGCAAACGTTGGAAGATTTCAAGAAGGCAAAGGCAAGGGCTCAGAAAAAGACGAGAGAATTAAAAAACAGATGGTGGACAGAAAAGGCAAAAAATTTGCAAAGAATGGCTGAAATGAATGATACAAAAGGATTTTACGATGGTCTAAAGAAAGTCTATGGTCACCGAGCCAATGTTGTCAATGCAGTAAAAAATAAAGAAGGGGCGATTCTATCAGAAAAAGAGGACATCGTGGCTAGATGGAAGGAACATTTCGAAGAATTGCTAAATTTAGTAGCGGAGACTGATGACAACGTGCTAGAAAACCTAGATAGAGGTCCTACCATGCAAGAACTTGATAATGAAATCACGATGTCGGAGTTTGAGGAGTCTCTAAAATCGATGAGCAACGAAAAATCTCCCGGATCTGATAGCATATCTGCAGAAATCTACAAAATTGCTGGGGAAGATTTCAAACTCGAACTTCTGTCCCTTTTCAAAATTTGCTGGGAACAAGAAAAAGTACCGCAAGATTTCAAGGATGCCTTGATTGTTACAATCTTCAAAAAAGGCGACAAGACGTTGTGCGGAAACTATCGCGGCATATCGTTAATTTGCGTAGCCGGTAAAATCTACTCAAAAATAATTCTCAATAGACTTAAATTGTTGTCAGAGAAAATACTACCTGAGAGTCAGAGCGGATTCAGAAGCAACAGATCGACAAATGACATGATCTTCAGCTTGAGACAAGTGCAAGAGAAGGCAGTAGAGCAGGGTAAAGATCTGTATGTTGTATTTTTTTATTTCAAAAAAGCATTCGACATGGTGCCTCGAGAAATGCTTTGGAAAGTGCTGGAAATCCTAGGATGTCCAAAAAAGTTTGTCAACATAGTGAAAGATCTTCATACTGACATGAAGGCAAAGGTTTCGATCTCAGGGACCATCAGTGAAAGTTTCGAAGTGAAGAAAGGTGTTAAACAAGGTGATCCAGCTGCTCCAACATACTTTACGTTATTCCTGACGGCGATTTTAAAACTACTTGAACAGACGACTCAAGAAGGTGTGTACATCAGAAGCAGAAGTGATGGTAAACTTTTTAATCTCGCGCGGTTAAGAGCAGCCGGATGGAGCTGATTCGAGATCTTCTCTATGCGGACGACGCGGGCATGGTGGCGCATTCGCTAGAAGCTATTCAAGAGATAACTTCACGATTCTCGGAAATCACTAAAGCTTTCGGACTCGAAATCAACATTCAGAAAACCGAATTGCTTTTCCAACAAAGTCAGCGCAACCGAGGTGGAGAGAACGAACAACCGATTGTGACTGTAGATGGCGAGGCGCTAAAAACTGTGCATAAATTTAAATATCTTGGCAGTCTCGTCTCAGATGACAATAAAATTGATGATGAAATTTCGCATCGCATACAGATGGCGACTGCAGCATATGGAAAATTACAGAAGAGACTTTGGGATAGTCATGACATTTCCATAGCAACAAAACTTTCAGTTTTTAAAGCAGTGGTGCTATCCGCTCTATTATACGCCACAGAAACTATGACTCTGTATCGCAGACACTTTTAAATAAATTTGAACAATTTCCAAATGAGACATCTTAGGCAAATGCTAAAGATCCACTGGTCAGACAAGATCCCCAACGTAGAAGTTTTAAGAAGAGCCGCTATGCCCAGCGTAGAAGCAATGGTAACAAAAGCTCAGCTCAGATGGACTGGACATGTGATACGGATGGAGGAAGAAAGGATACCGAAGATCCTCCTGTATGGTGAGCTAAGAGATGGTAGGAGAAACGTTGGTGGACAAAAATTACGTTACAAAGATGTCATAAAACGACATCTGAAAAAAATCGACTATAACTTAAATATGTGGGAAAACGATGCGAAGGACCGAACCATCTGGAAAGAAGTCGTCACAGATTCAGTGGCAAAGGTTGAAGAAAAGCGTCGCGAAGATTATCATCGACGAAGTCATTCACGCCATGGAACTCTCGTATCGAATATTCAGTGCAATAGATGCGGACGCAATTTTATTTCAAACGCGGGAAAAGCGTCGCATGTGAGGGCGAATAAATGTGGATAAGCTCGACACTTCAGTCATCATCGAAAACGATGGACGATCGACGACGACGACGACGAAATTGACCGTAACCCAAAAGCGTACTTGGAAACCGCATGTGCACTAGTTACTTGCTTGCGTATTGTTACTCAGTTTCTGCTTGATGCAATCAATATTTTGTGGCTGCAGTTTTCCTGCCATCCTGGAAGTTTGTAAACTGGAAAAACGCGTCTTAAATATCTACAAATCTACCATCCAGAAAGACTCTAAATCTGTCGGAAATAAGCAGGAAATGCCATTTTAAAACCTTCATTTTCAAAAAAATTCCGGGGGACGGCATACCCTCCGACCCCCCTAGATGGGGTGCGCCTACGGCGCACACCGGACTACTTAATTGGTGAGCACCTGTCAGATTTTACTCTAGATCCGCCCCTGCATAGTCCATGCCTTTCTTAATAGAATCAGCGTCTGTCCCTCCATAATCAGCCGCCATTTCAGCCAAGGATGTACTTCCTGCAAGCACAACTGCTACTTTTTCGCTTATCGCGTTGGCAATGGAACTGATGAATTAATTCTCGTGCTGCCTTTCCATCTTGCGTTCCTTGAATTAAATTTGTGCGAAAGCCCTGTTTTTCTCTCCCAGCCACCTGTCACTTTTATCTTTTTTCTTCTCGTTACTTTGTTATTTATGTGTAATTTTTGTGGCGAATGCAATAAATAAATGAACTCCATTTTGCTTTTGACACTTTACCAAAACAGAGAAATGACTTGACGGCATACTTGGCGTCATGGCTAGTTCATAGTCATACGCGGTGCGAATCAGTTTCCGTAGGCCTCACGTGAATAGGTCTCGACACAAGAGGTGATCGTTGGCTGAATTCTTGGGTATGTACTAAAACCCGAAACGAACGAAACGAAACGACGAAACGAAACACAAAATTCAGTTCAAAAATACCAGTTCGATCGCTTCGAACATATTTGGAATCAGGGCCACTTTCACGAACGATTTCTTCGCGAACAATACACAAAAAATATAGGAGGGTAAAATATAGCGCAAAAGAAAGCCAAGAAAATTCTTCACAAGATTTGCCAATATTGTATCAATAGAAAAGTTACGGATATATCGAAAATATTGTAAGTTTTATTTAACACCGTATTTGTTGACATTATAAATGACAGTGTTAACTCTGTTTTCGCATAATCATTGTGCGCATTTCATTCAAATTGAAAACAAATTTACAATTCATGCCAACAGGAAGAAAAATTCGACTACCTCATTGTTGTTTTTGATGGCTGTCAATTTTCCATGGGGCATTCATCATACACAAGGGGAATATGCGGTTAATTTGTCTGGAAGCGCGGACAGTTTCACAATTTTTAAGCGACCTAAATCAGAGATCACACTTTTGGGTTTTAGTTTAACCGGTATTGAAAATGGAGATTTTGAATTCAGCTCAGCTTATACTATTATCTTAGTATAGTTCACATAAGAGCAATCAGTTACACGAGAAGCATGTTGGATAACAATGCCAATGATATAGTTCATCAAACAATATTTTTGAAGTACGGATTTGGAGTTTTGAAACATGTCAATGGACCATCACCGCTGAAGTGAATATTACTCCTTTTTAAAGTTTTTGCCTTGTGTCCGTGTTTAGGCTCGTTTCAAACGTCGAATTTATCATGTGTCGAATGCAATACTTCGCATTATATGCACGTGATAAGATCGACCACAATATTATTTTAAAGTTCGACCGCTTTGGTCAGATAATTTATCATGTACAGTATCTAGGTTCGACACATGATAAGTGCGACGTTTGAAACGGGAATGTCAGTATAATATAATATACCAGGAGTTTAAGAAACATGCGACAGCAAAACATGCCGTTGGGTCAATATACGGCTTGAAACAACAGTAATAACATAATCGTAAATTGTATCAAAATGCCCGTTAAATTTTCTTCTCCTAAAATGCATTCACGCAATAATAGTTATTTGGTAAGACTGTTTCGGGAGATATTATTGTTAACGTTATTTGATAAATTCCAACATAACAGGCTTTGTGCATTTGTACCAACGTCGTAGTCGTTGTCAGGGGTTCAACCATGAAATCTGCAGAATACAGAGACTAATAAGAATGACTTGTTTTGATCTTGCTACAGCAAGTTAATTGACGTCCCGGACGAACTCGGAACCCGAAGCGTTTAGTCGGCTGTTGCGGTTAGATGTGTAGACCACAACCTAACCGCTACCTCACCGCAACCTTACCGCAACCTTACCGCAACCTCACCGCATCTCCACCGCTACCTCACCGCAACCGCAGTGTTAGGTTACTTCTGACTGGTACTGTATGTGGCAGTCAGCATGCAAAATTGAGCTTGAGCTGCCTACAAACCTTTCTGGCAAGTATGGCCCTGTACAAGACTCCATAAATTGGACTCCATAAATTGGACTCCATAAATTGGACTCCATAAATTGGACTCCATAAATTGGACTCCATAAATTGGACTCCATGATTAAACAGTTAAAGTGTCACTAAGACGAAAAAGTGACCTCAAAAGTTTCCCAAAATTAAACTTCCACAAGTTTAATTATGACCTAAATACTCTCTATGCAAAATTTGAACTGATTTAGACAAGCAGTTTGAAAGTTATAAGCTTTTAAAGTTCTGAAATATGCGTCCGCCATTAAAATTTTCTCGGTCGTGAATTTTGATGCCTGAGAAGGTTCTGACGTCATCTTCTTAACAACATGCGTTACTATGGAAGAAAACAAGGAGATAGTGTACGAACAAGGAGATAGTGTAGTTACGAAAATGTCGAATTCTTCAATATCTAGTCGTTCTTCTGGCTCATGGACCGACATGGATTCTTCTGAAACATCGTCGAATTACATAACAGCAAATTCTGACGAGTCTGATTCTGAAAATCGCCCACACGATAATACTGTCGAACCTCTTGCTTCAGAAGAAGAGATCGTTGCATACGAACAAAACCTTGCTGAAGAAGAGCGCAACGAAAACGTTTTACAGCAGCGTTTCAATGCCGTTGTCGATGTTACTTCTTGGTAAGTACATTTTTTATATACTGGTGCTAAAGAAACAGTAAGAGTGTGTTTTTTAATGACGCGCTTTGTATTTGATTTGACTTTAATGGTGAAGCCAGAAGAATGTCGCTGTTGTATGGAGATTGATCAATGCCGCTACAAAATGTCACCATTCGAAAATAGTGAGAGCAAGAAATGTATCATTGATCACCCGGGCTACAACGACATTTGTCTAAATGAATGGATTCTGGAGACAACTGCTTTGGGCTTGAAGACAAAAGCACGTAGAAATTATGCTTCTGTGTTTAGAGAAGGGCAGAAGACCAGAACAGAGTAAGATTTCAATACAGCGACTTTTCTGTATTCAGTATGATGTATGTAGCTTTTGGTTTATCTAATTTTATCTCAATATAATGTATTTCCAGGTTTTTACGAGCAGTATCTTACAGGCAGTTGGCGCCTTGTCTGGGCACTTGGACAGCACAGCACTTGAGGGGTTAACAAAGTTCAAAGAGCCAGTGATGGCAATCTATAGCGAAGCAATAATATAATACAGAAAATAGTAATTTTGTTAAAATGAAATACATTAATTTTACCGAATTTTATCTAATACCGTTTCTAGCATGAGCTACATGTATCGCCATTGGGTTCGCGTTAAACTTACAGTTACAGTATAATGTTGCTATTTTGAAACATTGTTGGTCATTATTTTAGAATTTACGCACCGAATTGTTAGTATCATTAATTCATCGCCACAGTGTTCTTTCGCCGTAGTCTGTTTTACTTCAAGGATGTCTTTTAAAATCTTACCATTTGAAAGAAAGTAAAAGCGTATCAAATACTAAAATAATCCGCTTACGGTGAAAGTATTATAACCGGATAAAGACACGAGACAAGAAATGTTTACGTCGTTTTTTTCCAGATGCTAGGTACAGAGTCACGCTGAAGACGCCGAGAAACTCCTTTTGCGTAGTAAGCTCGCTCAAAACATTCATCGGAAAAATGATCCGAACAAACCATAAATCGTCCTCCCGGGTTAAAATTTGCGCGCTTTATTCGAACAAATATAACCCAGAGTGTACGTAAATTTGGGTTTAAAGGGCTGATATGCAACGCTATCCCATTATATGGATCTGATATATTGCTACAGTCCTGCACGACACAGCGCGTTGATGGCATAATAAATCTTGTAACTTTTAACCCGCGACCTTCTATATATTCTACTACACACGGTTTGCGTTCAACGCGTTGTCAAGGTGGTTGTTAAGAATATGACATCACAGACCTTCTCAGGTTACTCTTCTCTTGCGCTTCAGACATTTTAATGGCGGCCGTCAAATTTGAAATTTCAATTTGTAATAACATCGCCGCTTTTACGAATTTTCACATGAAATTTCGCCCAGTAAGTCGTGGGAAGGTAAACTTTACAATAATGAAATAAAAATGAGGGGTGAAAATTTCATCTTAGTGACACTATGAATATTAATTTCATTTTTGGCTTTTCATTTTTGAGGAGGGAATTTCTAAACATCATGTATGGCATGTTTTCTTGATTTACTTGTGGATGTACTCTTTAAGCTTTCTTTAATATATGCACTATATATTAGAATATATAAGAAAGAATATATAAGAAAGTTCTTTGCATTCACTATTACACTTGAAGTTGCTTCACACAGCTGAGCATCTCAACTTTTTAATGCAGTCACATCTACTTTTTACACTCTACATCTATTTTTTAAGAACACTCGGCTCATCCACAATTTGTGATCATTAACTCTGCATGCCATTATGTACTCATTGATTTCCCATGGCAATTTTTGTTTAATTTTTGTGCTTGAGTATGAAATTTGTAAATTTGTTTCGTGCACCTTGTATATATATTGTAATTGATCTGTATTTACTGTATTTTTTCTAGGCAAAAGCAAGCACCACACGTTCTCCACCCATTAGCATAGCAAATTACTTTACACGGTCAATTTTGCCTGAAACGATCGAACCTAAGCCTAACCAGCAAGGATATTTGCCCATTGATGCTCCTGACTTACATATAAAGAAAAGTCTGGTTGGACAAAGTGTAGAAAGAAATTTTCAAAAAGATTATTACAGAGAAAGTGTTATTGATGTACAACAACCTAATGGCTGTAAGGATAATGGGAATTGCAATTCAACTAGTCATCAAGTTCATCATCAATGTAATGATTTGCAAGATGGTTTTTCTCACCAGAGTGATGGTAGTCATATAGAAGATGGTAGTACAGGTACATGTAGTCTTAAGCATCATGGTGATGTTACTACTGAAGATAACCATGTTGACAGCAATGGTAATGGTGATAATAATGGTAACTGTGTGAACAGCCTTAAGCTACCACAACCAAATAAGTCAAAATGGAACTTCACTTGGAAAGCGACAAAAAGAAATTCAAAAACAAAAACAGTAGATTCTGGTGATGAGGATTTTGACCATGAGGAATGTGTTGATCTGGTTGCCGTTCATGGCAAAATTCACTCGCACAGAACTCTGTGTTCTAAGGCGAACAGCAAAAAGAGGAAGAAAATTGAACGGGGACATAAAAAGGCAAATGAAGATCCACCAGTTTTATCAACGGACAATCTTGAAACCCCAGACAGTTCAATGAATAATGTTAATAAAGAACAGTCTATAAATACAGATGATACAAACACGTCTCCCTTAATTATAAATGGTAGTGTCATGGTTAGTCATGGTGACAACAGTCCAAAACCAAAGCAAAACAATCACTCTGACAATGATATCAATGATTGTGAAAGTGATCCCAAAGATTGTGCCAAAGATATTAAAGATGGGGAAGATTTAGGTAACTTATTACCATTGCCATTGACTCCAAAATTGGGACCTGACTCTTGTGATATGGAACAAGAAAAAAGTAGGAAGAGTGTTTTTGATGTGCTAATGCAAAGATCTCGAGACAGGACATCAACGATACAAACGTCTCCAGAAGCTATTTGTGAAAAACCTGAAAAAAATATGACGAATTTCACTAAAACTGACATCTTACAAGGAAAAATTGTCGTAGTGGGAGGGAAGGATTGTGAAAAATCCAGAATTGGAAGTGTTTCCGAAAACGGCAAGAACAAGCTTAAGGGGCCAAAAAGAAGTTGTAAAAAAAAACAAGCAAAAGGTAAATCCTTTCATGCTCGTAATCTATCAGATGATATTATACAGAATGAATCAGAGGATTGCGGAATGCCTGCTGAGTGTGCTACGAGGCGAAGTAGTAGAATATTAGCGTCGATGTCCAGAAGTGGGGATATATTCAATAGTTACTCGGAAAAACTTGAAGAATCTTCCCAAGGCAGCAATGCTTTTGGAAAACGTAGAAAGGGAAAGGGGTCTTGCCATGAGGCTGACACCATACAGAAGGTTATTGATGAGAATGGAGAAAAGAAGAAGAAGAAGAAAAGTAGCCATCTGAATAAAGACGAAATAACCCCATTGAAAAGGTAAATTATCTGCCATTTTACTCCATATTTTGTTCATTAAGTATATATATATATTGGGATAGTTTCCGGGATTGTTTCCAGAAGTGGCTGTTAGTTTATATATTTGTCAGTAGTTGTATTATTAACGTTGTAAGAAAAATGCTGTTATGATTGTTTACCAACATTTTGATTTGGTAGGGAGAACAAAGGAATTCAAATGGATTGCGAACCATCTGTTTGCAAGAACGAAGAAAAACTTTCCAACGCTGACAAGATTAAATCTGGTGATGCAAAAGAAGTGCATTCTCCCCCCAAAAATAAAGGTAAACGAGTTAGGGCTATTAGGATTATTTTCGGGAAGGCTTATATTCGGAGGGCTTATTTTCGAAGAGGGCTTATATACACGAATCGCGATTCCCGCAAAACGCAAGATTTTACCGCACATTCTCGCATTAATTCGCGGGATTTTTTATAGGAGTATTATCCCTACCAAAAATCCTAAAATCTTGCGTTTTGCGGGAATCGCGATACGTGTATTCGGGAGGGCTTATTTTCGCGGGGGCTTATTTTCGCGGGGGCTTATTTTTGGAGAGGGCTTATTTTCGAAGAGGGCTTATTTTCGAAGAGGGCTTATTTTCGGAGAGGGCTTATTTTCGGAGGGGGCTTATTTTCGGAGAGGGCTTTTTTTCGGGAGGGCTTATATTCGGAGAGGGCTTTATTTTCAGGAGGGCTTTATTTTCAGGAGGGCTTATTTTCAGGAGGGCTTATATTCGGAGAGGGGCTTATTTTCAGGAGCTTATTTTCGGGAGGGCTTATTTTCGGAGAGGGCTTATTTTCGAAGAGGGCTTATATTCGGTGAGGGCTTATATTCGGAGAAGGCTTATTTTCGCGGGGCTTATTTTCGGTTGGGCTTATATTCGGCAGGGCTTATTTTCGGTAGAGCTTATTATTGGTGGGAATATTGAATTTCAAAAATGCTCTGACTTATTGTTGGATGGGATTATGCAGATAACATTTTTCATGGTACAAATAAGGATATCTACATCTACATGTGTTAAGTCGGTAAAGTCCTTTTCGACATCGCACCAACTATGTAAAACTAAAAGGTATATTTACATTAAATATTACGTTATTAAAATTAACGTTGAAATTAGAGAAAGAGCTAACAAATTAGCAAGCTCAGATTTAAAAACTTCTATGGAGTTTGAAACGACTACAGTAAAAACTCGCTAACAAGAACCTACCATTATTAAGAACAGCAAGAATTTGTTTATATAAGAACAACTAGACCTATCCCAGGCTTATTGGGTAAAATGTAGGTTCTTGTTAGCAGGTTTTTGCTGTACGTCTTTCGGTATATAATGCCTAGTAAGTCATAAAATGAAAATGAAAACTCAGACCACCACAAGAACACAAGATGAAACAAAAAGGGTCTAACCTTTAATTTTCAAAACCGTGACCAGCTGCCGGTCGTGTAGTCACTTTATAAAAATAAAAATGCTAAGTTCTCAAAAGAACTGGATATAGTATAAAAAAGAGAAACACGAGAACTTCAATATGTCAAAAAATACTTAAGGTGGCTCCCTACTGTTTCTTGAAAGGTGGCAAAAATGCAAATTTCAATCTCGAAAAGTGCCCATGGATCCAATTATTTTTCACAAAAAAATCATGTTTTTTTAGTTTTTAAAAAAATTGGATCCACAGAATTTTTTTTAAATTTGCCTATTCATCAATTAACCTAAAAGAAATGTTTAAATGCAAAAAATGGGGTCACCGACTCGTTTGCGAAATAAATTAGATAAAATGTTCATTTTCGGCCATTTTGAAACGTCACTGTTGTCATAGCAGCAGACGAAACACTTTAACCATTAATAGTATTTGATGTCCTGAAAGTTATTCTATGCATAGCTTTAGTTTCAATCTTTTCCGAAATATCCATGGGCACTTTTCGAGATTGAAATTTGCATTTTTGCCACCTTTCAAGAAACAGTAGGGAGCCACCTTAAGTAAAATATAAAAGCAACTTGTGTATTTTCATTGACGATGTTACCAGACGATGTCAAAAATACGTAAATACTTTAACTTAAATATTTTTCGTTTAAAACACTGCTACGAGTGTTTTGAACGGCTTCAAAATCGACTGCATCTAAATAACCATGTTTACCAACTATTTGAGTGATTCAAGCCATTTTCGCCGAAAAAATCGAAGGAAAAGTTTATGTAAATCAGGATGAATCTTTATCACATATAAAGACACGATATGGTCATGATTTTCCTTTGTATTTTCGGCATGAATTATTAATGAGTAGGTAGCCGCATGTAGAGCTTCAAATAAAATGTAAAAATAACAAACGTTTTCGTCTTGATCAAACGCTTTACAAACGTTTCTGAAAAGCAAAAATCCCTTAAGGACTTTAAGGCCTTAAAGTCCTTTCTTATTCCTTTCAGTTGTACAAACTGAAGCAAAACAAGTAATTTCTCTATCCAAACACAGTTTTCTCACTGTCAGTGTGTAAAAGGTTTCCCTGAGTTTGTTATTTTTTACCCACGACCCTCGTTTCCGAGAAAAAGCTCTCTATTATTTATCCCATGGCGATGTGAATGTATATCTAAATCGTTGGTAAATGTACTACCATCCTTAATGTAACACAAATACAGCTGCTTGCTCGTTAAGCCAATGAACTACTGCAAGTCAAGCTAATGAACTACTGGGACCGTATTGCATCTGGAAGTAAATATTAGCCTCCATAATAAGCCTATGAAAACGTGGTGGTATGATGTGATGGTACGATACATGGTTGATCGTCAAGGTATCGAACCTGTAACCATTGAGCTTTAACCATTGAGCTACGGACACACAGATAGAGACTGAGAGATATACATGTATATCAGTAATACTTTTGCAGCAATTTGAGCAAACTTTTTCATCTAATTCTACAAAGTAGCTTCTCTTCTAGCCTCTATATAGTCGTACTAATATACAATTGGAGAAAAACATTAAATTTAGCAACGCTTGTTTTGATTTTAAAGCCCCCGGTTCTTACGCCTCTGGACGATACATATAGACTATCATCAATCTCAAATCCTCAGAAAATGTTTCTGAGTCCCGGACAGGAATCAAACCTGTGGTATGATGTCTCGCAAACTTATCGGGTTTTCGAATTGACGACGAATCGTAAGTGGAAGCTACAGTAAATACTGGTACTCGTATTAGAGGTCAAGCTTCTCAAACTCATTAACAATTCATGATGAAAATTCAAAAGAAATCAATATTTAACGAGTATTTAGAAATAAGAGGAAAATTACGGCTAAATTTCGCTAACTTTAACCTCGATTTTCTCACAAAATATGGATTCGTTTGAGAAGCAAGTTCTAGCACTCGTAATTGTTCATCCTCTGATGTCTAAATACGGACAAACCGGTTAAAAAAACTCTCCTGCGCCTTGTATTTTCAATCGCCTTGTCCGTATTTAGAAATCAGAGGAAGAACGCTTACTCGTGTTAGAACTATTACTTAACGTCTAATACCCCGTTTACACTAGCAGTTTAGCCCAGGCCGAGCCTAGCCCAGGCCGAGCCCAGTTTGTGTTTACACGCAATTTTCAAAGCAATCATATTGGGTCTTTATATTTCGTGTGTAAACGCAAACTTGGGCCGAGCCTGGGCCAGATTATAGTAAACTGTTACTGCGCATGCATGTTCGCACGCTGTTTATCTCCAACACCGCGGGTTCTAGCAAGAGCTGAGAGAGCTCGCAAACCTACAAACAATAGTGACTGTGAGACGATCATTCTGACATTATAATATCAGAATGAACGTCTCACAGTCACTATTGTTTGTGACCTTATTGCGAATGTTCGAAAAGAAAAGAGTGACACAAGAACGCCGTAGGAAGCGAACACAACAACAGAGAATTCGTAGATACAACAAGTTCCGATCGAAGCAGAAAGCTTTGGTGATCAAGATAAGCATGTTGTCTTTTACCGAGACGTGTTGACAGAGCAATCTGGTGCAAGGAAAGAAGTTATCATTGGTGGGAAAATATCGTTTTAAATACTTTTACTGACTATGACTGGATCGCTAATTTCAGAATGCGAAAAGTCACCTTTGAATATGTGTGTCAGATGCTTGATGCATGGTTAAAGAAGAAAAACACACAGATGAGGACATCCATCCCTATCCTTATCTGTTTTGGGTTTTTCCTGAGGATAGGGTTTTTCCTTGCATTGCTCAGGTGATCGTGCATACCCTTCCTTTAACATCCTTTCAGATATTGCGATGTGATATCAACTTCTTCCTCGAGCAATTGTCAAGCTGTTGTTGAATGCGTTTGTCCGACCAAATGGAAATGAGCATGAGTACTTCATCATTACTCCAGGTTGCACCTCTGTCTGGCTTAGACATGACTTCGGCTTCTATATAAACACTATCACAATGGTATAATTTCGGTAGTCATTTACATCTCAACTTTGCGAATTTCCGTCCGTAAAATTGCAGTTTTACGCATGCGTGTAAAAAACTAGCCCGGGCCGAGCGCTGTTTTGCGTTTACACTGTAAAATCCGAGGCCGGGCCGGGCCGGGCCTAGGCCGAACCCTACCCAACGACCAGGGCTACTTTTAACCCAGGCCGAGCCTGGGTTAACGCGTTTACACTGGAAAAACTAGCCCAGGCCGGGCCCAAACAAGGGCTCGGCCCGAGCTAGTTTCGCCAGTGTAAACGGGGTATAAGCCTCCATAATAATGCTAATAGGAAGTCTAAATACTTCATAGTTCTAGTGTTCGTGCTCAACATTTTCAATAGTGATCCATATTTGATACGTGTGAGTTTGTTGTTATTCTATTCTGATTGAAACTATATTCCATCTTATGTGCACTTTTTATGTGTAGGCACAGGACCCGTTGCAGCAATTTTCCTTCCTGGTGCCTGGCGGAGGGGCAAACAAAAAGTTGAGCAAGAACAATTACAGGAATCCTTAGTAGAGGTAGATGAAATCAGTAAAGGTCCTGATCTGAACAGTATTTCCCAGGACACCATTACGGTATTCGAAGAAAAAACCAACAGCTTTTCGGTGAAAGACGCTAGCCAACGCCTGCAAGAGTTTATGGGAATGTTTAAGACGCTACCACCCGTGATGTCTAATGTTGAAGTAGTCCAATTAATTGATGCTCCGTTCCCGGTAGTAAGCCACGTTCTACAAATTGACAATGAATTACAACAGAAGTGGAATTTACCTGCGGTTAGCAATCGATATGTGAAAGAGGAATTTTTTATTTGGACAGGTAAGTTAAGGTGTCCTTGAGACGAAATATGATATATTGATTCCTGTCATTTGTTATCATGGAATATAATTTTAGGTTAATAAATGTTCACATTTTCCAAAAAAGATGAACAACAAACATTCTATCTTTGTCCGGGATTTTTCTCATCCATCGATTGTACCAACCTCGTACCCAGGGTCTTCTCAGTGCCCGGGGAGGGAGCGCCCGGGATGGGAGGGGAGTGGAGCGAGGGAAGAGAAGACCCTGGTAAAGGCTGGTCACGTGACTCCAAGGATATTGGATTATTTTGTAACCTGGCTTATTCTCGCTTATATCAGTCCGGGGGGCCGGTCGCTATGAAAACATACCACAAACTTCTATAATTGAAAGTATAAACAGTATATGGATAATTTAAAAATATTACAATTTATTGGAAAGACAGTACGGACTGCAGACAGAAGTTGAAAGATGGTGGATTTACGGACATTTGTTACTGTCATAAGATAAACATTAGGGACTTTAAGATCTACGACGGCAACCTAGGACGGGGACGTCGTTCAAACAAAAGAATATTCATGCGAAACAATAAGAATGAATAATTTTTATTCCCAAGAGTAATTTCAACGCGGTTCTCGTTCTGTTTACAACGCCACTGAGAGCATTTTCACGTCTTTAGGACGACGGTAACTCGCGGAGAGATGAGAGATGTGACTTAAGACTGACTTAAACACAGACACTATAATCGTTTTAGGAATATTGAAGCGTTTTGGAGATCATAAAACAAGCTTGGAGTGTCAAATACGCTAGTCAATCGACCGTGGTTTCATTCAAATGCTAAAATTATTGCATGCTTTTACTGCCGTCGCCGTCCTAGGTTGCCGTCGTAGATCTTAAAGTCCCTATATGATCAACGCCAGAACAGTTCGAATTTACAATTTTAATACATTCAGACTATGACTATTATTTTAAATACTATAATCATGTTTATCTTATGACAGCAACAAATGTCCAGTAAATCAACGTATTTTTCGAAGTAATCCACCTTATTTTTTCACGGTCCGTATCCTACCAAATCCTGCTTTCTGATTGGCTAACGAGCGGTCCGTATGAGCCCATACGGACCGCTCGACATAATTTCAGTTTTAAATGCCTTTTATAAGCCGTAAAATATTCTAAAAACATTTGAAAATGAACTATATAAGTGATTTTTTTATCCGATAGAGACTTAACTCTCAATTTCCTTTGACGAAGAAAAAGCACAGACTTTTCTTTTTTGTCCACTAGAAATACTGATACGACCAAAAAAAACAAGTCAGGATATTAAGGAAAAAATAAATAAATTATTTACCGTTTTGGTCGGTCCGTATTGAGAAATATTTCCCTTGGTCTCAAAAACGTCCCTCGGGCCATTTTTGAGACCTCGGGAAATATTTCTCCATACGGACCTCCAAACCGGTAAATAACATATATATCTTTCAAGGCTTTCAACTTGCCTGCAGTCCGTACTGTCTTTCCAATAAATTGTAATCTTTGTAAATTATCCATATACTGTTTATACTTTCAATTATAGAAGTTTGTGGTATGTTTTCACAGCTATCCGGCCCCCCGGATGATACAAGCGAGAATAAGCCAGGTTACAAAATAATCCAATATCCTTGGAGTCACGTGACCAGCCTTTACCAGGGTCTTCTCTTCCCTCGCTCCACTCCCCTCATATCCCGGGCGCTCCCTCCCCGGGCACTGAGAAGATCCTGGGTACGAGGTTGCGATTGTACTGCCCTTGTTCTCTCAACTGTTTATGAAAATATAGGCTGCAATTTATGCAATTTAAGCAATTTAAATTTTAAATTTAAGCAATTTATGCCCTTACAACGTTTTTGTAAATAATCTTGCATCACGTGTTCATGACGTCGTCAAAAAGCGTTACAAATACATAAAACAGCCGTAACTTCTCCACTATTTGTCCGATTTTCACATATAAACTATGTTTGTGTTCGCCTTGAAAACTAGCTTCCAGTGATGTATATCGCGTTACACGGGTTTCTAGTGGAAGTAGATCATAAACACGCCTCAATATACCAATACGTTGGTTGCACTTTTTGAAGACGACGATAAATTCTGATTATTTTTTATGCCAGCTTGCATAATGCAACAGACTATTCTCAAATTTCATCCAATGCCCCCCTCCCCCGAACAATGGCTCGAGGTTGGTAATGAAATCGTAATACATTAATTATCTTTCTTCTCCAGCCTCGATTTCAAGCCATTGTTCATTCCATTGAAGCAAATTAGGGAAGTGTGTATTAGTTTAGTTTAGCTTAGGTAAGGTTTGAATTTTGGGTACACCGCATTTATTGTTTATTCCTGTCCTGTTGACGAGAGTCTTCTTTAGAGCAAATGCCAACATCCTGTTATTGACCATCATCCGCCGTCATTGACCATCATCCGCCGTCATTGACCATCAGGCTATCAGCCAATTCCACTGACCATCATCCACCCTCATTGTTTAGTTTAGTTTATTATGTTTATCACTCTTTTGGTGAAGGGAATACCCCCAACAGGCTAGAATCCCAATTGATACGGCTCTGAGGACGTAGTATTTGAAGTCGTTATCCGAGAAGACCCGAAAGTCTTACCATTTGCTGGTATTATTGCAAAGACGACACTTTCTCCTTGATTGTTTGTAAGACCCTGCATGTCTGACCCAGGATTTGAACCTGTGTCTCCCATCTCATAGACATGTGTACCACTAGACCACAACAGCTGGTTACTGCCGCCATTATTTGAGTTGTGTTTCCCCACCGATGTCCGTAGTTTCTCATTGATGTTTGCTCTAATTTTCTTATTTTCTAGATGTCGAGTATAATAAGAGCAGGGAATTAATGTGTTTATCTGAACTTTTGCTTGACAAAGTGCAAAAAGAGAGGACCTTTAACTGGAAGGTATGTGTTTTGTGAGATGCGTAGTGGTACAAATACAGAGGGTGACAAAGAAAGTAGCCATCCTTGAAAACAAGGTTAATTTGTTATAACTTTTATAATAATATACAGGGAAATGTTTCTCGCTGATTCGAGTGCAGTTAATCCCAAACAATGCCAAAATATGTTATCACAGAGCAAAAACTTAATATCACAGTGCTAAAACTTGTTATCACAGTGCAAAAACTTGTTATCACAGTGCAAAATCGTGTTATCAAAGTGCAAAAATCTGTTATCAACCAGGCCTTATCCAAAATGGTAGCCAATATTGGGGTTAACTCATTAGGCGGGGTTAACTCATTTTTTCTTTATTGTTTTTGGGTTAGTGGTTATTTACATGGTTACGTGACAAAATTCTGACGAGTACATAGCTCCCCTTTTAGCTAATACTGGCGGCCATTTTGAAACACAGGAAATTTCAAAAAATGAGCCCAAAATATTGTTCTGCATTCAAATCACCTCTTTGACGTCACACGTTAGATTCGGCATAGATTCTAGAGATGAAAAAATCATTGATCACGCTTTCAGAGGAGGAAGTTGACTCTAACTCAAACATCAGTAATATTTCCACAGCTAAGCATTCAAGCACCACAAAAAACATATCGATATTATCGACGACTCTAACGTGTGACGTCACAAGACTGCTGCTTCGGTCCTCAGACTCCGGAAATTTTTTCTATCAAAATAGCGATGTTTGAACGTCGATAAAAGTACTTTCCCGTACCGAGATTGAAAAATTGATATGATCACCATAATATCCAGCGCATCACGAAGCACTAAAGTGGGTCATAAAAACAAGTAAAAAAAAGAGTTGAATTTATCGTTCCATAGACATTTTAAGTAAACATTCTGTTGTTTTAGAATTTTCAAACTAAACAATTCCCTGGAATGAGTGACATTGAGAAGGAAGCAGTGGTTGTGTACTTGAAGAAAGTCTACCCTGGTGTTTCTATGAAAAAGTTGTTCCGGAGATGTCATCTTCAATTAGAACGGTGTAGAAAGGCAGAGCTGGAAGCTGGGAATTCTGCCCACCATTTTGTCACCAAGAACAACGTTGAATCCAATTTCACTACCAAAAAGGGTAAATATGGTTCACTATTTGGGGGCATTGTATTGTGTACTATTACTTTTTGTATGTGTTTTGCCGTTGTATGTTAATTATAATTTGTGTGGTATAAATATTCCGATATGGTTCTCCTCAGCCGTAATTACGATAACGGCTTTAACTTCATAACAGTTAGGACTTAGGGCAACGTGCCAACTAACTTCGGGGATAGCTATATAGATGTACTAAAATACCCTAGCCGAGATCTGCAAGTCATTCGTCTATTGCGAGGATTGAACTTCTACAAACCACGAGAACCCTCAGATGACGGAGCACGTTGCGACAGTGGCTCCATTTCCAACACTATCCCCATACCTTGTAAATTTTATATATATATATATATATATAAATATATATCTGGGGTGATATATAATTGATTACTGCTAACAATTCATCTATCTAACAATTTACCACCCCCTCTCTTCCCTATTGAATTAAATTCCCTTCCCAATTTCCTTCTTTGCTTTATGATACTTAAAGGGACACTCCACCCCAAAAACAAGTGTTGCTTAAATGAAAGTTCTTTGTCGCCTCACAACGGGAATTAGTTTTCGTCTAATCGTTTTAGTTTTAGAGAAATTTCGCTTTGTTTATCGTATTTTTGGTAAATTGAAGGCCGCCATATTTGTGCAAATGCGGTCGCTCCCATTAATTTTTGACGTCATTGAGTGATAGAAATACTTTGAAAGAAATCCTTCACAATAGCGTGAGTAGAAATGCTGCACAATAGACTAAGACCACGTTATTGTCATGCTATTGTGAAGGGTTTCTTTTCAAAGTGTTTCTATCACTCAATGACGTCAAAAATTAATGGAGCGACCAACATCGTTCCCAGGCCCATTTTCAGAACAAAAATGGCGGCCTTCAATTTACCAAAAATACGATAAACAAAGCCAAATTTCTCTCAAGCTAAAACAATTAGAAGAAAACTAATACCCATTCTCATGTAAGGAGACAAAAAACTTTCATTTAAGAAACACTTGTTTTTGGGGTGGAGTGTTCCTTTAAAATTCCGGGGTATTAAGCGATCGAATTCCCGCGGTACATAAAAAACCCGACCTGAACTAATAATACTTTTTATTTACTTAGTGAACCAATCAGCTTCCAAGAAAAAGGCATTTACAAAGATATCTGAAAATAAATCATGCACTGCCACAGAGGGAAAGAAGATTGGTAAAGAAAAAGACAGTCCACTTTTAACGGCTTTTAGAAAGCAAACTCGACAAAATGAATCCTGTTGTAACGAAACAAAAAGCTCTATTAGCAAAGAAAAGAAGAAGCAACCTCCAAAAAATAGTTCTCTTAGAGATTATCTTATTCTTCCCCCAAATGATGATAGTTCAAGAAACATTGAACAGGTTTTGGGAAAGTCTGGCAGGACAACGAAAAAGCATGGGGATGAAGAGAATGATGTTCATCGAAGAAAGGATAGCACTTATGTGAGAGAGTCGGTAGTGGAAGATTGCAAGAAAAGAGGACGAGATAGTCAAGCCAATGTCGAAAACCTTGATGAGATTGTTATAGAAAATGGAAGCCCTGCGAAGAAGAAAGTGAAGGTGATGGTTGATGGTCAAGATTCTATGCGAACGAAGAAAGGTAAGTGGAGCCTCGTTTAAAATTTTACCACAAAATATCTTACCTAATCACACCTCACCTCGTCTCATCTCACCCCATCTCATCTTACCTCAACTCGTCTCACTTCATCGCACCTCCTCTCGATCTTACCTCGTCTCATCTCACCCCATATCATCTTACTGAACCTCGTCTCAACTCACCTCATCTCACTTCATCTCACCCCATCTCACCTAGCTCATGTCATCTCACCGTCTCATGATATCACACCTCGTCTCATCTAACCCCATATCATCTTACCTCATCTCAACTCGTCTAACCTCATCTCACCCCATCTCACCTCATACACTGTATGACCTCATTTCACTTCGTCTCATTTCAACTGACTTCATCTCCGCTCTTTTTTATTTGCCTTGCTGTGTCGTTTGTATAAATCATAAATTTATATAAATCAAGTAGTCCGAAGTCGATGTGATTATGGGCGAGTAAATATAACGATAATTACCGAAGTGGTAGTTGTTTTATTATAATTTCAGAGTTGAAATTGTAAATTGATTGTAAATGGCCAGTTTTCCAGGGCGAATATTAACCTAAACATAAATATTTGTAGGTGGAAAAGGGAAGCGAGATAGATCAAAAGCAGAGGAGTCTGCCAAGGATGTTTCTCTAGATACTGCAAAGAGTTCAAAAATATCTAGTGACGAGGATTTTGTTAAAACATCAAAAAATGTTAGCAGATCTACCACAAGGAAGGCGACTATAGGAGGGAGTGGTCAGGATGGCGAAGTTGAACGAACGGGTTTACGAAAATCAGGAAGGTTACAATCAAAACTTGCTGCGATGGATAACAACAAAGAAAGCAGAAAGAGTGAAAATGATAGAGAAATAAAAAGGATAGAAACAGATGAAGAAACATGTTCAGAACAAAAAATACAAGAAAGAAATATACCAAGTGAGGTGGCAGCAGAAGGTAATACTAACATTAATATATAACAAAATCTAATTAATAATTTCAAAGTTAGTAAATGAGTCACATGTATGAAATCATCCAATGAAAGTTAGTAAATATTTTTTAATTCACCTGCCATTTTACTCTATCGCTGGAAACAACAGTTCTACATTTATATAATTGTATAATAAAAAAAGTTTGCATGATAATGTTATGAAGCCTCGGCGTTGATAACACAATATATCATACACAACCTCATCGAATAATTGTATATTACTACAGCCCCATATACATACCCGCGTACAAGCATTTGGCAAAATCGTTTCTCGTAATTGTTTTCTCAGTCAACGGATTATCCCCTCGCGTTGCGAATTAGCTGCGATCACGCGAAGGGACAATAGGTAATAATGAGTTGGTTTTTTAGAGGTAAACGTTGTTCCTGTAGTCTCTCAGACAGTTGATGTGCTGGAAAAACCTCCTTCAAGTGAAAAACCTCCTTCAAGTGAAGAACCTCCTTCAAGTGAAGAACCTCCTTCAAGTGAAAAACCTCCTTCAAGTGAAAAACCTCCTTCAAGTGAAAAACCTCCTTCAACTGAAAAACCTCCTTCAACTGAAAAACCTGATTCAACTGAAAAACCTCCTTCAACTGAAAAACCTCCTTCAACTGAAAAACCTCCTTCAAGTGAAAAACCTCCTTCAAGTGAAAACTCATGTACACCTCAAAATGATGATGTCGTGTTTGGTCATGGTCTTCCTGTTCTGTGGACAGAGTGCTTCAAACCTGCAATGTCTGAAGAGATATTGGGAAATAATTCTGCGGGAAATAAGTTGAAGAAGTGGCTGTCAGAATGGAAAAGTTTAAAAGAAAAGAAGCTGAATGAGATGCAACGACGTCTAGAAAAGAAGAATGAAAGGTTAGATAAATACCCGATGCTTTTTTATTGAGTATTTCCGTTGGAAGAATGAGAACCGACGATTTTATTGGAATTAACACCATTTATTATATGGCATAAGTTGTTACTTCTGGTGAAATCGCGCGCTCTGATTGGCTGAGACGCTCTGACTGCGGTCGTTATTTGATTACGGGTAAATAATAACAACATATTTTTAAAAAAGCCAAAAAAGTATACAAATTTGTTCAGTGTTTTAATTAAATCATGAATGAGACATGTGGTAGTGGTAGTGGTGGAAGTAGTGGTGGCGGCGGTGGTGGTGGTAGTAGTAGTAGTAGTAACTTTATTTGAGCACGCTGGCCCTGTCAACAATACTGCTGATTTCCACAAGGGGTGTGCAAAACATTTACAAAAATACAAGTATATATAATATTAAAAATATGAAGAAATCTACCCTAATACTAATCTAAAATACATGAATGTATAATAATTCTTCTTATATGAATCATATAAACTGGCAGAACCATTTGTATATGAGTAGAGTTGTTTGTTCTCCTCTGCTTCGAGCATTCGAGGGTTTTTCTTCGGGTTTTCCGGTTTCTCCTCTCCGTAAAATCAACACTTAAGATCTTAGCTGTGCTCCGTGGTCAGACATGGGTCGTATGGTCACTACCTACCTTAGCATATTGCATATTAATGTCATGCGCATTTGATGATGTTAACATGGAAACTGCGCAATAGAAGAATTAAATATTATTAAAAGTATTATTAATTTATTTGGTGTTTCAATCAGGTTGGCAACAAGACAAAATGGCGAGAACGTTGGCAATGAATGGTGGTATGAGGATGATGAAGCTGTAGATTTTGACTTGAGCGATGAGAGTGATGATAGTGACGAAGAAGATATACTGTGTAACACTATGTTATTAACTGGACCAACAGGCTGTGGTAAAACATCTGCTGTATACGCTTGCGCAGAAGAACTTGGATTTAAGGTATGATAACGTGCCATAGTGTTCGAAATGTTTATTTATTTATTTAACTTTGATTGCTAACAACACCGAAAGAGGAATTTATGATAGGTTAATGTAAATAACACCTGCAATACAGGGTAAACCAATTATGTTGGGACCTAGTAATATACATGCAGTTATTTGCCGTTTGGGAGGTCCGTATGGAGAAATATTTCCCGAGGTCTCAAACCGACCGAAACGGTAAATTATTTATTTATTTTTTTCCTTAATATACTGGCTTTTAAGTCTGCTTTTACCTTCGTCAAAGGAAATTGAGAGTTAAGTCTCTTCGGATAAAAAAAAAACTCACGTATATGTCTTTCAATATGTTCAATCTCGTTTGAGTTCATTTTCAAATGTTTTTATATTATTTTACGGTTTATAAAACGCATTTAAAACTGAAATATGTAAACCAATTAGAAAGCAGGACTTGGTGTGATCGGACCGGAAAAAATAAGACATTTTATTATATAGATACCATGTTTTTAGAAAAAATGATATCTTCACATGTTATCATCATGACTATTTCATCTATTTCAATATAATAAAACATTGCATGGCCACTTGGAGATAGGAATTTTATCTTGTTGCGATGATAATATTTCTCACTCATTCACTTGGTTCACTTGGTTCATTTGTGAGAAATATTACCAATACTCAAAGATAAAATTCGTATCGCCGCACAGTTGCCGTAATAGCTCAACCGTATAAAAAGTGGCCGGTATGTCATTTTCCGTTTATTTTAGCAGGTATCTGTAAGTAATAGATACAATATGAGCAGTCCAGCTGTATATTAGATTAACATGGCAAGCCGAAGAACTACGAATGCATCTACTATTTCTGCGATTCAAACTATTTTATAGCTGAGTAAATCGAAAGAAAATTTTATTTAAATCAGGACGATGTTGTGTCCGATTTATAACTACTAATTAGGAAATACTAATTCTTTTGGGGAAAAGGTTTTTGATGGAATGACTCTGTGGCTTGACACAGTCGGCTTTGGTCGACCTTCGGAAGACCGTGAGAAGGGTTAGGATTAGTGTTGGTTAGGGTTAGGATTGCACTGTTTGGCTTCCGAAGCCAACACTAAGCTAACACTTATGTACTGGGCGCCATCGTCGGAAAAGATCCATCTAACCTCTTCCTTCTTTTGGGGTTTTCGTGAATTAATAATGTTAGTTTAATAATTTATATTATACTTTAGGTTATCGAAGTAAATTCGTCATCGAAACGCGGTGGGAAATACATCTTGTCAGAACTACAGGAGGCTACTCAGTCGTATCAAGTTGCTGCCAAACGGACGGCGAATATTCTGAACAACGAGTGCGATATCTTGAAGAAAGTCGCTGAAAATGGAAAAAGAGAAAAGAAGAACATAAAAGTAAAGAAGAAAAAAAATACAAAGCAAAAATTACAGAAGTCACAAACGACAGGAACACCTGAAGTACAAATGTCGTTAATACTGTTAGACGAAGTAAGACATCGTTGTAACGTTTTGATGTACATTTTTAAAAGGACGTGTTGTCTGGGATTACAGTCGAACCTGTTTATTAGATTTATCATTCTTTTAGCTGAACGGAATACCCAACAGGCTAGAAGCCCAATTGATAGGGGTTCCGAGGGCCTAAGATTTAAGGTCGTTATCCGAGAAGACCCAAACGTCTTACCATTTGCTGGTATTATTGCAAAGGCAGCACTTTCTCCTCGATTAATTTTAAAACCCTGAGTGGTGGTCCGACCCAGTATTTGAACCTGTGTCTCCCAGCTCATAGACAGGTGTGGTAACCACTAGACCACAACAGCTGGTTTTAAGTGGCCATCCTTGGGGAATGGCTTTATGGCCGCTTAATAGAGGGACACCGACAATGGGCCTTGGGTGTGGTCATACTTCGTTTTATTCCTTTATAAATCATAATAGTAACAAGTATAGGCTTTAAAAACCCCAACAAGTAGCTAACAAAACAGTTTCAACAACCAGACAAAGAACACAACAAAGGAGAAACGGAACAAATAGCAACTGAATAATTGCTGGAGCGAAACAAAAATACAACACGTCCGATCCATGTAACATGCACTGAATGAAATACTGACAACTAAGTGTTCTACGGTCTGTAATTTAACTCAAGTTTTAGTTCCGTTGCGGTAAAAATTGCGCCATATATAATTTAAGCTGGCCGTTTAATACAGGTTAAAAACAATACGAAACGCTAGTATGACCGCTCGTAGGTGGCCTCTGCCGCGGTGGCCTAAAAACGTTATTTCTCTAGTACAAGAGCAGATGCCATAAAACTGTTAACCTAAACATTATACTTAATGCTTTTTATTTAAAGTGCGTTTTTTTACTACATTTAAATGTATTTGTCTTTCGACAGGTTGATATTTTATTTGAAGAAGACAAAGGCTTTTGGGTTGCTGTAAACTCCCTTCGTCTCAACTCAAAACGGCCAATTGTGATGACTGCGTCAGGTACAATGCTTTATATAACTATAAGATTAATTACTAGGAGCAACCAAAGATTATATAAGTGCGTAATTCGATGCACGTGTATTAAAGAGGTGAAATGGTGAAAGGGGATGTGTATATGTATTAAAGAGGTGAATGGGGATGTGTATGTATTAAAGAGGTGAATGGGGATGTGTATGTATTAAAGAGGTGAATGGGGATGTGTATGTCAACAAATATGAAACAAATATATGTATATGAAAATTTGACTGCCCCAACCGGGAATCGAACCTGAGGTCTCCGAATCAACGCATCGGCGCTCTAACCACTGAGCTATTGAGATACGGTCAGAACAGCCAAACATCGTATATGTATTTATACATCGCCCTGATGAGCTCGCTACTTGAGGAAGTCCTGCGAGAGGCTTCGCTCTACTTCGTCGAAGATGAGATGTCTTCCTGTAGAGATTTGAGAGTCGGGGCGATGTATAAATATGTATATGATGTTTGGCTGTTCTGACCATGTCTCAATAACTCGGTGGTTAGAGCGCCGATGCGTTGATTCGGAGACCTCGTGTTCGATTCCCGGTTGGGGCAGTCAAATTTCATATACATATATTTGAACATTAATAAATCCTCTCTTCATCTAAAGAAAATATGAAACAAGTAATAACAAGTAAACAAGTTAGAGCTGAAGCTGAGAATTCCCATATGGAAAACTTTCTTATTATCTTTGTCGAACGTAATTAGATAATCTTGACTTAACCTTTCTCTTTACCTCCCAAATTACTTATCCTTCTGTTTCCATTCATGCCATATTTTTTTACTTGTAATTTCAGACCCTTGTGTAAACATCGATGGAATATTTGAACACATTCTTATGAAGTCACCATCTATAAAACTCCATGCGGCTCACATTCAGAACGTGTGTTTATCGAAAGATGTTTTTGTCAACCCACCTGACATACAAACCTTGGCTATGTTACACCATGGTGATATTCGTCAATCTCTTTTGACTCTTCAGTTCTGGGTGAATTCTAATGCTGGAGAATGTGATCCACACGGAACAAGTTTTAAAACAGAAATTCATTCCAGTATTCTTCAAAACCCTGGAGAGCAAGCATCGTCAGTAGACGTCGCAAATAATGTGCTGTCTGATAATAACGTTGCGTCTAAAAAGCTATTAACCAAAGAGTCGGAAAAACCTGAAGATTCAATGGAATTGTCCGGTACTGTAGAGAGCCATGGGCCGGGAAATACACAGATGTGTAATGTTAAAGAACAAGAGGTTTTGCCATCTCTTAGTAGAACCTTTTGCGTACATCAGCTGTGTCTTGAAAGTCTACTGGGTCTTCGAAATGTTGCTAGTACCTCTGAAGGCGCTTTGAATGTTTTGTCTTTTCGATTTAAAGAGAATGTACTTCACACAAAGGTATGTTATTTCTATCAATATCTCTCAAAAGATACTCTACCTGATACTTAGTGGAACCTCTATATAACGAACATTAACCGAAGTTTACTGTCTGTTGTTTGGAGGTGTCCGCTGTCTAGAGGATTTTTATTAATAAATAATTAATAATTATATATCAGTGTCTGTATTTACTGTCCGTTGTCCGTTATATAGAGAGTCCGTTACATAGAGAGTCCGTTACATAGAGGTTCCACAGAAACATGAAAATCGATCTGGAAAAACCGTTAACGGCATTTCTTATAATTTTAAGTGCAATTTTAAACAAAATAAATATCATTTTATGGGTTAGGTGCACTTTAAGTGAAACACTGCCAGGTAGTGAGTGCTGCCTTGCTGATGACAGTGTATATAGTTTTATGGTACAGTATAATATGCTTTCTTGTATTTTATGCTTCTGGATGCCATTTTAGATTTTGCTGGACGGCTTAAAGTTGATGTTCTTTTCGATTTGACGTCATCGAGTGCTTGTCTTTAGTTCTGCGCACTCAATGACGTTACAATTGAAAAGAAACCCCGCTGTGCATCGAGTTTAAGCCGTCGAGCAAGCTATAAAGTGGCGGCAACCGGAAGCATAAAATACGAGAATGAAATATAAAAATTAGTGACTTGCAACAACTGGTTATTTCAATTTAGTACATTGTTTGCTATTCAAGCTTAAACGCAAACTCAGAAAAATATTTGGTGTTTCTGAGCCCCAGACGGGAATCGAACCCGCAACCTTCTGATCTCGGGTTTGCGCTACCAGGACTCAGATGACAGAGAGACGTCTACGTTGTGTACTAGTTCGTACATGCGACATGCGTACTGCTAAATTCAGCAGTCTCGATATGTCTGTATATCTTTTCTATCAGATCTAAAATTTAGCAGTACGTATGTCGCACGTACGAACGAGTACACAACGTAGCCTTCGTTCTGCCATCTGAGTTCTGGTAGCTCAATGGTTAGACAGTCAAACCGGAGATCAGAGGGTTACGGGTTCGATTCCCGTCTTGCGCTCAGGAAATTTTGTTTCTGAGTTTGCGTTTAATGCTTGAGTAGCAAACAATTCAGTAAAGAGAATGAAAACGTTATTTCTCGAGTACTTGAGAAGATATCGTAAAACTATGAATAACATTTCTAAACATTATATACTTACCTAACCTTTAACGTTTTTCTATTATTGTTATTTCTGTAGCATTCATTTATGTATAAGTCATTAGTTGCATCACACTGTCAAGCACTTGGATTCGATATCACCCGCTGTAACCTAGAATCACTCTCACCGTGCTTGTTTGCCTGGAATGGTGACGACGATGATAGCAAAAGCAATTGTACAACAGTGACCAACTTATGTCAAGATCGTAGCTCTTTGAAAGTAGAACCACACCTACAAGGTAACAAAAACGATGCCGTAGAAGAAACAAATGAATACCTGTTGGAGAATTTTCATGACACAAGTGTATTTGACAATGAAATGGATGAAGAACACCCAAGTACTTGTGACCTTAGCGAGCCTAACGAGTCTAGCGAGCCCATGGAACAGTCCTCTACCGAGGCTAGTGAATGTCGTACTGTTGTTAATGAAGTAGAAAACGAAAATCAACCAAAGACATACTGTAAGTAGAAAGATTTTAAAGGGGAACTGCAGTAAAGAAATAAATTACTTTTAAAGGGGAACTGTATCCAAAAATAAATTACTTTTAAATATAAAAGACCTTGGAGTAATCTGCTCTTGTACTCGAGAAATAATGTTTTCATTCTCGTATTTTATGCTTCTGGACGCCGCCATTTTCTAGTTTGTTCGACGGCTCAAGATTGATGTACAGCGGTGGTTTTCTTTTCAATTTTGACATCATCAAGTGACGTCAAAATTGAAAAGAAACCCCCGCTGGGCCTCGAGTCTGAGCCGTCGAGCAAACTCGTAAATGGCGGCGTCCAGAAGCATAAAATACGAGAATGAAAACGTTATTTCTCGAGTACAAGAGCAGATACCGTAAAACTATTAACTGTTCTAAACATTATACGTATACTACAGTACCCCAAATTATTTTAAAGTCTTGGCTAAATTTAGGTGCTTAGATTGACCCCATTTTCTAGTGTATAACACTTTATCGTGTGCGATATCCAAATTAGGTATTTATTGTACAAACTTTGCTAAACGTTTCACTACCGGAAGCTAGACCTGTGAAACGCGTCAAACAAAAATACGTGAGTCACGTGATGTTGATCTCGGGGTGAAAACAAGGTCCAAAACCTCAGCTGTGGGCCCCTAGGGTAAGGAATATTTGTCCAATATGCTGAACAGTTATGGAGAACAACGAACAAGCGTATTTGCCCAGGAAATTAACCCGATTTTGTGCGCTCTTTTGCACTTTTCATTGTGAATATAAAAGAAAAACTCTTGAAATTTGGTGAAATTCATCAAACGACCACAATGAACCAACGCTAGCTTGCAAACTCTTTTACGTCGAGTATTTGTGATTTTATTATCGAGGGTCGGTCCAAACCGTGAGAATTTGTCTAGCGTTAATACTTTAATCCTAATTGTTGAGTTTGCAAACTAGCGATTCTTTGTATGGATATTATGTTTACAAATCCACTTTCATTTTTTCAAAAGGACAAATATATCCTTAGATATATATTGAGCCCTGGTGCTCTCTCCTCCGCAGAGGCGTCTAGGAGGCGAAGGTGCGCGCGCGGGCAGGTATAAACAATAGATAAACCTCTGCGGAGGAGAGGCCCTGGTAGGTAATGCTTATAAATTAATCAAAGGATGGTGCTAACTGGTTCTGAATCTTGGATACCTATCATATCAACACAGAAAGTTGCAAAATTATATTTTATTTTCTTCTAGATATATTTCTTTAAAAATTGTTAAAAATACCATAATTAGCCAAGGCAACCACCTTAAGTGTAATATTTAGAAACGTTAATAACTTTACAGTATCTGCTCTTGTGCTCGGAAATAACGTTTTCATTCTCGTATGTTATGCTTGTTAACGCCGCCATTTTCGATTTCGCTCGATGGCTCAAAGTTGACGTACAGCGGAGGTTTTCTTTTCAATATTAGCGTCATCGAGTGCTTGTCTTTTGTTCCTTGCACTTATTTTGTCAACTAATGTTTTTTTTCTAACCCTATGCTTCTTTTCCAATAGTCGAGTATGCATGTGAGGTGTGGCATAGTTCCCTCCCTGCTTACGTGAGTGATCAACTTGAAACCCTCCAACGACGAGCTCTTCGTATTATTTTCCCAAATTCAACATATTTGGAAGCTATGTCGAGTGCTAATATCCCTACGTTATTTGATCGTCGATGCCGACTTTCCAATCAACTCTTCCATAAGATGCTTAACTCGACACATAAACTAAACAATCTTCTACCAAGCGCCAGAATTAATAAATACAACCTACGTAATCTGACTCCCTTTGAAATACCTAAATGCAGGACGGAACGCTTCAAAAAAAGCTTTATTCCATCAGCCATCAAAGTTTTCAATTCACGCTGACCATAAGGAACGTTATTGTAACTTTAACTTTGGTTTTTGCACGTTTTCTACGTTAAATCTTATTCATTTGGTTTTTTCACACTTGTAATATCACAGTAATTCTACTTTTGTTGCAAATGTGCTAATTCAATAAATCTTATCTTTTTTCTTTTTTTTTCTAACCCCGGGTCATATTTCTAATCCTTGTCTCTTCTATTGTCTCTTCTACCCTGTGTCTCTTTTCTAACCATGTGTCCTATATGTTTGTTTTTGAAGGTATCAGAAAGAAAGTTTTAGCCATTTCGCTTGAGGCACTTAATGCTTTCTTAGAAGACATGTCGTTTCTCGATTCTGAACTTTGTTGTGACATTGAAGCTGAGCTAAGAAAACGCCATGGAAGTTTTGGTAACCGACATACCCAAGTCATCCCTGGTGTTGAAGACAAAGTAGACACTAAATGCAGGCAGTTTACCTATAAATCACGAACCACATTGCAAGAAATACGGGGAGCGTTGGAAGTCGCTAGTTTGGAAGCCTCTCATCAATATTTTCACGATAGTCTTGCAAAAGCTGGTCAACAGTTCAAAGCCAACTCATTCGATTTAATCTCGAACGTTTGTGACAATAAACAGAGTTTGTGCTCATGGTTTGAAGTGAATAGCAATGGGATTAGGGAAAAGTTAGCGCATGGTAACACGAATGAAGACATTAGGAACGATATTCCTGTTTTGGATTCTTCTTTGCCATCTTGTTCCGTGGGTTCAAGCAATCTCCCTTCAAGCTCCAGTTTACAGTTGTTCACATCAAGTGAAATTTTAATGAGGTAATTATATACGAAATATTAATTTTCTTCCTATTGAATTTTTCACTAAATCGCTTACTTAAAGTGCCGCTGTAACCCCAATTTTTTTCGTGATATACATTGTTGTGTTGTCATGTGTATTTTTTAAAAAAGTTCATTTGGTTTAATACTCGACTCTCTGTGTCAACTGAAATGCGGAAAATATGGCCGAGTTAAAGGGAATGGGTCTGCTGACACTGTCCCGTAATTCCAGCACTCAGATTATTAGGAATGTGAAAAGGTGGTAAACTTCCGAGATTTTTAGTAACGAAATACTGACGTTTCGAGCAGAGCCCTTCATCAGATTAACTATATATTCAAAACACTGCCAACGCAGCACTTTTTGACTACTCAGGTTATTAGTTCTTCAACGTTTCTTCACTTATTCCACTGAGATATAGAGAATAATAATACATGGATGTGCGGAAATATGAAATTTATTTCGAGTGTTGACCAGGATTATCGAACGAGTGAGAATCCTGGTCAACACGAGAAATAAATTTCATATTTCCAAGCATCCATATATTTTTCTGTTTATTATAATCAACAAAAATATAGCACAAGAGTGTAATGCGATTTTACAAACATATAACAGATTTTTAAAACACGATAATCAACACATGTGTGATTACCATAAATAATCACACATGTGTGATTATCAGTTTTATTAGTGGCGGAACCATCAATAAAACACTGTCTATTGTGTAATAAAAGTTATTAAACGACTCAAGAAGTGATTAAACGACGAAATCAAAAGTACTTTCGCGAAGGTTTTTTTGGTTGCAGTTCTTCTTTAAAAAATTATTTGTATTCTCAATAATCAAGTTTCTTCAATTTTAGCAAAACAAAACAGAGACGAAAGCAAGACCTTGCCGCAGTTTTACAGAATATGCCAGATGCCAACCAGCTGAACAGATTTTCCACGGCATTGGATTATCTTCCAACACTACGAAACATTTGTCGTAATGAATCTCATCGAAAAATCGCACGCATCAAAAGAAGGTTGGTTACTTAATAGTGCTCATCCGTTTTATTTCATTTCGATATCATTTTATTTTATGTTTCACTTTACTTTATTTTATTTTATTTGTTTTTATTTTGTTTCGTTTCATTTTAAAGGGGAACTGTACCCCAAAAAACAAATTACTTTTTAATAAAAGGCCTTTAAATATAACATTTAGGAATGTTAATAGTTTGACTGTATCTGCTCTTGTACTCGAGAAACAACGTTTTTATTCTCGTATTTTATGCTGCTGGACGTCGCCATTTTAGGGAGTTTCTTCGACGGCTCAAACTCGATGTTCAGCAGAGGTTTTCTTTTCAATTTGACGTCATTGAGTGCTTGTCTTTTGTTCCTTGCACTCAATGACGTCGAAATTGAAAATAAATTCCCGCTGTACATCGAGTCTGAGCCGTCGAGCACACTCTAAAATGGCGGCATCCAGAAGCATAAAATACGAGAATGAAAACGTTATTTCTCGAGTACAAGAGAAGATACGGTAAAAACATTTCTAAACATTATACTTTATTTAAAAGTTATTTATTTTTTACTACAGTTTCCCTTTAACTATATTTGTTTTATTTTTTGTTCTTTTCTTTATTTTCTTTGTTCTTTTTTCTTCCTCTTCTAGTTAATTATGTTTGGTTCTTTTTTATTTTTTACATTGTCTTCTATCACGCTTTTTTTTTTCTCCTTCCCTTTTTGCTTTTCCGTGCTGTTTGTTTATTTTCTATTTTATCATTTCTCCTATATTTCCTAATCTCATTTTTATTTTTCTTTCTGTTGCTTTCTCTGTTGTTGTTGGTGTAGTTCTTGTTGTATATAGTTGCTGCTGTAGTGGTAGTAGTTGTCCTCGTCGTTGTTGTTGCTAGTGAGGTACCTTAAGATCTACGACGCGTCAAGCTCGACGACGCGGTTTTCAAAACGTTAATAAGCAGTGTAAATTTTTAAGTATTTGAAAGAAGCCATGGTAAATTGACTACCGTATTTGATGTCTAAAGCTTGTTTTATAACCTCTAAAACGCTCCAGTTCTGCCAAAACGATCGTAGTGTTTGAGCTGAAGTCAACAGTAAGCAACAGCTCTCAGCGAGTTCACGTCGTCGTGAAAATGCTCAGAGTTGCGTTGTAAACAGAACGAGGACGGTGTTGAGAATACTCTTGGGACTACAAGTTATTCATTCTCTTTGTTTCTCTTGAAGAATTATTTGTTTTGAAGGCCGCGTTGTCGAGGTTGTCACGTCGTAAATCTTAAAGTCCCTAATAATGTAACGATGTTGCAGATGGAATAGACAGAAAGGTCTTGATGTTCTTGGTGTTCATGCCTTAGTTCCTAGTCTTCAACGTTGTTAGGAGAATATTAATTCCCACACGCAGTTTAGGAAAAGAAAAATATTTATATATCTCAAACTGATTAATAATTTATACACGCAAACTACATTAGTCGTCTCCAATATAGTTTGCGTGTTTACTTTGATGTGGTGTAAAAGTCGCCGGATTTTTATGCTTATTAAGATCGCGTAATATCGTAACCTCTGTAGGTTAGGATAACGCGATCTTAAAGTCCATATGCGACGAAATGGAATGATCTACCAGAGGAGCCTAAAACAAAGTTGACGGTCTTGTCTTTTAAGGCTTCTCTCGTGTAAATATTGTTTTAAATTTTACATTTATGAAGTAGTTTAGGTTGTTTTGTTTGTTTTGGGGTTTTTTTTATAGTTAGATTTTTTTATAATAATTTTTCTAATTATAATATTCAGCTCTTGTTTTAACACGGCTCCCTGGAAGAGCATTGTTAATAATGAAGGGATACCGTGTTATATTTTATTTTGATTTTAAATAAAGCTTATTAGATTTTAGATTTTAATGAAATGTTAATCTGAGTAGCAGCTAAAAGCTGAAATATACAGAATTAATTATATGCAATATTTTAGAACACGGTAAAGGACTCTTAATAACATATACTACATGAAAAATTTTAAAACTACATAATACCATATGTTAATAATGTTAATACCATGCGAAATTTAAATATCGCTAAAAAGTCTAAATATTAAGATAATGAGTCATTATAAGCTAAAAATGAGTTTCGAAGTCTATTTGTTTTACAGTCAATTAAATTGACATGGTTATTATTACGAAGAGTATAATTGACTAAGTTCTCACGTCTATCAGGAACGAGTTCGTGCAACTTGTGTTTGGGATGAAGAAGTTTTTTGAAATATGACATATATCATTTCTTCTTTGACTAAGTGATTGAAGCCATTAAGTTTCATAACTTCCCGATACGATATAGATCGGCATATATTGTTCGTAAGGCGCGTTTTTGAATTTTTTCAACTTCTTCTTTTAAATAATCTGGAGCACCGCAATTCCAAACCTGGCATGCGTATTCAAGGATAGGCCGTATACATGTAAAAAATACTTGGATTAGAGAGTACATTTCAACTCCGCTTCGTTTGAGTACTCGGAGAAAGTATAGTCTCTTTGATGCTTTTGTTACGATGTATTCAATATGCAAGTTCCAATGAAGGTCAGACGAGATGATGATGATGATGATGATGATGATGATGATGATGATGATGAAGATGATGATGATGATGATGATGATGATGATGATGAAATGTTTTCAGTTTTTAAGTGTTCAATATGAGTTTAGAACATATTGAAATGTATGCATGCATAACTGTATGTATTGTAATAAGTATAAAAATCTGGCGACTTTTATCCATAGTTTTATTTTTATTTTTATTTTTATAAGCTTTGCCACATCTACCTAGAGAACAAATATTTACACGATAACATACACAAGACGATGATAGTGTGTCCACAGCAGCTTTGGCCAATTACTGCGGTCTTTAGAAATATCACATTTGTAAACTAAACAATACACACCTTATACATAGTTACAGATAATTACTATATACAAATACAGATACAAACTCGAAACAACACGAAATTGGTTTTGTTAAGTCACGTGCCTGGTTACATTTAAGGCAAGTTGTTTTCCAGGAGCGAGGGTCATCTATATTGCAATTGTTTTCTAGAGTAGAACGATAGTAATTGAGTAACGAGCTTCTCTTGAAGTCCTAATTCGTAGATATCTCCCACTTCACTCCGACAAATTGTGGAGAATGCAATTAATGCAAGATGATTACAATTAAAGGTCCATGTGATCAAACTGTACATGCGTGTCAACATTCGTCATCGAATCATAAACAAGAATTATGTCGTGTACAAACAATTGCATACGCCAGTATGACAATCGTATACGACAACGTACGCCAGAATGACAATCGTATACGATGAATCGTATCGTGTAGATGGGCCTTAACGTGTTGTGTAATTTCTTTGTATAGGTTCTATCATTACTTTGATATGGTTGGCTTAAATTTTCCACAGTCGTTAATCCAGTTGCTGAGAGATGACACATTTTCAAATGACCCGACCAAGATATGAAGTAGATCCAATACTTGGTGTAACCTCCCATGAGTGTTATTGTATTTCCTTCTTAACGTGCGTGCGCGTGTCTAAATTAGATAGGAATTTTTTAACCTAGTCTTTTTAATCATAAGTTCTGAGTAATTTTCTGTTTTATTACAAGTTGTATATAACTATATGAAGCTTTATTTCAGACCTTTAAAGTCCCTATAAAAGGAAAAATTCAACTCTGTTTTTATGACCCAATTTGGTACTTCGTGATGCGCTGAATATTATGGTGCTATCGCACTCACCTCGCAGAGGCTTCTTGAGTTCTGTTGGGCTTGGGAGGGCGAGCGAGCGAGCGCGTGCTGGGACTCTCCACGCGTTCCCGAAACACCCTGTAAAAATTCAAGAAGCTTCTGCGGAGGAGAGCGGTGCTATAGGTTACATTCAAACATCGCTATTTTGATAGAAAAATGTCCGGAGTCTGGGGACCGAAGCAAGTGACGTCGATAATATCGATATGTTTTTTGTGGTGCTTGAATGCTTAGCTGTGGAAATATTACTGATGTTTGAGTTAGAGTCAACTACCTCCTCTGAAAGCGAGATCTGTAATGATTTTTTCATCACTATAATCTATGCCGACTGCGTGTGACGTCAAAGAGGTGATTCGTGACCGCACGATAAGGTGGACAAAATTGGTGTAATTTTCACCAATTTTGTCCACTTTTACATAAAAAATAAAGCACTTTCCTTTGTCGTGATTGAAAAACCGATACCACCATAAGATTCAGCGCATCAAGAAGTACCAAAATGGGTCATAAAAACAGAGTAGAATTTTCGTTTCATAAACCTCTTTCATAATGGCTGCCATTTTAAATATTCTTTTATGCGCATATAACTTAGCCCCTTTTATTTACAACTTCGTTAGGAAGCAAAGATTCTTTTGAGTTGCTGAAACACAAACGAGGCCATAAAGGCTAGTTTAGATGTACATAAATTATATTATCATAATTTAGATGTACATCAAGGAATATTTAAATTAGCCGCCATTGTGAAAGAGGTATATAGGCACTTTAAATATCTCGTCTGCCCTTCTTTGAAAATGATACTTCAACAACTGAGTTGTTATTTTTTATAGACTTGAAGAAGTGAAAAAACTCTTAAAACAATGAGGAATAACAACTTACAGCTCTTCCATATTTCACTCAGTTCTTGAGATGAGCTCTTTAAATGAGCTCTCTATGACGTAGCAAGTTGTACACAACATTAGAAAATCAATATTATTAAACGAAAGTAATTGCTACAGTTCATAAAACAAAACATTAAAGACAAGCTTCAAATGATTTCGTTCAATAATCTTTAAGATATACAGGATTTTCCAAATGTTGTGTACAACTTGCTACGTCATAGATTATCTCATTTGAATATCACCTAAGTCTAAATATCTCAAGAAGTAAGTTAAATATGGAAGAGCTGTAAATTGTTATTCCTCATTGTTTTAAGAGTTCTTTCAAATAAGAAAAACTTAATTTTCTATTCATTGACACTTTAAAAATATTGTATGTCGGGAAAATTGGAGCTTCTTTCACAATTTTAGTGGCCGCTATTATATTTTCGATTTCAGTGGATGCTAGTCAGCAAAACAATTATGAGGTAAGGATCTCACTCGATAAACACGTTTCCAGTCCAGCAAAAATCACAACGACAAAATGATTTTGAAAAGAGCATGGGTACTTGAGGACACTAAAATTGTGAAAAGATTGTCCATTTTATTTTTAATTTAAAGTGGGCGTTCTTGTTTGATGTAAATTTATTAAAAAATCACAACTCAATTATGGCTATTTCCCTTTTTGTAGGAAAGTGAATAAAAAAATAGGTTTTGCTGAATTGAATATTGTTTTATTGATTCTGGTCAGGCATATAGTGACCGTGTTTGTTTGCCTGTTTGTTTGTTTGTTTGTTTGCCAGTTTGTTTGAATATTTTCCGCAAAAATATTTTGAGCGAAAAAATCATTAATAAGGGACCTGTCATTATTTATGTTCGGGGTGGGGGGCCGAAGAGAAATAGATTTGGTGCTGAAAAACAATATTAACCAACCAAATTAAGATCAGAAATTTAACCGACCCAACCATTTGTGGGTAAAGAAAATCTTTTACCCAACCCAAGAAGAAAAAAGTTAGATAAAGCCCAATTCCCAGCATATCGTCGATACACGTTTTAATACTGTAACTTTCAGATTATTATCTCCCTAGCAGGAATCCAAGGAAGTGAATACAATAACAAAAGCTAATGTGCAATGACTAAGGAGAACTGGAGATGATGATAGAAATTTAAATGATGAACTCTTTTTTATGTAAATAGTCATGAAAATTTTGCTACCCAGCCCTTCAGAGAAGTGATTATGAAAAACGCGATTGAAAATTCTCGGGGGGGGTGGGGGGGTACCAGCCTGCACCCTATTGTACTGCGCGAACAAAACGATTTTCTATTGAGCACCGATGTCCAAGAAAATGGATATCTTTGCAAAACAACAGATGTGAACTACACGTGCAGCAGTGTTTTATCGGGTTTAAAACACGAGGCGATAGTCGAGTGATCCGATAAAACACTACATCTAAATAACCATGTTTACCAACTATTTCAGCGATTCAAGCCATTTTTTCCGAGAAAATTGAAGGAAAAGTTTATGTAAATCAGGACGAATCCTTTATCACCGCATAAAAACACGATACGGTCATGATGTTTACTTTGTGTTTTCCTCATGAATTATTAATGAGGTTTTGAACATAAATTATTATATGGCTTGGCTCGAAAGCGGTCTTAACGCAGCTTTTCTGCAATCTGATGGTTCCTGAGCGATCTTTTCAAACCGCTAAGTAATATTTGAACAACGACAGCGAGTGTTTCACCGGGATATCCAATGTATGAAATATGTATGTTTTTGTTAATTGTTTTCGAATGAACACAAGTATAGGTTATATTTCATTGGATGATATTCTCTCATGGGAGGGTTATGTTATTAGTTGAACACTACAATACATTTGATCGGCATACGTAATTAGGATATTTGAGGAAGATCATGATCGGCATACGTAATTAGGATATTTGGGTTGTCGTCTAGAGGTTGTCGTCACCGTAGAGGTTGTCGTCACCATAGAGGTTGTCGTCACCATAGAGATTGTCGTCACCATAGAGGTTGTCGTCACCATAGAGATTGTAGTCACCATAGAGGTTGTCGTCACCATAGAGGTTGTCGTCACCATAGAGGTTGTCGTCTAGAGGTTGTCGTCACCGTAGAGGTTGTCGTCACCATAGAGGTTGTCGTCACCATAGAGATTGTCGTCACCATAGAGGTTGTCGTCACCATAGAGATTGTAGTCACCATAGAGGTTGTCGTCACCATAGAGGTTGTCGTCACCATAGAGGTTGTCGTCTAGAGGTTATCGTCACCGTAGAGGTTGTCGTCACCGTAGAGATTGTCGTCACCATAGAGGTTGTCGTCACCATAGAGATTGTCGTCACCATAGAGGTTGTCGTCACCATAGAGATTGTCGTCACCATAGAGGTTGTCGTCACCGTAGAGGTTGTCGTCACCATAGAGGTTGTCGTCGCCGTAGAGGTTGTCGTCATCATAGAGGTTGTCGTCACCATAGAGGTTGTCGTCACCATAGAGGTTGTCGTCATCGTAGAGGTTGTCGTCACCATAGAGATTGTCGTCACCATAGAGGTTGTCGTCGCCGTAGAGGTTGTCGTCACCATAGAGGTTGTCGTCGCCGTAGAGGTTGTCGTCATCATAGAGGTTGTCGTCACCATAGAGGTTGTCGTCACCATAGAGATTGTCGTCACCATAGAGGTTGTCGTCGCCGTAGAGGTTGTCGTCACCATAGAGGTTGTCGTCACCATAGAGGTTGTCGTCACAATAGAGGTTGTCGTCACCATAGAGGTTGTCGTCACCATAGAGGTTGTCGTCGCCGTAGAGGTTGTCGTCGCCGTAGAGGTTGTCGTCACCATAGAGATTGTCGTCACCATCACCATAGAGATTGTCGTCACCATAGAGGTCGTAGTCACCGTAGAGGTTGTCGTCACCGTAGAGGTTGTCGTCGTCATAGAGGTTGTCGTCACTGTAGAGGGTGCCGTCACCATAGAGGTTGTCGTCAGATTTGTAGATTTTGTTTTTTGTTTCCATGCAGGTGCATGCTAGCTTATTTCACTGTGAGATATAGCCATATAGCAACTACGACTCGGTATATGTTTCGCAACTACGATGCGGTACGATATGTCTCGCAGAAATTCATCAGCTCCAAGACCAAGGGAATTTTGTGGTGAAACGCGCGACTGCTAAATTCAATCAAGTCAGTTAAATAGTCGGGATAATCAAGAGACCTCAGCTTTAAGTAGGTAGAGGTTTCATTAATATTTGTCATAGCAGGTTGCGTTTCAAAAATAGACGTCTGTGTCGAGAAAATGTCGCCAGAGAATTACATACTGTACAAAGTACCGGCCGAAAATTACAGTACACAAAAAATAAGCGGTGGTAAGAGGGAAAACAGACGGCGATAAACCGCAGGTAACCGTCTATTAATGAAAACTTTGAATAGTTTTCCTACAATAGCCATATCCTACAATTTGCGCTCACATATTGCCAATGAAACATCAACAATGTTTCGTTTTGTGCATGGATGACCGTTCATAAAAAGGATCCAATAGCAGATCTAGACCAAGACAATAACTGCTGAGGAAACCGTATTTTCTTCGCGTTACAAAGATTTAATATTGTTGCACTTACAGCCAATATTCAATTACTGAATTACGTCGCTGTGTATAAAGAACCTTGCAACAGATGAAATTGAAGAGTCACTACTTAATGCCCGTGACCTGGGCCAATCTCAGCTCAAGAACTTTGAAGATGAAAAACTGTCAACAATAAAGATGCCCGAAAGGTCAAATTTTGAGATGCCATCTGTAACACTCCATCTACTGTCGAAAGTCTTTACGAAACAAAGAAGACTGAGGCACAGAATAACTGCTAACAAGAAGTCCAACTCGCGTGAAAACTTGTCCCATTTTTGCGCATGCGCGTGATTCGCCATCCTAGACTAGTTTCTCCGGCAGTTTTTAACTTCCCGCGACTTTTGCTGCCAATTAAGGGAAGAAAACAAAAAAAGTCAATTAACCTTACAAACTGAAGACGAAAGAAGTCCGGCGTGGTTAGAAGAAAGGAAGAAGTACGCTATCGAAAAAAGTACTTGTGGGTTTCTTGCTTCACGGACGGTAAACGGAAATCGCGAATGGCGTGTTTTTCAATACAAATTATGATACAAAACGCGAAGATAATGAAGGATTGAAATCCAAATGAAGAACTAAAAAACCTAAAATGGTGACGGTGTTATAGATAGTAACTTTGCATTTTATTGCTGAATCAAGCCACAAACCGTTGAATGTAATAATGAAATATCAGTATATTATTTCTAGTTCACATTAAGCTTCAAAGTTTCTGAAACCTATCTAATCAGTGAGTCAACATTTAACTTTACTAACTGACCTTACTGATGCTAGCGTTTTAGCAGTTAATATATCGTTACTGAAGCAAGCCATTATAAGTCATATTGCTTGAAAAGCAAGCCGTTGTGCCATTTGTTATTAATAAAATGGTAAGCCATTGGGTAACTAGTGTTGTCATAAATTACTGCAAAAGGAAGCCGCTTATGCCTGAAGAAAGCCATTGTACCGTACCGGCATTGATGTACCCCCCTCTACCAATCAGTGGATCAAATATTGTAAAATTAGGAATTCACAAAGAGAATGAGATCATTGGTCCCATGGACGGAGCAAGCAGACACATGTACGCATTGCGTACCTATTTTTGTGTTTGTCTTGGCGAATAACAAGGTACTCGGACATTCGCTTCATATTTTCAAGAGGCCACGGCTAAGATCTATATATACTTAAATATCGAAACAGACTCCGCATTTCTAATATTGGGTGCATGGTAAAGAGATGACCACTGATCTCTATATAGAGATCAGTGGAGATGACCCTCATTGAACTTGTACGCGGTAATGGTACATACACGATATGTATTTTGCCAAATTATTTCTTCATTTTTTTATTGAATTTTACGTAGGGTCAAGGTTAGTTTTAGGAATTGTTATAATTTTATGGTTAGATTTGGATGGGTTTGGGATTATTTATTTTGTTAGACGGATGACGTTTATATATATAGCTAGGATTATCAAATCAAGATAAATCCTGCATATATAATACACAAGGAATCCGTTATCAATGTGATTCCTGTTAAGTCCTAAAAATATCTATTAAAATATTGTTAAAAGCGTTATAATTAATTTTAATTAATTTTAATTTTAGGGTTTTAGGGTTAATTGTAGGGTTAGAATTACTATTAGTGTTTGAGTTAGTTTGAAGGTTAGTTTACGATAGCGTTAGCGTTAGTATTTAGGTAATATTTTGCAAAAATCCTTACTCTTAATGATTAATCTAGCAAAAGTCACTAGGGCGGACCGGGTGTATTCGACTGCATGTCATCAAATTGACCTAATTCAAAGAATGTTAATACAGTCAAACAGGATGTTTAATTGTCTTACATGCGATGTTACAACATACACGAACAATATCGCTAATATACCGGGAACATATTAACTTCAAGTATCGGAAGTATCGATACCAAATCGATACAGACCATCAGCCTGTAGGCTGTCAGTAGACGAAGGGAACAGTAAACTGGGTGAGGCTTCAACTTTCGTCTCTAGTCTTTGGTTGGATGCTTGCCCAATTCGGCAATGACAAAGCTTTTCTTGAGAATTCTGTGTTAGATATGTGTTTGTGTTTTAATAGCTTTTCTGAAATAAACTTTGCAAACGCGTGATTAACAAACGAGTCGTGAGTTGAACAATGTATCCTATGTACTATCGAGATTGCAATCATCGTATAAAATAAATTTTTATTAATCCATCTTAGGTTAGATAAAAATACAAGGATTACATATAGTTAGTAGTAAAATAGTGTATGGCAAAGGTTACATTATTAAAATAGCATATGATAATATTTACATCGTTAAAAGAGGGTACATAGACAATTTCAAGTTATACTAAGAGAGATTAAGTAATATATAAAATAGAAAGTGATTGTACTATAGAAATTTGCATGCACGTGCAAGAAAGGATCGTTTGTGTCTTTCCGTTCCAGAAAAAATGGTAGTGAATCCGTTGTCGCTCGTTGTTCTTAAATTGTACTGATGATTGTTTGGTCAGGTCGCTGTAGACTGCGACAGGGGTGGCTGGAATCATTCAAAATCTTTTCAGCTTCTCGTTTTGCAGAAGCCGCTTTTCTAGTGTCACTAAGGGTTGGTAGACTATCGGTTTCCAATCCAAGAATACGGAAACTTTTTCTCAGTAACCGCTCGATTTCGTTTTCAAGACAACTTGGAAGGCCTTTCCAAACTGGAGAAGCGTATTCTGTGATGGGTCTTATTTTAGATTTGCAGTATATCAGGTGTGACCCACCTCCGTTGGAAGGTAGGATTTTCTGCATTCTCTCAGATGATATAGCAAACGGTTTGCCTTACTGCTAACCGTTTCAATCTGAGTGTTCCATGTGAGGTTATTTTTGAACCACAGTATCCCGAGTAGTTTGAAGTAAAGGACCTTTCTAGATTCATTCTTTTTAGATTTAGATAATATATATGTTTTATTATCAGAGTTAGGACGAATTGGTGACTGCTGACCACAAAGATTTCATACTCGGCCTCGATCATCGTCCAGAATACTTTTTCTATGACCAGGAAATATTATATATTTACCCCTGAGACTAATTTCCTAGGAAATTATGTCCCCCCTTCTGAAATTATTTGTCCCCTCTCAAATACACATTCAGCTCATCTTATTTAAAGTACCTATAACGTCAACAATTTTTTAAAAAAAATTGTTTTATTTGGAAGAACTTCTAAAATGATAAAAGTAACTTCTTTTGAAGATTTTCGTTTCTTTTTCGCTTTGTTTTTGACATATTTCAGTTTGTTTGATATGCAAATGTATGGAATTTACGTCACACATCATATGATAATTTTATAGCCTCGTTCGCAGGCATCACCGCGCTCCAGGGACTCCTCCAGAGTTGCCTGCGGAGGAGGCTAAGAATTTATATATATTTTCCTTCATGAAATGAAATCACTAAAGTGTGAATAACATGTGCGCGTGTTTCTCCCACAATACCAAACTTCTCATTTTAAAGGATTTCGTTTGTAAGTCATTATGCATGTGTGACGAAATTCCAGACACTAATTTGCATATAAAACTCTAAAATATTTCAAAAACAAAGCGAAGAAGCAAAAATCTTCAAAATAAGTTACTTTATCAGTTAAAAGTTCTTCCAAATAAAACTTTTAAGTAATAGATTAGGCACTTTTTCAATCCAAAATTCGCGGAAACATTAAGGAGAAAATATATTTATCCAGAACAAATAATAATTAAATTAATATTTACATTAAAGTGCAAATTAAATATTGCTGATATAAATTCTACATGAAGTGAATATAGTTGAATTCCAAAATGTGTTTATGATTTGAGCTTTGTGTTGATGTGCAGAATTGAAACGTCAATCCAGTGATACAATATTCTAATATTCGACTGCTAGATAAATTTGATCTAATTCAAACGTTTATGATATACTTGAACGATATACTAGAGATTTTATCAACTTTTTAACTCAAATCATCAACTAGTTTATCACACGGAAAGTAGGATTGGGGGGATTGGAGTAGCCAGGGCAACTTCGATCCCCAGGGCCTGGGCCAAATAAGAGGCTCGAAATGATAACCATCATGTAAATCCTACACATAGAATGACGCTTCTGGGGCATTTAGGCTGAGAAAGCCAAATTCCTAGGTGACGTCACACAAATTAGCATTTCTGACAAACAAACCTTTCTAGAACATCAACACAAAGTTCAAATCATAAAACATTTTGTCATTCAACTATTTACTTCATGTAGAATATATATCAATAATATTGTATTTGAGGTGATAGACAGTTTAGAAAAACACGGCTTTGCCTCGTAACAAATTTCAAACTTTTAAACACTTTGCATTTCAGACAAACAAACCTTTCTAGAACATCAACACAAAGCTCAAATCATAAAACATTTTGTCAACTATTTATCTTCACATGTAGAAGTTATATCAATAATATTGTATTTGAGGCACTTAACTTTTTTACAAATCGAGATAGATCGCACAAAACACATTTACAAAATAACAAAAGTCTATCTGGGGCCGGTTGTTCTAGCTAAGCGCGGATAGCTTATCCGGTGGATAAGTCCTATCCGGATAGACAGTGGTATTCACTAGTTATTTTTCTCAGATGGCCATTCAATGGATAGATAATATAGAGAGCTAGTCTCCCTCGGCGCATTAGGGCCTATTTATCCAGCTTGACCGAGATCACGGTACACCGGGGTGCACCGGGACGAAGTGAATTGAAATTTAAAACGTCGTCTGAACCCGGTAAAATATCCAAAAAGTGACAAAATGAAAAAAACATTAGTTGGGATGCTTTTTATGCGAATAAAATTATTTTTTGTTTCATTGAGAAATTATTATCAATTATTATCAACATTTTCACGCATCCCGGTCTAAACAGGCCCTAAGTGTTAATATCTGCGATTAATCGCGGGCCGATTTAAGTATTTGGATAACAATTATTTTACTACAGGGGTTATGAGCCCACCAATCATTCCGCTGACAGTTTAATTTTTTTGACCGGGCATTGGGGGGGGAGGGCCGAGGGCACAGAATAAATACTCAACATATTCTGTGTCGATCTTGGAATTATGGAGCCGACTACAAGTATTAACTTTACTGGCGTAAACGACAAAGTTAAAAGACCTATGGTCCAAACAATCGGGCTACGAAATTCTGCCGGGCATCTTTTAAAACGTTTCCCCTGATTTGCGAAATATTTGTCAAATGTCTGACATTCACTTCCTCTTTTCAAGAGGCCAGGCGTATATTAAAAAGTGTTTGATCTCTTTTGGTCCAGTCATGCAAACCAGCGAAACATAAGCGAGATATAAAGAGAGTCGACTGGCGACTGGCGAGGTATAAACAAATCATCGAAGCTTTACCTATCATTGTCATCATTTAATCACATTTAGAAATGACAGTTCGGTGTTCAAAAATATCTACGATATTGGCATTTGGCCTCTTGACGCTTTTTCAACACGGAGAACGTAGTTTGGGTAAAACATTGAATGACTGCTCATGTATTAAAGAAAAACAGGTAAATCAATACTAGCATATACTAAAGCACCGCCACATTCAGAGTTATATATGTGATATGGCAATGTAGCGTGACAACAAATCTCATAAATAATACCTGTAGATGAAAGTAAACAATTAACGTTGCGCGTGTTTGGACCACCCAAGTTTCCTTGACCAATAGACGAAGATAATAGTGCGACGATTGTGCGACGAATACTATACTAACCAGACCTAAGTTACAATTTCCAATACAATATCCGACTATCCAATAGAATATCCTAATATAAGATAATATCTTGCTAAATTTACATGTGCTACAGCCCATGTAATATTATACTGTTAGTGTCGCAGTTTACCCTGCACGTATTAGGACGAGTTTATTTGAGAATTTGAGATGAGAAAATCGTATAATATTACACGGGCACTCGTTCGTGTAGCACTTGTTCGAAAAGACTATAGCTATATATTAAATATGCATCGTTGAGACGAATTTAATAATTCGTTTTAAACTTGAGTTATTAATTTTGTATGAAAATGCGACGATTGTTATTCAATAGACAATAGGATGTTGTCTGATGTTGTTTTTTTGTTAGATTATTCTAAGTGATGCAACAGAATACACTTCAGCCATTCAGAATTCTACATTCTTGTAAGGTTTCTACATTTCTTAAACATTCTTATATCAGGGAATCCAATGCAAAGTCTTAAGAATGTAGCATCACTTAGAATAATCTAACAAAAAAACATCAGACAACATCCTATTGTCTATATTGAATAACAATCGTCGCATTTTCAGACAAATTAATAACTCAAGTTATATATATATATATATATATAAACTAGAGAATGACGAGACAGTTCTTCGTTGAATTCACGTAAAATGATTTAGTCGCGTGGTCATTGACAAACTTTAATATTACTAATTGGAAAATGCATTTACCATCATGATGAATAACAATGTTGAAAACTTAGCAAAGTCAGAGTTAAGAAAGAAGTAGAGTAAAAATATGTAAAGTAAAAGAAAGCATGATGCATTTCGGCAGACAACTTGTCATGTGCTATTGTCTGTCTGATGGTAAAATGAAAAACAGAGTGGATATTTATAAGATAAATGTAGAATGATGTCACCCCATCATACTAAAACAAAGTCCTTTTGACAACATAATTTTGGGTCAAGTAACTTAATTGTATGTGAATAGGGAGTGGTTAAGAATCTAATTATATTGTTGAGGTGTGGCGCACCTGAATAGGGTGCAGCACGGCCTGAATAGGGTGTGGCACAAGCACAGTGCATTAGACAAAATATTTATACAATCGCTGAGTCACAACTGATAATTGACCAATCGATTGCTGTTTTGGTTACTGGCGAGTGGAGATTTTATTTTGAATGACAGAAGCCATGTGTTGTTTAATAGCGCTCCGTCGAGATGACGTCAGTACCGATGTTTGTCCGCTTTTACCCATAATTATTGCGGTCATAACAAAAGAAATAGCTCATTTGCAATCATTTGTGAGTCAAATTTGGTTTGTTTGTCCGCTTTTTGAGCTATTAATAGCAGCCAGACTCTACGCTATTCCATCTACCAATCTTTGGGTAGCGAGTGTTGCACTCACATTTATATTCATAAATAACACAACTTGAGGAATGTACAGGTAGAGATTCCTTTAGAGTTGGTGGTGGAATAGATAGCCAGTAAATTGAACAGGTTTTTTGAAATTCCCACAAGTGCAAGTACTTCAATTCTGAACAAAATGGTTTCAAACTTTCACAAAAGATAAAGGTAATGACAAAGAACACGTAGATGCAGTTAAAAGTTAAAAAATATTTGTATTTTTGTGGAATTTTTGGGATGCTAAAACTGTTTATAAACTGGTTATCAATAAAATATACATGTAGCCTGCAGTACAATTGCGTTCAGCGTTCTTCTTTATAATAGAATTGATGCTAGATTTTTCGGATTTTTGAGGATTTGGGAGAGGATGGCCATGCAAAATCTCATTGTTAACATAAGAGTAAAGTAAAAAAAATATTAAAAGAACGGCCATATCATGAGCTTGGGCTACTTGTGATCAAATGACGACACATCATGTTGTATATTCGTATAATATACCTCTTGATTGACAAAACTAATTGAAATTGAACAGTACAAACACTATAAGTATAACTGCCAGTTTGTTACTTTGTTTTGTTGTCAGTTTTCCTTTCAAAATTAGGTAAATTTTCTATCGTTATAGCAAGCATTTAATGAAACAAATGTCAGTTTGGGAGTTGGCTTTAGCAATACGAATATTAAATATTAATCATAATTAAGACTTGGAATTTTAATAATGGCACACTCAGATAATTATGTTGCTGGTATCTGTGTAAGTGCTGGGTGTATTCCATCTAACTATGATTCCATGGTAATGGTATATATATTATAATATCATGACAAGCAAAGCATTTCATTTCATTAAGCCAAGATGTCCAAATTAATTATTGGTCTAATTCTTAATAATTAAATTATTTTATTTTGTAGCAAACCAAGGACTGTTTAAAATTATGTCATTCAAGGAAAAAAAGATCTTGGACTGAAGGTAAAATATGTTAATTTAAAACAGGCATTGTGTCTTCCCATAATGCATGCCCACATCCTGAACTATAACTTTTTGTATGGATTATTAAAATTTGTATTGCAGGGCATTGAAACTCAAAAAATTGCATTGTGCATGATTATCATCTTCTTTTTTAAGATGCAGGTAGATATAGATGTGAGGATAGACAACAATTTCACATAATTTATTATTATTTTAAGTTGTAAAGTCAGCACAAATTATTCTAAGCAAGAATTTTAACACTCACTGTCTGTATGTCCTGGGAGCATCTGTGTCTTCATTACCTGGGCAACTGATGAAACACCACTATTTGCCTCATCATCATCTGCCTCATCATCATCTGCCTCTGGTGGTGGACACAAGTACCGCTACACATCATTCGGCACCACTTGCTTTCAAGATAAATCTCAACAGCATATTCTAAAATCTATACTCATGCTTCTATGCTCAATAATATACAATCAAGGCGTAATTGGTTACCATGCTGAATGTTTGTTCAATTGAAGAATTTGAGCCTGCTGATGATAAAGCTGATCACTATAATTTGAAGAGATTTGGGAGCTCAGCGAACACACAATAATTACGGCATTATCCTTGAAATTCAAACTTTGTGCATGCGATAAATTGCACATCCAAATTCATCTGGGCATGTGAGGACACACGCTGGTGTTATGCGCCCCCACAATTTGAAAGCCCTGTACCTGGGCCATTGAATATCTAACCAGAGGCCTTGGGTTTGATTCCCAGTTGGGGCAGTCAGATAAATTGTCAGGAAACATTGTTTTATGAATCTACGTAGAGAAGTCTTAGGGCAAGCTTCACAACACTTAATGTCCACCCACAATTTTCAGCTAGCGTACAGTATGACTCATATGGCTCTGACTTAACATAACAGTACCAGCACTTAATGTACCACTTTGCTAGACATAATAATAATAATAATTTTACAATTTTATATAGCGCCAAATTCCGTTTAGTCCATTTGCGCTTTACATTAATTCGGCTATAAAGTCTGATATAAAGTTGCACGTTATGTTTACATAATAATTATAGTAATGATACAATACAGTAAATTAATTAAAAGCAACATTAATAGATAAGTCTTTAAAATGATTTAAAAGCGTTTATATCATGACAAATTCTGATTTCTTCTGGTAAAGAGTTCCATAATACTGGAGCAGATACTGAAAAAGCCCTAAAACCATAAGTACTGTACGTAACCTGTAGGATTCAGTTTTTAACAAGTTTTTTGTCGAAGATCTTAGCTGACGCGTAGGTATGTAGGGTTTTATTAAGCCCTTCAGGTAAGTGGGAGCCAGATCGTGTGTACTCTTAAACGTTAATAGAATTACTTTAAAAATTATTCTCTGTTCGACAGGTAACCAATGTAATTCTCTCAAGATTGGAGTGATGTGGTTATATCTTTGCGATAAACTAACCAGTCTTGCTGCTGCGTTTTGTGCACTTTGAAGCTTTTGTATAAGTTGCCGGTAAACCATAGAATAAAATTACAAATTTTTATAAAAGCATGCACCAGAATTGTGGCAGATTTTTGAGAAAGATATTTTCTAATTCGGCTTAATGTTCCGTAAATGATAAAAGGCTGATTTACAAGTTTCACTAATGTACTCGAATAAAAAATCACTCCAATATTTTTAGCAAATGTTGATGGTTGTATAATTTCGTTGCAAACAGTGACAGAAGTAATGGAAGGTTGTGGACGATGTCGTGCATTTATAACCAATACTTCGGTTTTATCTCTGTTCATCTTTAACATGTTTTATTAGACATCCACATACTGTACTGTATCAATTTCGCAAATTACACATGTTTCGATATTTGATTTTGCCGATAATTGCGGATGACCTTCAATAGATGACTTAAAAGTAACATAAAGTTGAGTGTCGTCTGCATAAAGATGGAAGCCCATGTTATGTTTTTGAATGAGGTCTGCAAGTGGAGACGCGTATACAAATAGGAATAGCATTGGGGAAGTCCATGTAGTTTAAAATCATGATTAGAAGACTTTCCACCTTCGACTTTGACAAACTGTTTGCGATTAGATAGATATGAGGAAAACCAGTCAATAACGTTACCTTTAAAACCAAATCTGTATGTTAAACGAGACAAAAGTATTTGTTGGTCCACCGTATCGAAGGCAGCCGACAGATCCAATAAAACGAGGATTACAGAAGATTGATTGTCTAAAGCTCTAAGAATATCATTTTGAACTTTAACCATGGCAGTTTCTGTGCTGTGATTTTTCTTATAAGCAGATTGATACACTTCATTTAAATTATTCTCGTTAATATAAATATTAGCCTGAGAAGCAACCACTTTTTCAATGGCCTTGGACCGCATAAGTTTTAAATTGGAAATTGGTCGAAAACTTGCAAATTCTTCATGGTCAAGTGGTGTTTTTTTCAACAACAGCGATAAGAGTGCAATTTTCAAACTAATTGATGGCATTACTGCATGTTCTAGGGATAGATTAACTGCATTTGTCATCATAGGCATTAGGACGTGAGCACATTGTTTGAAGACAAAACCTGGTATAGGATCCAAATCACATGATTTGCTGGACATTTTATTAAGTAAGTTAGATAGCTGCTCAGTGGTAACAGGGTTAAAGGTCGAGAGTTCAGAGTTTCGCTTGCGGGGTAATTGTTTTTCTTCTTTCTTGTGAAGCATTTTATCCACAGTATTAAATAGATTTCTTTGATCAAGTTTTAAATCATCAATTAAATCAGAATAAAAAGTCATTTTCGAGTGAAATATCATATCATTAACCTTTGAATTTCTCTGTCAGCCAAATTTTTCGAGGCACGCCAGCGTCGTTCAAGCCTTCTCTTTATCATTCTCTGTAAGTGAATATCATCAGTATACCATGGAGAAAAAGGACGCAGGGTGATAATTTTTCTCTTGACCGGAGCGTGCAGGTATCAAGCAACGCAGTCAATAGGAAAATTCAAGATCAGGGATGATGGACGATCTTTCTACTGTATATCGGCGCAGAAATTTTCATACTGTAGTTAATACTCTTCAATTTCCTGTAAAATACTTCTTTCCTTGGATGTCTTGGTTTCTGAAGACATAATTTAGCGATTACAGCATAATGATCTGAAAAGCCTGCAGATCAGACATGGATACGGAATTAATTATATCATCTTCACATCTTGTAATGATCAGGTCCAATATGTGACCATCTTTATGAGTTACTTGTTGAACATGCTGTTTAAGATTTAAGGAGTTGATCAAATCTAAAAATTTTGTTGCTTGCGAGTTTTTTTGGTCATCCAAATGAAAGTTAAAATCACCTGTTATCATCAGGGAAAATGGGTCAATGATGATCTGTTCGATAAAACTTCTAAATTCGGTGAAAAACATTTCATTTGTTAACTAACGGGATTGGAACTTTTCAAGGCCATGTCGATGAATTCGAAGGATTTATATAATTTTATTTAAAAGAAAAAGCATTGTTAAAGTAATGCAACTCCACCACCTCTGGTTTTCCTTGCGATGTGTTTAAAAAACATAATTTGTAGGAGTATTATTTCGAATTGCATATTCATCAAGTACGTCTTGCTGTAACCAGGTTTCGGTCAGTGCTAAAATATCAATATTATTTTCTGTAATAATTTCCCTAATCGCTGTAGCATCAATGAGACCAAAATTAACTGTTCTGTAAGGTCTGTTTCTGTTGATGGGACATTTAGATACGGAAATTAGGTTGTTATAGTTCGCTTTTCTCTCATGTAAAATAAAACGTGGTTCTACGATGCGTAGCGAGTGTTTGAATATTATATATTTTAGTATATAGTTTCTTCTCTTTCCCTCGTCACTGGATACAACTAACGAAAATTTGGTCTTTCAGCATATCTGATATGACGGATGCTCGGAGAAATAACAGGAATAGTTACTATGAGTACTTATCTGAGGATTATTTTCGCTATTCAGACATGGTCAGAACCAGGGGCGGATTAACCTATGGGCAACTGGGGCACGTGCCCCAGGGCCCCGAGCTCCTGAGGGCCCCAAGCTCCTTGAGGGCCCCGAGCTCCTGAGGCTGAGGGCCGAGCTCAAATTTGAAACACAGGAAGAAAAAACAGACCACGAAAGCAAAAAATCATTTAAAAAATTAAAAATCTTGAAATATTTTACAGAATCATTATATAGATCAGTAACAGTACGGATTTAACTTCGCAAAATAAACAACAAAATTATTTTGTTAAAATAAACCTCAGACTCACAGTCAATATTTATATTAGTAACTGATAAGCGATAACTGTTCCCATGCAACGCAGCCACAGAGACCAGGGTGCAACCTGCTAACTTTCAGATGTTTGGGGCCCCACAATCTAAATTTGCCCCAGTGCCCCATGGGTCCTTAATCCGCCCCTGGTCAGAACAGTCAGACAATTTCCGGAGCCGTTCATTTCCCCAGTTTCTCCCAGGATCAGACATTGCATCTTAACTTCACATAGAGCCATTAATAGAGCTGAGCCTCTCTCTCTCTCTAGACTGTAGTTAATGATCTGCAACTCTCTCATACAGAAATATCAATAGAGCACTGGTTGGAGCGGGTTTTACTGCATCCCAGGCATTCTTTAGCAGCACCCGCAGGCACCCGATCTTTTTTAGTATCCACGAGAGGTTGGACGAAATGTGAGATTGTACTGCTATCATATGATCGGACTTGCCTGTATGATGTAATACATCATAACCCTAACCCCTTCCTAATGGTTTTCTAATCCCTGTTAATGGTTTTCTAATGCTAACCTATTAAGGTTACTTAGTATTAGAGAACTAATTAATTAGTATTTACTAATAATAATCAATTAACTGTTTCCTGTCTGGCCCAGTCAAATGGGGTCATAGAAGACCTCGAAGTCGTCAATCGAAAAACACGGCACACCGTAACGCAAGATTAAAAATTGAAATTCGACAAGCGCCAGGGACATGAGATCCACTCGAACGCCAAATTTGATTTGATTTCATAGACAACTCTGCGATTGGTGGCATTTTGAATTTTCAAGATGCTACGCGGGCGTGCAAGATGGTCTTTTTTCAACCGGATCATTTATGATAATTAATGCTAATTTATATTAACATAATGTGTCTTGTTCGGAAAATTCAAAAGCATTGGTAATACTCGGTTTATCGGGCTTTCAGAAAAGGTATAGGTTTCGCAACAGTTATGGATATTTCCCGAGATATCAATATAACAAATAGGTAGTTCAATTTTGTATGTTTTTCAGCCGGACAGAAAAGAGTTAATTAAGTAATTAGTTAATATTTTATAATAATAATTTAATTAAACTAATTAAATAATTAATTAATGTATATTAACTACTGTAATAAAAGGATCGTCCCAGGATTTGAATCTGTGTCTCCCAACAACAGCTGGTTATATGTGTGATTGATGGGATTCCATTGAACCAACTGTTCGTGGTTTGGTATTAGGGTATGTGCAGAAAACTATACATGAAGCAACCATTCAGTGGTCTGCTACAGTTTGGGGAAATGAAGTTAAGATTGAACGCTAATAAATGTGAAAATATGTGTGACAATTAAAATGAGTGGGGTTTGCTATAACTGGGCGAGGATGAGCATGAAATCTTGTTGGTCAGCAGTCACATTAACTGGATAAACATCAAGGGAATCGAGGTATATAATCGTCAGAATTTTGTCACAAAACACGGAGCGAGCGCATAAGTAGAGGCTGAGTAGCTCAGCCAAACACATCTGATTGGTCCGCACGACTAATTTTACTTCCGGTGCATACTTTGACTGAAGAGTGAAGGCTTGTTTACTTGTTTTAATATTAAAAAATTGGACTTTCCCCTTGTTTAAACGACGAGTTTGTCATTTTTCAAGTGTAATACATCATTACTATTTCAATAAGTCGAAAAATTACTCTTTCAATAAACTAAGGTAAGCGAAAAATACGGAAAATTCGGGAAAACACACAGGAAAACACAATACAAAAACATCCTGACAACAAAAACATCCCGTAATATACCGTATAGGCTATAGCTTTCGAACTCTATGGACACAGACAATGTATGAGAATATAGTGGTCTTTTGTGTTATATTTTCTAAAATATCATTTTGAAAATGGAAACATGTTTTAGACGAATGTACATACAAGTGTACATATACGTGCGGAAAAATGTCAATTACACCAGAAGCAAAAAACAGTTTTATAGTGACGAAAGATTTCGGAAACAAACTTTACTTAGATGAATAACCATAGACAACAAACAAGACTGTCGGGTAAGTTAAAAACAAGCAGTAAAAGACATCGTTATTACTTTACCATGCAACGAAATGCAGCCAGAAAAGTCGATCATGAATATTCAACCATGAAGGACACCAGTTATTTTTAGTTTTATAGGTAATATTTTCATCAAGAATCGGGTAGCCCTTGCCATGAGTTTAGGTATAAATTATTGAAGAAACTTAACGAACAATAATTGTGTAGAAATCATAGGCCAAAAAACTAGGTCTAGACAGTGCAAATATATGTTTAGCGTCTCACCGTTATTGTTGTTGAATGCAGATGATATCCTTCGCTTTTTTATTCATATATCCACACTTGTAGTTGTAAGACAGTTCTAACACCAATAATGTTCGGATAATGAATATCTCCATTAATGTCTAAACATTACTTCCTAATGACGACTTGACGAGACAAACAGCTTGTGAAAATACTAAAATATGGAACCCGCTGTCTGGTGAAAGCCAGACAACTGCTGCTAAAAAGTTCTAAATTTAAATTGTATTGACTTGCAAAAAGGCTTTATATGTTTTGGTAATATATAATAAAGACACTAGTGCTTTTTTTAATTCATATATGGGTAATTGAGGGTAAAAAATTTCTGAATGAAGGAGGATAATCTATGCACTTCACTCACTCACTCATTGTCGACTTGACAGTTGCCATTAATTAATTTCAATTTTCGTGCGTAGACGGGGGGGAGATCTCCCTTTTATGCGCTCGCTCTGTGTTTAACCATGAAAATAACTTCTAACCCCCAAACAACTAATTAGATCCTAACCCCACCTAATGAGTTTTCTAACCCTAAGTGTCCCATCTCGATTCCCTTGATGTTATCTGTTATCCAGTTAATATGACTGCTGACCAACAAGATTTCATGCTCATCCTCGATCATCGCTCCCCAAAATGAGTATGTTATGCATGTCTACTGGAATTTGACCTGTATAGCCTATAAATTGACTTAATGTGGCCTGGAAATTGACTTAATGTGGCCTGGAAATTGACTTAATGTGGCCTATAACTTGACTTAATGTGGCCTGGAAATTGACTTGTATTTAGTGAGATGTAATGTCCACAATTTTAAAACATGATACAAACGCATAAAACATTTTGTATTTTACATTTTTGTATTTTACATTCAATAGACTGACTAGAATAAAGTCAGTACTGACTAGAATAAAGTAATACCATGATGATTATCTCTTTTTCTTTTGTTCTCACTGGGTGATTTAACCCCCACATCACGCCCTCTAAACAGGGAACTTTCTAGTTTTCCCCTCATTAATATTTGCAAATATTAATTTCAAACAATACTAATTATATTTCGTCAAACTATAAATACCATGACATGTTGGGAAATTAGTGATTAAATGTCTCTCAAGCCTCAGGAGGATTTTTTTAATAATATTTAATAAATAACCAATTTTGCAGCTAAAAAACTGAATTACAATGGTTTTACAATATAAAATATGGTATAAATCTAAAATTATATAGAGAATACAATATTGTGAACAAATAGATAAAATTAGGAATATTAAAAGTTAAAATAATTTCAGATCATATAGTGTTGCTACAGACGGTATAAAACTCTTATGATAGCGATCGGTTCTACATATGGGAACCTTAAAAAATCTATTGTGGCGTAAATTATGTCCATTAGGCCTAAAAGGTGGAACTATTACGAGTTTAACTTGTGTTCTGGATCAAGCATTCTGCGAAAAAGGCGTTCACAAAGGATATTTCGGCGATAGTACAAGGATGGAACCTTGGCTGTATGCATCGCTTGACAATAAATAAAGGTCGGATAAATTATTCTGAATGCTCTCTTCTGAATGGACTCTGTCTATCTGATTACTAAGGTACACAGGAAGGTTGGTGTGCCACGCTTCACATGCGTATTCAAGGATAGGTCTAACACATGTGCAATAAACATTGACAAGGACAGAGACTGGAAGGGCATTAATTTTTAACAATCGTAGAGCGTATAATCGCTTAGCAGCCTTCTTACAAATGGCGTCGACATGCAAGTTCCATTTCAAATCATTTGAGATGGTAACACCTAAAAGTTTGACGTGATCAACGACGTCAACTGTTTGACCATTAATTACAATTGGAGAATAGGAAGGTGAGCGAAACGAAAAATTAACACGCATCTCTTTGGTCTTTAAGGCGTTCAATTTCATGTTATTATCCGATGACCATTTCTCACACACATTCACAATTAACGGGAGACTAGACTGAGAGACGTTAGGCAGAACTTCCCATGTTGTGGAGTCATCCACGTATTTGACAAGGTCGGGAGTCGGCTTCAGATCGTTTACCATGATCAAGAACAGTAAGGGACCGAGTTTTGTTCCTTGTGGAACCCAGCTTTGATGTGCTTCCAGGCAGAACAGTCTTGACCGATTCTTGTTCTCTGAAATCTGTTAGACAAGAAGTCGGCAATGATGAGGACTGGGTGTACAGCCATTTGTCGGAGCTTTCCCAATAGGATGTTGTGATCGACTAATACGATCAAAAGCTTTTGAAAAATCTAACAAGCAGATTCGCAATGATGTTCCAAGATCGTCGCATGTCTCGTACCACTTATGGAGGAGGTAAACGAGAGCCATGCTAGTACTTGAGCCTTGTAGGGAGCCGAACTGGAGATGATCGATCTGACCAATGATAGTATGGAGAAGCCAACGATAAGGAAACGACTCCAGAATCTTGCTAACGATGGCCGTGAGGGAGATGGGACGAAACTCCGAGTCAATGTCCAGAGCAGGAGAGGTTTTTGGTATTGGTGAAACAGTAGCATATTTCCACATAGGAGGAACAAAGCCTTGACGGAGAGATGAGTTAAAATGGAGCAGAGCGGGCGACACAAAGAGGTTGCATTCTCACGAAGAAACCATGCCGATATTTCATCAGGACCGGCAGCTGAATGAAGTCTTGTTCAAAGTAATGCTGTTTCGGTATCTTCAACAGTTATATTGAATTCTGGTGGATAGTCTCCTACGGGGAGTGGAGTCCATTCAAGCGGTGGAAGGGGTCGACCCAACTGCAACAAATTTATCATTGAATAAGTTAGCTAGTTCCTCACCCTGGTAGGGGCGATTATCATACATCGACGTATCAACACTTTTGGACGAAGAAAGACCTGCAATCCTTTTTCCTCCCTTGGCTTTCACTAATATTCCTCATGTCATGCTAAAGCAATGCGTTGGCGCATCTTTGCGAAGAACCCGCCATTTTCCCATTTTCTTTCGCCGTAAACAAGCTAGCAACAAGATATTGGAATAATGATGTCATAGCTACACTTTTTGAACCATAATATTGGAATATTGACGTCAAATGAAGCTAATGTCACGAATTATATGTATCCAAACAGCCAATCAAAATCGAGATAATAGAATGTGTAATAATGTTAAAGAATATATTATGACGTAATAACACAAACCTTAGCGTTGATAATTCTCGATATCATGCTTCACCTTACAATAATTGTTAAATATTCCTCGTGTCATCCCCCCGCAATAATTTTCTCTGCACACCTAGCGAAAATGAAGCAAACTGAATAACAGAATAAGTATTGAAGAAATCGAAAGCATCTACAACCAAGCTCTGGTGTGACAGTGTTTTGCGTTTGTTTTAATACGTTTAAATTGTGCACGTTGGGGGGTCATTCTAAAAAGTAACGTGTTCTGGCCTTTGCTAAAGGTACGGGCATGACTTGTCAACTGTTGTCAACTCGTAGTTTAATGTAACTGGTCTTACACGTACATTTATAACATTTATGTGAAAAAGGTTTTAGCTAGATTGCTCGCACATGAGCCTTGGAAGGATTTGACTCGGAAAAAAGAAGTCACAGAGTTGCTTGTGGAGGAGGCTACGAAGTTGCTATGTTTTGGGCAATTTTGTACGTCATTTTCAGTCTCCTACGCCGGTCTTGTACGTCAGTTGCAGTAATTTCCATAAGGCCGCAATGGCTAAAAATAGTCTGTGCTCAATTGACCAATAATATCCGCTTCTATAGTCAAAGAGCCAGTAACCGGTAAATCATTGCGCATTCGTTTTCGCAAAAGTTAGTGATTGAATCCCGTTGTCATCTATTGAATCGTTCTGATAAATTATTCATTTTTATCTGTTCCTAAATAAATTTGACCTCGTTCCCAGGGCCTTATCTCCGCTCCCCGCCCGCTCCCGAACGAGGTTGAAATAATTAATTTTTTTCATTCTTCAAATAAACCTAATATACACTTGAGAATTTGCTCATATCGATGGCATGTTCGACCAGTACTTCAGTTGCTTCGTAGGAAGCATGGAAGGCGGGAAGTACCTAACACGAAGCGCATCCGACTTAGAAATGATGGTTTAACTTTTAATGAATGGTCAACAGGGAAAAATGCATTGGGTTTGTCAAAAAATAAAACACGTGCTCCTTGTGGCCCAGCTGGTCCTTGTTGTTCTTGATTTCCACGGTGTCCATCATTGCCAGATTCACCAGGACAACCCGCAGCGCCTTCATCGTCAGCTTCTGTGATCCTGCTTCACCTGGTGCTCATTTGTTGAACATTACAAAAGAACCAGAAAGAATGCAAGCTTCGCCGACGCCATGTCCAGGTCGTCAGAAGTAAAATATTATATAGAACTCGAAATATAAACATGAAATGATACACTCGAAAAATAATTAGCAGAAAATAAGGAACACAACTTATACGATACGTGCAGTACGCGTCGCGAGTTCGACCTGGTTCAATATCAGCACCAATTTGCTCGTCTTCATCTGCTGGCGACACAAATGGGCAAGCCATAAACATTTTAAAAATTGTCTTCAGGATTGTAGTGCTCCTCAGTCAAGTATTGATCAGATTCCTTTGACTTAAGCTGCGTTTTATACACAGCGATTAATCACGCCGATTTATGGTTTAGATACATGTTAACGACGAGAAATTGTCAGCGGAACGATTTGTGGGCGCGTTATCCTTTGCAAGGCCCAATTAATTTCAGTCGTATTCCGTTGCTAGACAACCGGTTGCTAAGGACAGGTAATTTAGTTCCCAATATACTTCGTAATTGGACAATAAATTCAAGGTATAACCAAGATATTTTATGTATGGAATTTGTAGGCAAACGTCTTTCGTTTGTTGACCTTTGATGATATCTTATTGATGTTTTTAGAGTCATGTAAACTTAAATTGCTTCCCACAAGAAAGTATTTAATATGTATTTATCGATAAATTAAATAAAATCGAAGTTACGAAAATTGTATTTTGTTTATTGACCGATATCGCGGCTACTTTTTAAAAATTCTTAAAATCCATACGTCCTTTTTCTAGTCAAGATTCTAATCGCATGTGAAAATTAATTATACCTAAAAACACTCGAAGATTATTTATAGGAATTTTCATTTTTCAGGACGTCACGATGACGTCATCATATAACATTACCAAACGAATACCACATACAGACTGTCTTGATGGTTTCTTAAATCTGTGAAATCTTCCTTAAAGCTTCCTTAGTAACGGATATAAGGTCTGCAAATTTAAATACGTCTGACCACCACTAAGTTTTACTACTAACTCGACTCTTTTTTACTAGATTATTGCAATTTTGAGAATATAAGTTTGTATGTTGATACGAACAAAGCTCCAGGAACTGCAGCAGCTCATGTTGAATATGAATTAGATAAATCGGGGAAAGCATACAAATCGGTGAACATATCGTGGACCATTCCTGGTGGTAAGTAAAAGATAACTAGAAATACGAATTCGCAATAATCCCCCCTCGCCCGCTCTCGCCCTTTCCTGATGTTATGAATTAAAATAAGTTTTATCCCGACGCAAAACACGTCATTTTGACGCGCAGTGGACATTACGAACTGGCTTATTAGATAAATTTACCCAAGAGTATTGCATAATATGTGGTGATTTCAAGATTGACTGGCTATCAGATGAAGGTCAGAAACAGCAGATACACCTGTAGTTAAAATATTTGGTCCCTCATATCAGCAAAAGTTGCATCTACCTTCCTACAACCGATAATGGCTCACTTCTGGATCATCTGTACACCAATATTGAAGACGAATACGTTACAAGTGGAATATATGAATCATATTTTTCAGACCACAAACCGGTGTGGTGGTGTGCCTTAAAATAGATGAGACAGGCATATACATTTCTCAAACTCATTAATAATTCATGAGCGAATTAGCCAATGAAATCACTTTATTTTATCACATGACTGAGGTTGGATACTCGAGTAAAACACGTAAAAATCATATACCACCACAGTTATTAGATCAAACCCGGTTTTGATCTAATTGCTGAGATCTTAATTTATAATTCATTTTTTGGAGAACGAAACGACCTGCCTCCGTCTTCGCTCATCCTCAACTGAACAGAGTCTGTTAATTTTCTGAATACATTTTACACACCCTCGTGAGTTCAGTCCCATGAGGGTTTGTTCTCAAATGCGTTTTAAGTAAACATCCAATTAAATCCGTGTTCGATTAAGAAGCCATATAAACAACTCGTTTATCGTGTTTCATCAGGGGATCCAAACACTCGAAAACAAGTTTTCATCATGTTTTCTCGTGTTTGTATCCCCTGATGAAACACTCAAACTCGTTGTTCATTTATTACATAATACATGCATCATAATGTTCGCTTCATAATATGTCTTACACACAGGTTAAAAGTTAAAAAGTTTAAAAACTACCAAACGTATTAATTTTCGACTACAGTGTCATCTTCAGGGTTCAAATTAACCATTAACTAACCTTCGTGACAGCTGTAATGGCGCTTTCTCGATACCTAAAATGTAACTCGGTATGTCGCCGCGAGAATTCCCTCACTTGTTGTTGTTGATTTTTGCTACAGACTTTTCTTTTCACCTTAGTTAATGTGCTTATTTATGTAAATATAACCTCAATTTTTATTATTATTATTTTTAAAGTAGGGGGGGGGGGGGGGTAATAGAAGAACGACCTTACGCCTTTGGCATTTAGGGGGTCCGCACATGCCCCCCGGGAAAAGTTTGAATTCTAAAGCTCCGAAACGTCTATTTCCTGCATTTTAAAGGACGTTTTTACAGAAAAATTAAGATCCTAAACAATGACAAACCATATTTTTTAGTCCATCTCATCATTGAATTTAATATTAACCAAACCTTTGAATTTAATAACTTTTACTTTAAATGTCTGCACAACAATTGCAAACTCTAACCATGGATAGTAAATAGACTGGATAGGAAACTGGCTGACGTCAGCGTGGAAACCTAGTTGCAATTCGTGATGTCACGAAGATGTCACGAATACACAGATTTTACTGAGTTTCTCTTCGACGTCTCCATATTTTCGCATTCATAGTAGCTATATTGAGATTCCAAAATGTTTCATCGTCTTACAAACCTGCCTAAGCCACGACCAAATGATCGAGGTAAATGTTGTTCGTCTTTGTTTCAGCTGTTTTCGTTTTGTGGTGAAGAAACTGGCGTCGCAAAACTACCGTTGTTTTAGTTGAAATTTGGGACGCGTTTTTCACCGTCTAAAGTTGGATCTTTTCGCCTAAAATGAGTAATGGTAGTCGGATATTCCATCGTAAAGTGGCATTGTGATATTTTTTGGCAGTTTGACTGTAATTTTTAGCTGTATTATCGCTAAACGTTGCGATTTATGGTGTTTTTGTTACGTCACGATTTGCAACTAGGTTTTCACGCGACCAAACGCCATCAACTGGTGTCTAAACCAATCAGCATGCTGGAAACGTCGCACGTGATCTTAGTTTCCTATCCAGTCTATTTACTATCCATGCTCTAACTTAACAATGCTTTTATATGTGGGTTGGATGACTGTTAAAAATAACTGAACCTATTAAAGGATAGCTGTCACGAAGTATCAAAGTCAGATTCTTTAACTTTTTAATTTAAAGCTCTCTATATTTTTAAATCTTTTTTAACTGCGCAAAAATGTGGGGCCCCCAAAAATATATCATTTAATATATCAATTAATTATAATCAATGTTATCGTATTATTAAATGTTCTTTTCTTGCAAACTCTAGTTCCAAAATCCAGTGATAATTCCACAAAGATTGCTGATGTACAAGGGTTTTTTGTAGAATGGAGAATTGAACACGATCTAAATGACGAATGTGTAGCGGTTGCTAAGGTAAATACTGACACCCAGTCCCCTAGTACACACGATCTTATTTTATCTGTTCATCATTGTCAGCTGATGAAGTTTTATGGAAATATTAGCTGACAAGCTATACCATACCAACCTCGTTCCCAGGAGCGGAGATAAGGCCTTGGGAACGAGGTTGCTTCCATACACGGCTAGAAACAGTTTTTGCTTCTGCTGTGAAACAGCAAACGCTATGTCATCGGCAAACGATTTAAAAAATTACGAAAAAATTGAGGAACTGCTGAACAGATTTAAAAGAGCCATATAATAAAAACTTATTAAGCTCGTTTCGTCGGTCTTTACGGCATTAATAATTTGCCGCAAAGACTCGGTCAATAAGTGTTTAATAATGAAGCTACTTCATGTATGCCAATTATTATAGGATTATCTTTGCGTGTGCTGTGAAACACAAGATGGCCAACATGAAGATGGTGGCCAAATAATATTCTTTTATGTCCATTAACCTTTCGAGCCTGAGCGTTCTTGTGTTTGTAATAGCGTTGCGGACAAACAAACTAAATTTGACTCACAAATTATTGCAAATGAGCTATTTTCTTTTGTTACGGCCGCACGAATTATGGGTAAACGCGGACAAACACATGGATACTGACGTCATCTCGACGGAGTGCCATTCAAAATAATTTCACACGAGGTCGAGGCTCGAAAGGCACCACCATTTGTTGCCTTATTTATTCGCATTTACCATTAAATCTAAGTCTTAAACAATAGGAAATGAGTCATTTGGAAATTCTTCAAATTCAATTTTAGTTTGTTTGTCCGTATTTTGGGTTTAAAAATATAATCTGTGCGCTACGCTATTCAGTGTTTATCATCATCTCGTTTGTTTGGATGTATGCCATTTTCATCAACTTCGTTTATAAAACAATACGCCATAAGTTCATTAACCTTGAGGAAATGGCTAAAAGGGATGACTGAAAAGGACCTTTCGGTTTTAGTCTGGAGTTATTTTTGGTTATGTTAGGGTACAAAACCTAAGCGAATGAGAAGCCACTGTTTTTATCCACCCACAAGACGAAAACAATAACTTCAAAGGGATTAAATAAAGGAGAATCACTGATCTCAAAAATAGGACTGGATTGATCTTTCTATTGTATCTGATGAGCTGATTTTGAAATTGACGAGAGATCATTAGAATCTCCGAGTTTGCAAGCAAATTAAACTGTGACGCTCGCGAAATAGGTTTAGTGTCTGGCCAATATAGTTTCTTTGTTAACATTAAATGCATAAAATCTTGAACCTAATTTGATGTCTCATATTAATTAGGCTTCTCTCACTGGATAATTAAAGCCAACCAATCGTTTTACCCAGTAGTTTGAAAAATATCTTCTGGTCCTCTTTATAGTGACATTATTTTATTTTGTCAATGGTAAGAGCACATAATCCAACAAAAATCTCATAGGATCCTCAGTTGGTCCCTTAGTAATGGCGGACTTCCGGCCTCATTTTCTGAACAATAGTTGCTCGATCCAGTCTTCTATCGAGATCAGTGAGGAGAATCATTCGTTGAGCCAGCGTGAGGATGAATGGTCCAAGTTTGAAAATAAAAGCTCTTCCTTGTTTTTTTACGGCTATCGTTATCCAAAAAAGACTGGACCCAAATTTTCTCCGCTGCGTCAGTGAGCGGAGTGCGCGCAGGAAGTAGAACTAGACTATGAAATACCGTGCTTAGGGAGCGTTCATAATTTACCTAGAGGGGGGGGGGGACTATGGCAATTTTGAGGGGAGGGTCATAATTTTTCAACAATAAGTTTTACGGGGGCTTTCGAAAATAACCCCAAAAATAAAACAGAGTGCAGGGGTGGGTCATCACAAAAGTTTCAGACATTCTGTCGACAAAAATGTTTTTCATAGTTAATATATAGTAGTTTATATTTTTTTAAATTTACTCAATTATGAAGCAGCTAGTGCAATAAAATGAAAAATAATTAAACACGAAAAGACATTGCAAGATATGCACATAAAATTACCTTTAATAAAACGACAATAAAATTCAGTACAGTCATTTTTGTATAAAGTATGGGAAGATTATTTGAATTGGAAACCATGCAATTATCATTAATGGTACTTTTTAATTTTTAGTTATGATGGAAATACTGATGTGTAAAATACTCAGATGCAAAATGACTGCACACTTACCACTCATTTAGAAGAAGTCAGACGAACTTTAGAGTAGGGGTCACAAACATTTACCTTTGCATGGATGGCATCACATTAGGGGGGGGGGGGGGGGGGGGGGGGGGGGGGGGGGCACAGTAAATTCCCTGGGAATATTAGGGGGGCTTTCAAAAAATATAGGGGAACAAATTTAAAATGACCATAGACTGCTCACCCACCCCCGCCCTCCATTAAGTAAATTATGAATGCTCCCTTAATCTAGTATGCTTCATCTGCAGTACATAAAAAATACTGTTTTTGTTTTAGGATGTCAGATACGTCATCTTGAATTCATCGCATTTTCTCCAAGAAAAGATTAACTGTGATACTTCAATTTTCATCACAGTAAGTTTTAACATATATTCATGCACCGAATTCATAAACATGGCGGTCAAATAATGCGGGTGAAGTTTCGTATAAATCCCGAAATGACGTACGCGTAGCGTCCGAGGGGTTTATCTGACTTATTTCATGATTGAGGAGGTTTTCTAACAAAGTTTGGTCTATTTTTCCACCTTGGACAAAGATTTTCCTAGTTTTTTCTTCATTTATCTAATTGGTATTCATAGGGTTGTATGCTATATAGCTACAGTCCGCGCTACATCAAAGAAAACTGACTCAATCATAAAATAATTCAAAATTAAAATAAGCCTGCTGTTATTTCTAAAATAAAACATCGTAAGAGTTAGGGTTAGTACTAGAAGTTACTATCGCAAGGGGAAGTGCTGCCTCAAAAGTCATGGGAAGCCTAATTTTTGATAAAATTTCCAAAATGAACCAGGCCACTGGCACTGTAGTATGAACACATTTTTTCAATTACTGTATTTTAATTATATTTAAATACAGCAGACTTAAATTACAAATGACTATCACTTATCTGAATATAATTGGCAAGGCTTTTGACTGTATACACAGACTGTATAAACATTATGATTACAGTATGTAGTTGGTGATTGGTAAACAAATTTCTGATAAATCACTGGCAAAGCTGTCAGTGGAATTGCAAATGTCTGATATGTTATGGCAAAGCAAGCGCTAAACAAACAGGCGCTGACTAAATAAATACCAGAAATGGTATGTATGCAACAGATGTTTACGATATTGTTGCACGATTATTTATATTTGGTTCGCGCTAAACGCGATGCTGATTGAACGACGACCACAAACCGTATAATTTGATATTTTATTATTCGATCTAAATTAAGACAGCACAATTGTTTGATATATAAACTTACTGGTTGTTCTATATGTATCTATATTAAAAGTACAAGCATGGTTCACATACTTCTGTGGCAGGTCGTTATATGTACAACTGGTTAGCAATTCACTGGTTTACATTCGTTGTATTTCCTGGTTAGCTCATACTGTATCTTATCGGCTTAAACTACCTTACTGACTTAAAGCTATGTAAATTCCTAAGTATAAGTATAAGTGTTTAATTAACGTTCTTAATCATATACCCAATTAAAGTTCTGAATTATAGTATTTATCATTAATCATTAAAAGTTTCTAATATAACGAAACAATATTGTCTAACTTTTATTGGACTTCTTGTTGAGAATGCAATACTTTCAAGTTTCAAGGAGATCTTTGTGATGTATTAGTTCATTGCACATGTCCACAAATCCACATATTATACTGTAATTGTTGTTATACTGCAACCACTGTATTTTATTTTATTTTCTATTTTATTTTTATTTTATTTTATTTTCTATTTTATTTTCTGTATTTTATTTTGTATTTTTTTTTTCTTATACTGCAACCACTGTATTTTATTTTCTCAAATAACTAGTAATATTGTATTTACTGCATACCAAATATGGTTATCCATGGCACACAAATAATTTCCATATTTGTCCACTGAATTTTCACAAGGTGGACAATTCCACTGTCCACTGAATTTTCACAAAGTTGAGGTAAATAATTTCTTGAAGACAATTCCATGTACAGTTTATTGCATTATACAGTGTATCCACATACAGCTTTGTGCACGAACCATTGTAAAAACCATTTCCTCAATTCTCAAATCCAAGTCATGTGTTTATAGTATGTGATCATTGAATAAATCACAGTGAGTGGATGCTGAGGAGATGGTGTATCCATATGCTTAAAGGTACGTTTACACACTACGATTTGTCGGACCGACACTGACGAATATTTACGTGATTCGCGGTAAATTTCGCTAATTCGTCATCCCCGACAAATCGCAGTGTGTAAACGTAACTCCCGATTTTTACTCCCGATTTTTACTAAATATTATTAACAGCTTCGTCTGCTATACACTCGTAGTTTACGGTCGATATATTTCTTTTCTTGTTTTAATTTTTTTTAAATATACGCGCGTTTATTCGGTAGTCATAGTTACAGTAAAAAATCGCTACGACTCTAGAAAAATCTGTGACTTTTCTACAGATTTTTCTCCCGATTTTCAGTGTCGGGACTTGCTGACGTCAACGCTAACGCCATCAATTGGATGCCCATATTTGGAAAATCGGCCCGACAAATCGCAGTGTGTAAACGTACCTTTAACTTTAATTCACAGTAAACAAAGAACATGTCCTTTTTTAGTTTCCTTGTTGAAGGAAGTAATTCACCGTTCTCAAATTAATAGCATGGAACTCCTTCGGTTTGAATTAAGACGCTGTCGATTGTTGCCGTGTTCCACTCGGTGATGTGCGTTTAAAAGCGCCGATAAACTCATAAAGGAACACAGTCTCGAGGGGAGACTCGCCACTAAAACGTTCATGAATCATGACCTTGATGGATGCTCCCACAAGCAAGAGACATAACGTAAACGAATAAACCAAGTGTTCTTACCGTATTAATCTTCAGTACGCTCAAAACAAAGGCTCAAAACAAAGCCAATTCGTAACCGGTGTCAGTGGAACATGCGCAGTTGAGCTTGCTACCTGTTTCGCGCCCGCTTCGTCAGTGCCCCCCCCCCCCCCCTGTTGCCCCGGATCCGTTCATCACCAGATCCAAGAAGGCCAGGATGCTTCTCGACGTCCCCTGACGTCTCAATAACGACGATGCAGGGGCGCAACTAGAGGGGGGGGGGGGTTGGGGTGTTGCAACCCCTGCCCTTTTTGTGAGACCTCTAATTACTATCTATCAATACTTACTTAGACATTAGATAAACAGATAAGTAATCGTCTGTTGTACGTAGTACGCAATACAATTCTCTGCAAATCTGGCGAGACTCTGCAGATCTTCTAGCTCGGCTTCTAACATACGAGTCCTCTTACGCCCGTGCTCCTGCTTTCAGCGGTTTTCCAGAGCTGAAGAAGTGGCAGAACAGCATTTCGTTCTGACAAATACTAGTCTTAAGGCCCGAGTATGTTCTTAATGTATAGTCTACATACTCAAACACACTCTGCCTTGTAGATGCTACACGCGTGTCATTAACTCATAGAACGTGCTTTATATATTTTGTAAATCATTCATGTTAATTTTTGGGTGTTGTTGCTGTAAGGTTGTTGTTGTGGTGGTGGTTGTTGATTGTTCTTGAAGAAACATAACGAAAATATCTAGTATCCCAAATTGTTTAGAATACTGAGGGCGGCGGTTGGTTATAGCCCCCCAATATTTGAAATGGGTGGACTAAGCCCCCCCAATATTTTTAGAATTTTAAAGATAAACTAAATTATTCAAAGGTCTGGTTCGTTTTCCCCTTGAATTCTGGTGCCATGTCGGTTCTTACAGACTTCCTCACCTCCCAAACGTGCACATTTTGTACATTTTGGGCACAATCAATGAACCTGACAATTCTGTGAGGAACAATCTCAGAATGCAGGAAATACCATTTCAGAGACTCTAGTTTTCAAAAAATTTCCGGGGGACCTTGCCCCCCGACCCCCCTAGAGGTTGTAGACACAAATTTTCCGCCACCAATGATGACTGGGCGAGTTTGCCCTTTTTTTGCATTCAACCCCTGCCCTCGAAATTTTCTAGTTGCGCCCCTGCGATGAACAATATAAACTCAATGTTACTCAATGTTGTATTAATATAGGTTATGACATGTGTGATTAGTGATTAAATGCCCAACGGCGAATCCCGGTGAGAACAAAAGAAACCGAGGCAATCATGGAATTACTATTACATATACAAACGTTAAAGTGCCTATATCACTTGTGGGATCTTTACATATTTATAGTAATTGGAACATTCTAAGAAGATTTGTAATATATCTTCTCAGCCGAAAATTTCATCTTCATGGACTTTTTTGCAGTTAAAGTTACCCGATATGACATCAAAGGAGGAATTTTTGAAGCAAGAAACAAAAGAAAACTGATTTGCAATTCCTCCTTTGATGTCATATCCGGTAACTTTAACTGCAAAAAAGTCCATGAAGATGAAATTTTCGCCTGAGAAGATATAGTACAAATCTTCTTAGAATGTTCCAATTACTATAAATATGTAAAGATCCCACAAGTGATATAGGCACTTTAACAAGATCGTAGACCAATCGTGTATATTGGACATTTGCCCAGCTTACACGGACAAGAAGCACATAATTCTTACGAAAGGCCAAAGAAAGTTAGTTTCTTCGCAAACGTCCTTATATACTTGGCTCTTTTCCTTCAACAACAAATGTCTGCGAATTGCGAAATGTAATATGAAACTGTGGTTAGCAACGCGCATGGCAACGTGACTAAATTAGTCTCCAAGCTTCGCAAGTGGGACACGTCCAAGAGGTTTTGTTACCGGTTTGTGCGAATTTTAGATAAGGCTCACACGGCAAACGCTGACCGGTTTGTGGTCGCTCGCAGGGCTTTGCTAATCGGTTTACCTGTTTCGTGTGGCTTGCGGGGAATTTTCCAGGTTTTTGAAAAAGGACCTTTCTGTTTTTGTCTGGTCTTTATTTTTGGTTAGGTTAGGGTTAGCTACGATTAGGATTAGGATTAATTTGGTCCATTCGTTTCCGATAGATTTCTTTTTAAACTTGGACAAATATATCGCCCTATTTAATTTGAAGCCCCCGCAAAAAAGAGTCTGGTACCTACCTTACATGACGTCATCTAAGGTACGCAAACTCAGGTGAGTTAATGCCTGGGTCAAACTTTTCCTCGAACCAGTAATTCAATTGCGCGGCCGGCCGCCGTATTTGGCGCTTTGCGTCATTTTTTGCGATTAACAAAATGGAGTTACCAAGGAGCGATAGATCGAGCAGGAAGATGTATATTTGCTTGGAGGCGATCGTGGTTTGTTAACGTCATGCTTTACTGTACAGTAAATTTGAAAACGACGAGTTATTTGAAGGAAGTCGTCAATAGTCAAGGTACGCAATATTTATCTGGTTGTTAGTACGAAGGCCGAGTTGTTATATTTATAAATATAGTGTATATTTTGTTTCGATAATCATAATATAAAAATAATAACCAGAACAGTGAAGACAAACGCTTGTACGGTTTGTCTTCACGCAGCATTTCAAGCGTTTATTCATAAAATTACATGTTAAGTTATCTATAACTAAACTTTATACATTTTATTGAATACTGTCAGTAGATATTTGTTGTTTACTCCAGCCTATTATAAATATATTACCCTAGTGCCTATTGTTATTCTTATACAGTCTACCTGTACAGTTACACAATTCGTTTTTAAATCTACAGTACCTCCCTAAAGACATTTTTTAATCTTTTGACCACTTTTTCTCTGAATTGAAGCTGTTGCTGTGCAATTATAGATTATAATTTTTACTTGAGTGGGTTTATCATATACATGTTATATAATTAGCTATGGCTGATTCATTACACAGTAAATTTGAACTATATAGAACAGTAAAGCTTGAACTAGCTGCCGAAAGACTTGTAAATCTTGACAACCTGCTGCCCAAAGACGTGAACATCTTGACAACTTTGAAGTTCTAGCTATTGCTGTACATATAGGTTTAATTGAGATGTGATTTTATCATTATAATACAATATTTATAACTATGGCTTGCTGTAATTACACAGTAAAGCTTGCACTAGCGGCCAAAAGACTTGTAAATCTTGACAACCCGCTGCCCAAAGATGTGAACATCTTGACAACTTTGAAGTTCTAGCTATTGCTGTACATATAGGTTTAATTGAGATGTGATTTTATCATTATATATATAGTATTTATAACTATGGCTTGCTGTAATTACACAGTAAAGCTTGAACTAGCTGCCGAAAGACTTGTAAATCTTGACAACCCGCTGCCCAAAGACGTGAAGATCTTGACAACTTTGAAGTTCTAGCTATTGCTGTGCATTTATATATAAGGTTTAATTGAGATGTGATTTTAACCATTATATATACAGTATTTATAACTATGGCTTACTGTAATTACACAGTAAAGCTTGAACTAGCTGCCAAAAGACTTGTAAATCTTGACAACCTGCTGCCCAAAGATGTGAACATCTTGACAACTTTGAAGTTCTAGCTATAATTGCTGTGCATTTATATAGGTTTAATTGAGATGTGATTTTATCATTATATATACAGTATTTATAACTATGGCTTACTGTAATTACACGGTAAAGCTTGAACTAGCTGCCGAAAGACTTGTAAATCTTGACAACCCGCTGCCCAAAGACGTGAACATCTTGACAACTTTGAAGTTCTAGCTATTGCTGTGCATTTATGGTTTTATTTTTAATTGAAATGTGGTTTTATCATTATAATTATTATCACTATGGCTTAATTACACAGCAAAGCTTGAATGGCAAAGACTTGTAAATCTTGACAACCCATTGTAGTTGCTTTGAATAAACTGTTGACTTTTTTGTTTTCAGGATTCCTTTAAATTGACAAAGATGATCCAGTGCATCTCCAGGCATTGTCATAGCACATAAAGAATGAATCCAAATTCAACACAATACATAACAATGTACATGTACATTAATTTGGTTTGGACTCCCAGTAATTGAAGAAAACACCTGTACTAATATGGCATATCATGTATCTTTGCACATTGTGTATATAATTATATACCGTGTACTGTATTTTGACTTTTGAGGTAGCAAATGAAGTGAATTTGTACAGTACATTTTTGTGATGTCTTACTATTAATAAAAGTATTTGTACAGTATTGTATACAGAGTGTTCATTTCTGGCATGATGTACTGTAGGTGCACAGTGCTATCTTGTTATTGCAAAATATAGTGTGGGCTTGACCAATAAAAACATGCATTTTTACTTCATAATGTCCTTCAAATTATCCCACTAGGCCCTCCAGAATTTTACTGTCAGACTATAAATTCAAGAATATTTTACTTGTTGAACTGGGTTGATTGACTTTCCTGCTTCCCAGCAGCTTACAGTACCTGTCTCAATGTATTGCCATTATTCAAGGTAGTTACTTGACCAATTAATTTTTATGTACAAGACAGCAAATCTAATTAATCAGGCACCCACTTGAAGCCATCAAAGGAAGCAAACTCATGAACCATTGTTTAGCAGCAGAGTACAGGCTATTAGCATGAACTAGACAGCATGAACAGTCCAAAATAATTTTCTTTAGCACAGGTGAAGTAGTTAGGATTTAGGAAGGATAATCAGTTCAAAATCATTTTGGCACAGCAGTTACCTTTAACGTCAACAAAACTTTCCACTAAGTGATCGAATACCTGCTTCATTTTGCGGGCTTCGTATTCCTTCATTCCTTCGTCACTCATTTTCATCTCGTTGGATAAAAACCGCTCTAGTAGCTTCCTACGCGGCACTTTGGCAAATCCGCATGTATGCGGGTGAATAGGACTTCTTACCATACTAGATAATAAAGCATATGTAAATTATGAAAAGATTTGCATAAAGAGACAGACCACTGTAGTATATATCTTTGTACTTTGTCGAGCGCAAAAACTTGAATTTGGCGCAATTTACAAGGTCGCGGAAAGCCGCTGAACAAATGTACTTCGGTCTCGCCGAAAGAAATGGCGAATGGCACTCACCTCCTCTTGGCAATAAACTTGAACTTCGCTCGCGTTGCCCATCGGTTTTCTTCGTTTAGTAGGAAACATTTTACGCTATATCAGTAGACTATACCTCCAACTTTATGAATCAAACTTCGAAAGTGACATTTATATCTCGCAAATAACTCTAAATTAGATAATCCGTAATATTTTTGCCAAGTTTGTTGTTAATGTCGTTAATACGTACGATTTATAAAGTAATAACCACATTCGAAGTTTGAATGGAATAGTACAACTTGGTATCTGAAACATTAACTGTCAAACAACGTTTAGCAAAGCGATTTTCCTATCGCGCAGGACGGGTTTCTTAATGACCTATTTTTGTTGATGGTTTTATGCCTATAATTAATCACGTGACATTGTTTAATTCAAATAAAAATTTCCAAAAAATTCGCGAGGTTAGTATGTGTAACATTAACTTGTAAAGTTTCCCATTTCTCCGTACTTTGATTATCTAAAAGGACGTTTCTTTTGCGCTCTTCATTTCATGCCGCGTAAGAGACTGGACCCAGGCATTAAGACACCTGAGAATATTGTGACGGCGCACCAAGTCTAAGATCTCGGTCACACAAAACTGCGTTTTAAACGCGTGTTACAGCTTTTTCCTGGTTGTGCGAAGACTAACTGTTCCTGACATGACGTCACAGTTGACGCGTTCCATGGCTCTTTAATTTGCGATTTTTTCATCCAGTTTAAAGAGAGATATCGGAAATTAATGGACCAAATTAAAAACTAGAACAAACTTAACTGGCGTCCTCAAAACTGTAGGGACTGCATACACGCTCTTTAAAGAAATGGGCCTTCGTGTCTGAACCCCTTAATCAAAATCACCTCGTGTTTGTTTGTTGTTTTTGTTTTTTTATAAACTTTATTGGGTCAACTACAAAATTATTTGTTTACAACAATTCAGAGCAAAAGAGAAAATAATAACATTTACAAGAAAATACAACAAGAATACAAAAATAAGTAGTTACCTGCGAGTACCATGGTGTATGTGGCGTATGACAAAGGCAGTCCCCTCAGTCCAGGTACAGGTCATATCCACGTCAAATACTGAGAGCAAAAGTGCTAAGTAATGGCGGGAAAGGAAACTCTTAAATATAGTTACACTGGAGAAACTACTAGGTGGAGCTACTTTACAAACACTGTTCTACAACTTTGCAATGCGATTAAAGTAAGAGGCTTGATACGTACTAGTTTTACAAGATGGGGCTTTTAGCATGAGAGTAGGATTAAGACTAAGTCTATAGTTTTAATTCTCTTTTTGAATTTCCATGCGTATTTTTTAGGTACACATGCTTCCTCTTCCAGGACATGCAGGTGTTCTACCAAAACCATTTAATTGTCTACCTAAAAATACAACTGAACAAAATGATACTCATAGGGGTTATGATAAAAATCCGCCACTGTTTGAAACTGTTGTAACCTCGTCATCTTCATCGCCATCTTCATCTCAATGGCTATCTTCATCTCAAAGGTCATCCTTAACATTGCAAAAGATCAGAAAAGGTATGTAGACCTCATTCTATGTACAGTTGCGGATACCTTTAGGATCTCTTCTGATAGTCATTATTTAAGAAATAAAGAACGTGTCTCGTGTGATTATCGAGCTATAATGGCATGAGAGATGCGCTTCTCGATAACTCGATAATCACACAACGACAAAGTTTTTATTTCTTTTACAAAATAACACCATTAAATTAACAATAAAGCCATGAAAAATGCAGTTTAAAATGCAGAGGCATTGCTATGTGTGTTGCGGTAGGAAGCCTTTATGAAAATACACTCCGATTAAAATACACTCAAGGTTGCAGTTAAAACATTCTGTTGTGTTAGAACCTTGATTAGCCTTGTATCCAGGTATTTTGTGACTTCCTTTTGTGATTTAAACTACTTAAAATCCGTCAAAAACGACAAAATCTACGCGAGGAATCATGTCAGCTTATGCTTTATTAACTTTATAACAAGACGCCCGCTAGGCGTTAACTCGGGCTACTTGAGGTTGTGGCTTGTTGAAAGACATTGTAGGCAAATTCAATATACACAAATCTATAGTTGTAGGTACAATGGTACATGTAATAATGATACAGCTGTCAGTGCAGGGGTGGTTAAATTTTCCATCATTGCAAATAGGGGTGCACCGGAACTCGGTTCCGGCCGGGTAGTTCCGGCCGGAACTCTGATTTTTCGGAGATCCGGTTCCGGCCGGAACTGATTAAAAAAGCATGGTCGGAACCGCAACTCTGTCGTTTTCAGTTTATTTATTAAATAACATCGATGAAACAGACTGAATAGATGATACAGATCACATTTCAACAACTGTGAAGTATAATTTACATAAATAGCAAGAAACAACATGGCATCCACTATCCAGTCAAGTCCAATATGCAGTTACTTAAATCATAAAAAAATGAACCAAGAAGCGGCGAAAAGCTAAAACGTGTAACAGACGTAATGACAATTAATGTTATATATAAATATCTTGTGGAACACACCACAAATATTTTATTAAGCAAAGCTTTCAGTCTGTCTGATTGTGTTTTAAATACATGAGCAATGAGCATTTCATGAAGACGTTTTACACAATTACGTTAACATTATTCAATATTTTTATTCCAACTTTTGCCCCCCCCCCCCGGCTCTTGATAAAATAGCATATAACCATATATGGCTTAACAAACCCGGTTCCGGCCGGAAGTTCCGGCCGGATTTCTTTTTCAGTTCCGGTCGGATCTTAAAATAATGGTTCCGGTGCACCCCTAATTGCAAACCCATAACGTATTGTTGGCCAACGGCTTTGATTATATGAAGGTGAGTTGGCTCAGTATCCAAGCTGGCTTACTGAGAAGTCTGCCCCACCAAATGAGCCATCCTGTTTGCTGACCTAATCCAGTTCTAGTCAACAGGGTCAACCTGGCAAGCAAGCCCGGCCTGTGCTCATGTAACAACAATTCATCTGGCCAGTCCCGCAAACAGGTTCAGTTTGAGCAAGTATTAAATCAGTTATATTGTTCTCAGTACTTGTCACTGGAAACCCCAACGGCACCCAAGGAAACCCCGAAGGTGACTTGTAGGTGGGGTTTAGGATGTTATTTTCCCCTATACTGTAGGTGGGGCATTTTCTTAGATTTGTTTCTTGATAAGTCTAATCTCTCATACTTACCTGGGGTTTCCAGTGACAAGTGCATTTAAATCAAACCATTTAGCTGGCAGTAGCAAGGCATCATAAGCAAAACAGCTTAAAGAAATATAATTCAAAATCTTTATTTCTTTGTGAAGTCAACATTTTGAGCCAGTAAACATATTCATAAATTTAGCACATTTATTATTGGGCCAGCTCACTTCATGTAATATCAAAAATGTATCTGGCTCAAGTAACAGTTGGCAAATGTGTGCTTGTTAGCAAGTCTGGCATGTGGGCTAGCCTGCCTCATGTACTGTAATATCAGGACTATTATTACTATCTCGATTAGAGAGCGAGCTGCCTCCATGTACAGCTTGCCTTCATATACAGCTATAGTAATCATGAAACTAGCCAAAAATCAGTATGAAAGGTTTGTATCTGTCTGTGCAGACCAAATAACTGTTGCATAACAATGGAAAGTACATGGCAACAGGCTGTCATTGGTAAACCAGCAAATAAACTCTTTACTCTTTGATCTTGATAGTTGGTATGGCTGTCAGAGAGTTGATCGATACAGACTTATTGATAACCAAGCACATTTTGGAGGCCCATTTAAGCTTACACACATCAAGTGAAACAGGTTTATTCGAGAAGCAATTATAGAATTAAAAAGTGGACACTTTTGAAAGGTTGCTCTAAAATCTCTAAATATAATGTCGAAGGTTTATATTGTGTATGAAACAATAAACTGTTGATTAGCATCGACTTTATTGTGTATATAGACATATAAACAATAAACAATGCAGGCAACAAAGCTTATAAAACATATTACAGTTACCTCAGAACAGTTATCATATTTTCAAAAACATATTACAGTTACCTCAGAACAGTTAACATATTTTCACACAGCATTCATACATTGAGTTTCATATTAAATTGTTAAACATAGGTTTAATCGAGTACACATCAGCGTACAGGTACGGCATTTTCAGTGTACGGTTATCGAGATCTCAGATCGCAAACAGAGACCACCAAGGCACCAACCGTGTCGAAATCGCTCGTTATCTTTTGGTGTAGCCGTTCTTCGGCGATCGGCGTGTGCGATTGTAAGCATCGTGAGATCAAGATACTGCCAGCCACATCAAATATTTTCAGTGAAGAACACTCGAGGAAAGGTAACCAGATGAATATTAAAAATATGAGATCGATCTCGTACCCAGACCCAGACCCAAGTGGGATGATGCAAGAATTGCCATTTCGCGACATTGCCAAATAAACAGAGCCCGCTCTCTCTCCCCCCACAGGGGGAGGCCCGAGTTAGCCGAGTAATGACCCGGTTTTTAAGCTCAGTAACCAATCAGACAGCGTATTGTCGCTCATTTACTTCCGGTTATTTTATAATAAGAACTATGTACAGTGGCGTAGCCAGGAATTGCCGAGCTTGCTGGGGCATGGCAGGGGCACAACATAATTTCTGAAAATATTGAGTACACTGTAACACTGAGTTGTCATGTACAGGCTTTTAAAATTTGAAAGCTCTGTCGACTGACTGACAGGCCGCCTTTCTTACTTATGTAACTTAACGTTTATTTCTGTTGCTTGTTTTTGTATATTATCGAAATCACTAGAGTGGTTAGTTATCGTTTCAGAAACCAACGTTGGAGATCAATTTGAATGTACCACGTGATATGAAGTTAATGCATCAATCACGTGATTCAAAGATATATTGCCCTGCGCACAAACTACAATTTCATAACAAGAAGTCTTGTTTCTCGAAAGATAGAAGTAAAGGCGAACTCCAAACAAAATATGGCTTCGAAAAATTCATTTAGATCATTTGGCTGATGTTTGGACCTCCAACGTTGGTTTCCGAAACGATAATTAACCGGGAAAGTTTGCGCGGCCAGCTCGCGAAAATTGCCCTCGTTCCCAGGGTAGACGCGCAATAAATGGCGTCCACGACAACAAATGATGGCTTTTCTTCATATTTTTGCCTAATCTAGATAGAAATTGCTCAGCAGGTTTTGCTAAAATTGTGCAGCTATGGGAAATGTTTGCGAAGTGCGCAGCGGGAATATCCGTACTTGCGTGAAAATTGCGCGGCAACGGGAAAATCCGTACATGCGCGATACAGACTTTCAAAATGGCCGCAAATAAAGATGGTTTCAGTCTCTACGCGGCCAATCGGACTGAAGACCGCGTTGTGTCAACAGTGACTAGTTTCTTTCTTGTATATAATTATATCTCCCAAGAGTTACAATCTTTAAGTTTTTGGTATTATATTGTAAAATATTTTAGCTTCACTTATATCAAAATATCTTAGCTTCACATATATATATATATATATATATACTCAAGATTTATGGCGATTAAACTACATGTTCTCAAGATTTATGGTGAAGGAAAATTTCGAGTGTTCGAATCGATATACATTTTAAGACCAAACCGGGACCAGTTGCGAAAATGCAACTTCAAGGCCTTGCGATGCTATAGTGCAGTGAAGGAAAGTTTTGAGTGTTGGAATATATACATTTTAAGACCAAACCGGTGTGGCGGTCTGAGATTGCCACCGTGCTGAGATTGTATATTCACTTAGTGCGCATGTTCGACTCAGCACGCGGCGCAAGAACTGCCAAGTTGTCACCGTGCTGAGATTGTACCAATCAGTTCAAGCAAACCTTTTGCCTTGAAACGATTGATTAATGACATTTTCAGTTTATGGATAATTTCCCGGGAAGAAATCTAGAAATTAGTTGAATCTGAAATCCTATGTTGTTGAAAGTTGAAACATTGGCATGGCACTATGGTTTAATCTTGGCTCAAATCGCTCAACCAAAGTTAGCGCCTTATCGAAAGGAATGAGCACTACAGAGCATAAATTCCTTTCAACATCATTATTATGCGGACTCTCAACCGGAACAATATAATAGACCTCTTTCATAATGGCGGCCAGTCTAAATATTCTTTTATATGCATGCAAATTAGCCTTTCTGGCCTCGTTACAAAGCGAAGATTCTTTGGAATTTTGACACACGAACGAGGTCAGAAAGGCGAATTTAAATGAATATAAAAGAATATTTAATTTGGGTGCCATTATGAAAGAGGTCTATATCGTATTGGTAACGAAGTTACTTTTATAAACACCACCGTGTAAAACTGGTTGTAGCAAATTGTAAACATGGTAGTTGAGAACTTGCAACATGTTTATCTATAATGAACAAAATTATCCGAGAAAGCTTTCCTAGATAATTCTATCGACATATTATATCTTCTTCAAAAGCATGATGTATGCAAATGAGCAATCTTGGCACGAGAGAGAATTTATTACAGGCCCAAACGGTCAGTGCGCATGCCCAGGACAATCTCAGCACGGTACAATCTCAGACCGCCACACTGGGACCAGTTGCGAAAATGCAACTTGCGACCCTGCGATGCTAGTGCAGTGCTCTGACCACTGAGCTACTGACCACTGAGCTACTGAAGCCGTTGCCGAGATCCTAGTGCTCAGTGGTCAGAGCACTGCACTAGCATCGCAGGGTCGCGGGTTCAATTCCAGCCGGAAGGCCTTGAAGTTGCATTTTTCGCAACTGGTCCCGGTTTGGTCTTATAATGTATATATTCCAATTCACTCGAAATTGTCCTTCACCATAAATCCTTAGTCTAGAACATGTAGTTTAATCGAATGAAATGCCAAATATTACTAATGCCAACATATATATATATATATATATATATATATTCTATTTTATTTAGACTTGCAATCACAGAGTGGAGTTTGTCAGTCTGACGTATGTAAATATGCCGTGGTTGGAAGTGTTACAGCTGTTGTTGCTGTCATAGTCGTTTCAATAATTTTCTTTGTACGTAGAAGACGGTTATCTCGACACCAAGATTATATCTTTGGTAAGTACACACTTAGTTATTAGGAGATTATGTTTTACGTTCAGGCAACAGTATATTATCCTACCTAGAATTACCAATAGTTATAAATTGTAGAATTCTAGATCCCAACCCCAATCGTAGCACTAACCCTAACCTAACCTAACCTAACCTAACCTAACCTAACCTAACCTAACCTAACCTAACCAAAATAAAGACCAGACAAAAACAGAAAGGTCCTTTTGAGTCATCTTTTTTTAGCCATTTCCCTCAAAAACGTTAATATTATTCTAGAGAAAAAAGGTTTTCTTTAATAGACGACTTTCACGATCATGCGCAGTAGCAACAAATATTCAAATTTTCATCGTAATTAAAAACAACTGTTTCAGCTGGAAAGAGCATATTGAAAATAGTAGAAGTGCAAAGTTTGAAAGGAATTGTGTAAAAAAGGAAGAAGTTACACAAGCAGAAAGTTGGCCATTTCAAAAGGGATTTATTAGTGATTTAATAATGATTTTGGCCAGAACATTTTGAAGCCCCATTTAAGCTTACAGGTAAAATATCAAGTGAAACAGGGTAAAATTCGATAGCAACATTGCATAGTCGACATAGACATAAATATGAAATTATACCTACTTTAATAATATAGTATTTGGTATATATGAAACAAACTGTAGCATCGACTTTATTTTTGTATAACATAACAATAAACAATACAAGCAACAAAGCTTATAAAAATATTACAGTTACCTCAGAACAGTTAACATATTTCCATAGAGCATTCATATGTTGAGTCTCATATTAAATTCTTAAACATTTAGTAGACAAAAAGCGTATGGAAACAGATAATTTGATCGAGTACAGGTTCTCGAAATCGCAGACCAACCCGTTTCGAAAGCGATCGGGAATGTGAGCGTATATAAGATCAAGATACTTGCCAGCAACATCAAATATTTTCAGCGAAGAACACTCGAAGAAAGGTATCACAATGGCGCATGGGTACGAGGTTGATCGGGATGATGCAATAATTGCCATTTCGCGACACGACAAAATAATAATAATAATAATAATAAACAGAGCCGAAACCTAGACTCGGCTATTGCCCGAGTAACGAAGTGCCGGTTTGTTTAGTTCCAGCAAGCTCATTGTGAGCTCCATATATATGTAGAACTCACTGCTCTGGTATTATCTAAACCATAACCGCATGGGTACGAGGCTGTATTACCTCCACTGCGACTTTGACTTCAATAAGCCCACCACTTATTTTTGCAATTTTGCACAATATCACGACTGACTTGGATTTCGAGGCAGCACTTCCCTTGCGATAGTAACTTCTAGTAATAGTCTTATTCTCTCGAACGTGCCGAGTCGAAGGTATGTCAAAGCTCCGCAGGCTCCCACCATATGGCCCATGTCTGACCACAGAGCACAGCTAAGATCTAAGTGTTGAGGGAGGAAACCCGGCGACCACGGAAGAAAACCCTCGAAGAACGGGAGAGATCAACTAATAAGTATATAAATTACCGAAACCGAGGTAACTACGCAGGTTATTTATCGAGGCTCGAGGTAAATAACCTAGCGTAGATTACCGAGGTTTCTGCAACTAACCTACTTATTCATGATATAGATGATAATCGTCGTTATTTAGCAAATATTTACTCTTCTACATGTAGTTTTATAGAACGATTATGGAGGTCATTTAATATCGGCAAGGAACTAACATATATATAAACCGCGGCTGATATCAAAGATAAACGACGCATGAATAAACTAATATGAGTTCCAAACTCGCGAATCAACACGAGGTTATTTCCAGATGGTCACCCATCCAAGTATTAACCCCGTCCGACCTAGCCTGCGTGCAGACGCTCCGTATCCGCCCTTATACGTCCGATCGGGCTTGACTTCGGTGAGTGGCAGTGCCCTAATATCACACGCCACCCGTGCTTCCACTCATCTTCCATTACATGATGCTTCTACTCATCCATGACACCATGCCCGGTCTGGAGGAATAGAGAAAGACATTCGTATATAATGACGTTTGCCTTTAATATTAAAAAAATTTAAAAATCTAAAAATCTTGGCAGTTTACCACCTTTTCACTTTGCTATATATCTAAAGCACTGTCTACGCAGCACTCTACGTTTTTGCCTTTAATAGCATTGTTTCTTCTTTTAAAAGGTGATAAGGGAGCAAGCGAAGCCATTGTAACGAGCAACAAAGGTAGGAATAGTTATAATTTTCTCACACCGTTGTATTTTTCGATTTCTGATTGGCCATTTTATAGCCCGAGTGAACTGGTTATGTCATGACAACGAGCAATGGAGGCAAAGAGACTGGGACGAACGCGGTTTAACATAGTATAATGACAGTCTAAAAGACGCAAAATCGCCATATTTTCGTACTGTTCACAAATGTTACACTTGATTTGGATTTAAATTTACGTTTGGCTTGATATTGTCTTGATATTGTCTTTTCATCACAAGATGAAATTTACACGTATGAAGGATTTCTTACCAGGAATTATCGTATCAGGGTAAAAGGCACAGAAACTATCCAAAGAGCACGAAAATATGGCAATTTAGCGTCTTTTATACTATTATTATACTCTGTTAAACCGCGCTCGTCCCAGTCTCTTTGCCCCCATTTCAACATGGCGGCAATAACCTTGAAATCGTGTATTCGCGCACAGCTCACTACCGTGCTGGGGACGAGCTTACTGCCGTGAGGAAGTACGAGGAGAAGGGAAAAAGGTGGTGAACTGCCGAGATTTTTAAAAACGAACGTTTCATCTCGTCTTACTTCTTCTATTTCATCTCGTCTTACTCTGATCATGGATAGTAAATAGACTTTTACTATCCATGCTCTGATGAAGGCTAAGTATTACATTTTGCCACTTTTTAATTAAAGTGTCTGTCCGGGGTTTGGAGATTTTTCATATTTGTAATCTTTGGGTTCTATCAAGAAGAAATGTAATATATTTTGTCGTTCAAAAATTTCATCTTCATGTCTTTTTCCCTGCTAAAGTTGATTTACTATTCACAGGAAATGACGTCAAAGCAGGGACACGCAAAGTCATTGCACACTAATTCAACTGCAGTGAAATACAAAGAAAGTTTAGATAACATTTTTAGATAAAATTTGCTCATTTCCCAAGTTTTGTTGTATTTCACTGCTCAATCAGTGTGCAATGTTGCGTGTCCCTGCTTTGACGTCATTTCTTGTGAATAGTAAATCACTTTAGCAGGGTATGAAGATGAAATTTTCGCATAATACGATATTTTACAATTCTTCTCAAGAGATTCCAAAGAACACAAATATGTAATATCCCCAAACCCCGGATGGGCACTTTAATAGTCGGGAAGCATGCACCTCAACATGATTATGTGTTAACTCGGCTGCGCCTCGTATTTTTAACCCGTCAAGTCCGTTCTGCGCATATCCACGTTTCTGTTTACATCGTTTGTTTACATTGCGTTATCCCCTCGCCCGGCGCGAAGGCCTGAGGGCGCTAATATCGACCGGCGTTTAGTCCCTTATGCCGTTCCTAGATCTAGGATCTGTTTATAGGTACTGTATATATATATGATCAACCGTCCTCATGCGCGGGATCGGAAAATGTGGCACTGGTAACTAGATACTCAGATTAAATTGAACCGTCACAAGAGACATAGTTTTTTGAGGAAATAGAAATCCGAGTCCGAGTATGTATTTTGACTCGCTAATTCCAAATCTGTTTTCAGAATTGAAAAAACGGTTGTATATTGATCGAGATTATCATAGCCGACCAAGCCCGGACTAATTTCTAAGTACATAAACCATTTTTACGAAGGGTATTCACGTTCTCGTAATATAGTAGACACATATGTTATGTATTTTGACTCGCTAATTCCAAATCTGTTTTCAGAATTGGAAAACGGTTATATATTGATCGAGATAATCATAGCCGACAAAGCCGACTAACTTTCTAAGTAACATAAACCATTTTTACGAAGGGTATTCACGTTCTCGTAATATAGAAAGACACAATTATGTGATGTATTTTGACTCGCTAATTCCAAATCTGTTTTCAGAATTGAAAAACGGTTAAATATTGATCGAGATAACGTTCAAAATAATATACGATAAAGTGACCAGTTTATAATCGACTAATTTCTAAGTACATAAACCGTTTTTACGAAGGGTACTCACGTTCTCGGTAATATAGTAAACGCGTATGTTATTTATGTTGACTCGCTAATTCCAAATCTGTTTTCAGAGTTTAAATCGGTTAAATATTGGCCGAGAGATAACGTTCAAACATTTCTTCGACGAAACGGGCTTTTGGAAAATTGTGGAATTTTTGCAAAACAGAAATACACGGCCACGGCGTGCGAGGTCTGGGCACCATGGATGGAGAAATTCCGTAGGGGGGGGGGGGGGGGGGGGGGGGGGGGGGGGGGGGGGTAGGGGGGGGGGGGGGGTAGAAAAGGGCGGGCGAGGGGATTATTGCGAATTCGTATTTCTAGTATAAACATTGAACATGAAGTATTGCGGATTTGTTTTCCACGCTTGAGCTTTTCCGCCTAAAAAGCGTGTTGTAAGAAGCTGTTCTGTTCCTAAATGTGGATAATATATCAAACTACCACTCGCGCCTTCGCCACCTTTGAGTAATACTCGCTTTCAAACTGTCGCAAATCTATTCCGTTAAAGTTTGTTGACATATGGAGTTCCCCATGTATGAAATATCACACATGCGCAGAACTGACTTGACGGCACCTTTAACTATTACGTATAGGGAGCCATACACACCTCGCCATGATTGTGTTATTTTATAGATTTTTATTATGTCTCGTACTTCAGTGAAGACGGTGAGGCTGGGGATATATCCAAGTCAGTTATCAACTTCTTAATGGCCAGTGGTATTGGTACGTACGTGGCGGTGAACGTGTTGCAAAAAGCTGACCTTCACAACTACTACAAGCTGGGGCCACGTAAATTTAGTGAATTATACATGCAGAACGCATGCTACGTCATTGTTCTCGTCACGAAAAAGTATCTTGACCTCTGCAATGTTAACTTCAATGTTCAGCTGGATAAAGAAAGGCGACGTGTTTTTGAGGAGATTAAGTATATTGAGCGCGCCCAATTTGAGGTAAAGATGAATATTTTGAATATCACATAGAATTACGGCTCCATTACAGTAACTATGGCAATATTTCGCGGCAGCCATATTGGAGTGACAGTTGATGTGACCGTGAGGTACTAGGTCTGAGTCGTCTTAAGGTTAGTATTAGAAAACCATTAGGCGGGGGATTAGAAAACCCATTAGGCAGGGGTTAGGATCTAAGTTGTTTTGGGGTTAGCAGTTCCATGATGTATTTCATCATACAGGCATGTGCGATCGTAACAATCTCTCATTTCGTCCAACCTCTCGTGGATACTAAAAAAGATCGTTCAGAAGACGACTCAAACCTAGTACCTCGCGGTCACCTCAACTGCGAGTGTACCATCTACAATCGCGTGCATAAATGTTGAGACACTTCAAATATTTACAGTATTTAATACGACACCCATTGGAAATCGGATAGAAAATACAACTTAATTTTATGTTATCCCCTCCCCCCGTTTCATTGTTGCTCGTTAGTAATTGTCAAGTGTTAAGCACATCAAATATTTACTCAGAATCAACATTGATCAGGGGGAGGGGGTTTGAAATATCAAGTTCTACTTTCAGCTGAACCGTGAAGGCGTGGCTTCCGTTGGTTAAAGTGTCTCAAGACATTTTGCTCGCGATTGTAGCCACGAGCGGACCGAGTCGCCAAACAGGAAATTGCGAGAAAAGTTGCACATGGGATGTTACATTGTGCAACGCTGAAAAAATTGCTGCAATAATTATTATAGAAAGCAGAACTAGAACCAGACAACGATTGCAGCAACTTGTATCAGAACAATTTTCTCCGTTGCAAAGTATGTTACAACGTCGTTGTGAGGCAAGTTGCACGAAACATTGCACAATGTAACATCGTCTTCCTTTTTTATTTTATTTAAAACATTTTTATTTCTTATTTTTTATTTTAAGTTTAAATTTTATTCATTTATTTATTTATTTAAGAAATTTTATTAATAAAGTTAAAAATGATATTAACAACCATGAATAATATTGAATATAAACATATAACTATAGAGCCTAAGATTAATTCATCTCTTATTTGTAAAAAGTAAAAACCAATGTATATATCCAAAACGAGTTCGAAATCAATAAAAATTGTCAAATAAATTAATATTGCTCACATCAAATGGAAATCTAGTGCCCTCTCGAGCAAAGAAGGGATGATCTGATCAAACAAAAAGAAAGTTTCGTGCGTAACCAAGACATCGCTATTGAGTAAGGTTTGTTGAATTTTGTTGCAAGCTTTGTAGCAATAATTTTGTGGAATCTCGCACATTCTTTACCCATCGCACCATTTGTGCCAAAGACAAAAGGTGTAAAAACTGCTTGCTCAATTTAAATTACTCTTCGATTATATTCTCATGACATGAGAGGATCTTCTCGGTTGGTAGTGACTTTTATTTATTTTTATTATTTTTTTATTTTATTTTTAAAAATTTAATTATTTTTATTTTATTTATTTATTTATTTAAAAAAAATATTTTAATTTTAATTTTTTTTTATTTAATATTTTTTCGTTCTTGTTCTCATTCTTGTACTCGTTCTTATTTTTCATTTTTATTATTCTCCAGTTTGGTAATGCAGTAAAACAGTCAGAAGAAAAACCTTCGTCGTTATTACGCATCTCCGTTGACGAGCTGCCTTCATCATTCGAAATGAAACCCGTACCTGAAAAGAAATTTATTACTTTAATTTTGGAACAGTTGCGGTCTGACAATCTACCAGCGTGGATGAAGGGTTGGCCTATTTACAATTGGCCTAAAGAGAAGCCGGAGTTCCTTTGCTACATTAGTCAACAAGGCTAAATACATTACACTCTATTTACATTGCTGATTTTATATTACTCGCACAATTTTTTTAGATAGACAATTTAGATAGACTCCAAAAGGATGGGGGTTCTTACCGCGTAACCCTGTAGCAATTCAAATGAACAGTAAATTAGATTTTTCTAGCTATTTTGTATACTTCTCGGCTTTTCTCACCGATACATAGGCGAAAGTACTAGCAGCTTTCCAGCTCATGAGATTTTTGTTCGAGCTCAGTCTTCTAATAAACACCAATGTTCTTCGAACGCATTTAGCTCACGTTTCCTTTGAACGATAAAGGTTTGGGCGCTGCCCACTGGATGTTCCCTGATGCCATTGGTTTACTTCTATTGATGAAATCTCACTTTTGACACTATGTAATGTTTGCTAAGGACCCTCGCGCGCTAGCCCCAGCGCGGTTTCCTCGCAGCGCCTGGGTACGAGGCTGTGCTGGCAAAATAACATTTTGGGCTCGAATTTTGAGTTTGTCTAAGCAACCAGGCCTTATCCAAAATGACAGCCAATATTGGGGTTAGAAAACTCGTTAGGCGGGGGGTTAGTGGTTATTTACATGTTAAGTGTCAAATTTTAGCTAATACTGGCAGCCATTTTGAATAGGGCCTGGTTACACAGGAAATTTCAAAAAATTAGCCCAAAATATTCTGCGTGCTTGCGAGGTATATTACAATCTCGTTCCCAGAGCCTTCACCACGCCACGCATTTATTGAGAGTCTGGCGTGGTTCATGAGGATTAGTATAGTTACAGACTAAGATGTCAATCGCCAGACCTACGATGGCCTCTTCAGTTTGAGGACTGTGACACTTTTAGCTATGATTGAGGTTTTTTACCTCGTGGATATGCATAGGAACGAGTTATTGGAGTGGGGCAGATTTCTCACTCACCACTCACAGCGCGATCTCTCGCTATCCTGTTAGCAATCGGTATATTATAGCAGAGGCGTAGGAAGCATGGGGGCTCAAAAAAATTTAAATGGGGGCCTAAGCCCCCAAAAAATCAGGACAAGCGTTGCTTTTTCATTCTTTTTGTTTTTTCCAATTGTATTAGTACGACTATATAGAGGCAAGGAGAGAAGCTACTTGGGGTAATCTACCGAATGGGTGTAGCCTGAATAGCCTGAAATGTTAGCGAACCCTTGTGTCAGTACTATAGGCGCAAAAAATGGCGGCAGCTGGTAAGATGTAGCAGGCAAGCTTGGATTCATTTGAACTATGCTCGCTATAGATTTAGATGAAAAAGTTTGCTCAACTAATTGCTGCAAATTGTCTTTCCGAACTTCTAGATTTCAAAATTTTTCCCGCAGCCCTAAAAATGAGGTCACTGATTACCTGCATGTTGATTGCTTCGACGCGTCACGAATTATATTAAGGGACACTTATTTAGGTTTGTGACATTTGAATCTACGTGAATCTTTAACATACGTGACGACCTAAACTGTCCTAGGAAAATATCTCTTCTTCACGTATGTTAAAGATTCACGTAGATTCAAATGTCACAAACCTAAATGGACTTCTACTATAAAGTAGTGTTAATAAATTGTTTGCTACTCAAGCTTTAACGCAAACCCAGAAAAATGTTACTGATCCTTAGACGGGAATCGAACATGCAACCTTCATGATCTCCGGTTAGACGCTCTAACTATTGAGCTACCAGAACTCAGATGGCAGAACGAAGGCTACGTTGTGTACTAGTTCGTACGTGCGACATACGTACTGCTAATTCAGCGTTCTTGATATGTCTGTATTTCTTATCAGAATATATTAAATGTGACTTGCAACTTGGTTATTTTAATATGGTAAATTGTTTGCTACTCAAGCTTTAACGCAAACCCAGAAAATGTTTACTGATCCCTAGATGGGAATCGAACATGCAACCTCCAAGGCTACGTTGTGTACTAGCTTGTACTTAGAGGTTAGAGCGTCAAACCGGAGATCTGATTAAGTTTGCGGGTTCGATTCTCGTCTGAGGCTCAGAAATATTTTGCTGAGTTTACGTGAAACCTTTGAGAGCAAGCAATTTATTATATTGAAATAACCAAGCTGCAAATAGCTCTCTTCAGATTTTCATTCAAATCAATTCAGACATTTTCCTGCGTTAAAAGTACATCAAAACTATTTCAGCCGTTTCTAATTATTGCGAATAAAAGATCATTTAATTTTTTTCTTTTCATATTTTTATTGTATGTTCAGCAGTATTTTTATCAAAATAAACTTTTTCCCACATATAGCTCTCAAGGGCTCCGCTCGAAACGTCAATATTTCGTAAATAAATATATGTTATTTACTGGCTGGGACTCAAAAACGGCCCAACGCCGCAGGCCGAGGGACGTTTTTGAGACCGAGGGCAAATATTTCTCTATCCGGACCGACCAAAAACGGTAAATAACATTTATTTTTTTATTATACAAGGTAAAAGACTTGAGTTACTTTAGTTAATTCGGTAAAACTGCATTATTTGGATAAGGAAAGAAAAATAAACCAAAATACTTTAGTTTTTGTAATTAGTTTTCCATTTTCTAAAATTCCGCCCGCTGTAGGATTCCGCCCGCTAATAGGTAAGGCATGCGCGCCACCAATAGGAAGGACTGAGTACAGTGTACCATCATGGCGGCCTTACAGGCGATTTTATCGTCGTTTGAGAATATTGAAAAAGATATTGAAACTTTTTTGTGTTACGATGAAGAACACGGTGCAAGGATACTTTCCCTTTTACAGAAAATGTTTGATTATAACAAGAAAGAGGAAAACATAAGTGGGAGAATCGTGGATGGTTGTCCTTTCGATAGTCTGGAGATCGAGGATTTCGTCCACGAGCAGTTATGGCAGCAAATACAATTACAAAACGAATCATACCTGACGAAGTCTTCAACGAAGTTTTCCGGTTTACTTAAAAAACAAGATACTGTACGTTTAAGTGATGATATAAAACTTGAAATGGTGGAAGAAATTCAAGAGAAATTGGGAAACACGACGAAGAGATTATGCGAAGCAGTTTGCGAAGTTGAAGATGATGTCGATGATGGTGAAGTCGATTTAGACTACGACGAGAACTTGAGCGATCTTAATCGCGACAGAAAATCTAAAAATGACAATAAGTGGAAAGGATCTGTCGTTGACGATAATTTTTTTAAGTTGGCGGAGATGAAACAGTTTCTTGAAATGGAAGAGAAGCGTGAAGAAGTTAATAGAAAAAATGGTCCTAAAAATGATGACAACGATAGTGATGATATTGATCTTTTTACTGATTACAACAATGGCTATGTGGAAGACAAAGATGGTATTGAGCTGGTTAGCAGGTATAATAGAGAATTACTGTTCTTATTAAAACTAGAAATACGTTCCGCAAGAACCCCTCACTTGCCTATTCTATCCACCTGCGGGATTTTCCCGTAAGTGGTCCCCAGAGCTCACATGCCATCTATTTATTTATCACAAATCGGACTAAAAGTGTGGTCATTCAATATTCAACCGTTTTCAATTCTGAAAACAGATTTGGAATATTTACCGAGTCTAAATACATAACATACGTGTCTATTTAATATTATGTGAACGTGTATACCCTTCGTAAAAACCTGTTATTTACTTTTTAATTTATAATCGGCAATCAGGTGGCCCTGTTCGTCATGTATTATTTTGAACATTATCTCATGAATCTTTAACCGTTTAAGTGTAGCGTATTAACGTACTTAATAGTTTCATAATATCATCACACTATAAATGTCGCAATTTGATAGAAATACCGAGCCACAACCGAACAGTGAGGGCAATGAACTTAACTATGATCATTATTTTCACTCCCAGACCCCCCTGACTGACACAAACTTTTTTGTAAAAATTGTATAACCCCCCCGACTGGCATACAAAATTTTGGGGGATATTGTTGGCATAAATCTTCGGCAGACGAAATACGAACTTTCCAGTCTGGTTACCAACATACATGTGTGCAGTAGATACATTGCTATTACATGTGTTAGGTTTGTTAGGTAACAATAGAATGCCTTTGGAACCAATCAAAACACATTAAAATGGAACAAAGATGAATGACTGCTACCCTATTATATATGTGTCAATTTACGAGCAACAGTCGGTTATTTTCTTGCAAAATCATAATTACAATAAATTCAAAATGGCGGTTTTTTAATGAACAACAAATATTAAAGTGCACCTAACCCCAAAATGTTTTCGTTGCAATATCAAATCTTGGTATGATTTCTACCATTTCAGCAAATCGTTCGATTTTTATGGCCTTTTGAATTTAGCTTTTGATGGCCTGGCGCCGTCATATTTTTTGACAACCAGGAGCCTGGATCTAGCACGTTTTCTGATGTCATACAAGGTAGTCGGTAAAATATCGAAATACGAAGCTGTAGTGTAAACAGACTCACCATTCGTCTATTCATGGGACTTCTCGACTGGTTCGTTTGAATCTTTAGGTGCTAATCTCCAGGCATGAAGTGAGCTGAACATATAGTCGAAGCCTTCGAAGGTTCAAAGACTCTGTTTTGCCTTCACGAAGACAACCCAGATTCTCTTTCTTTTCTTTGCTAGGTTAATCGTGGTCGAAATATTTATTTTCTACATTTGACTTTGCCGCTTTGCCCAACGTGCGAAGAATGTTCTTACTGCATGTTTGTGTATCTGATGTTCGGTTAAATTTGATGTGGGTGCTGATAATAAACTGGAATACTGTATAAACTGGAATATAATAAACTGGAAAATTGCCTTACTAAAGGCACTGGTAAACCTCTATTATCCAGCTCAAGCTGGGTCAATGCTCAAGGCTGATTAACAAGCGCTCAAGGCTGATTAACAAGCGGGAGTCGAGAATCGACGGGTATTCTACAATCTAACAAAATTATTTTTGTGATAAGGAATAGTGTGAAAACTTATACTACCTGAACTAGGCACCAGGCCTGGCCGTTTGAGGCGCGCGATTGCGCCGCCTCCGCACGCGCCTTGACTCCTCGAGACGCACCTTTTAACGCGCGCCTCGTTTGTTTTAAGAGTACGAAATCGCGCGTCTGGTTTTTTTATTCTAAATGAATTTTTGCCGGAACAAATCCTCATTAGACTAGTTATAAAAGAAAAACAAGTTGTTATCTAGCCACAGGTGTTGAAGATAATGTAAGACAGGTGTTGAAGATAATGTAAGATAAGTTAAATAAACATTCTAATGAGACTCATTTTATCTGATAAATGAAATTTGAGTGAGTGGGATTTCAATATTCCGATGGCGAGCTGTTCGAAAGGTTCGTCGCCGAAAGGTCAATCAATTGAGCAAACTACATTTAAAAAATACGGAAAAGATTCTATCATTGTTTCAAAAACCGAGATCAAGAATGGCAAAATAATGGTGACGTTTGTGTGGTGCAAACTATGCGCTAAGCATAAAATTGTCATTCTTGCCAATCCACTTTGTAAGGGAAGCGCTAAGAAGTCGGTTGAAGCGTATATTAATGGGACGAATAGCGTAGAGTTGAGAAAGACGCCATAACCATTGACGATAACGATGATTCGTCAAGCTCGTCGGAAAGCGAGTCAGAGGACAGCGATGTTGACGTTTTCATTGACGTTTAAAGTTACCTATACTAATTTCGTCTAAACTCTGGACAATGTTTATGTTAAAATTGTTTTGTTCTACATAAATTTTTACTCAGTTTTGTGAATAGCCAATAAGCGTAATTTTTACCGTTTTTTTAATCGCGCGCCTGACGCTAATATGGCGCGCGATATGCCGCGCACCTGCCCAAATACTTACGGCCAGGTCTGAGGCACGATTTATTCATGCAATTGACAGCTACACAACTGTTAGCCATCTTTTCACAATCAGCAAACGAACACAGTATATCAATGTAGATAAACTGACAATTTATAGTGAATTTGCATGTAGGCTGAAACAAGGCTTGACATTGCCGCTCGCAAACTCGCAAAATGCGAGTGAAATTTTGGTTTTGGAGAGTTTTAGCGAGTAAGAAAACATTTCACCAGCAGAGTTTTGCGAGTATGACCTCAATCGCGTATTTTGAACGATTTGAAAGAAAGAGCCTGGGTTCATCACAGTCAGCGGTTTCATTAAGAAACATGCGTGGAGTAGATGCGCAAGTGATATCTTCCTCGAGGTTTAGTCACGGCTTTAGTAATAAATAAATCATGAATAAAATTTCTAGTTTTTTTGAGAGAAAAAGGAAAATTCGTCCGCCGAAACAGCCGATTCAACAGACGAACCTCCAAAGAAAACATCAGCCCCATGATAGTAGGGTCAACTATAAGATTAGTCACTGAAATAAAGTTAATGAAATTAAACACAAATGAACAATTACTATATTTACTATGGTTTCTATGGTTACATAGGTTTAAATTTTGCTAGTGACTTTGGAATTTTTGCTAGTGAGAATGAAACCTACTGGCACATGTTTGCTAGTGGTCTCAAAAGTTAACGTAGACCCTTGGGCTGAAAGTTTATCTAGACCACGAGTACCTTGCGTGACGTCACAAAATTTACTCATTCCAGACTCCTCGTAGCTATGGAAGTAGTCCATCAAAAAGCGCCTTTTTACCATCTTTAAACTGCCATAAAAATCAGGATTTTAAGAAATTCATTTTTGTTTTTGCAGAAATACTAGAAATCATATCAAGATTTGATATCGCTAAAAAACATTTTGGGGTTAGGTGCACTTTAAGTATTTTTACATGAAAACAAAGAACACCCAGAGTGAAAATTGATCAGTTATGAAACAAGACATTTTTAAAAGCGCAAATGAAGTTATTTGAAGTTATAAGAAATTATGAAATATACGTCTAACAAGTCATGGCATTTACTGCTACGTTTGCTTGTAAACCTGCCGCGTACCCAGGTGTCTCATCCTTGTACGTACGCGTATTCCGGCAATTGAGACGCCTGGGTACGAGGCAGTCATTGAACCTCCTTTGCTTCGTCATGGGAAAATTAATTGACGTCTTTGAAAGAGCATTTCAAAATATTGGTGTGGTCATATGATACAAACATTCAGTGATTCAGATGAACACAAAAATGTTACCAATATGGACAGCATCGCAATTTTGTCAATGATTTTGCTTCTGCAATTAAGGATTTACACTACTCATGATATTTGAAAATTGAGCCAAAGTTACACTTGCATAGTATTTTGCATAGCATAAGTAGCACTATATAAAATAATATTAAATGCATAATGCAGTCACAGCGTAATCAGTAATGTGGCAGAATCTCTCAATTTTGTATAAATGCACATGGATGGCACATCTATATTACTTGGCATGCTGTAACAAAGTCCTTTAAATATATTTTGAATTTCTTAATTTGTTTTGGTATAACTTGAAAGCATAATTGTTATATATATATATCTTCCACAGCATTTAATTTAATATAAAATGAAACATATTCCTAAAAATAAAGACATCCTGAGAACTCAAGATATGAGTCAATAACAAGACGAGATTATTGAAAAAGTGATATTTCGATTTTATTACAAAATCATCACTAGACTAAGTGATTACAAAAACGTAGCCTAGGTCTATTTATACTGATACATGAGGTGTGATGACATCATCCACAAAGAAGAAAAAGGAAACCTATTTATATTACAGATGTTAATTAATTACTTGTTATTAATTTAACCAGTGATACATTCTATATTCTACAGTTTTCATTCATTCTTTCGTCATGCAGTAGCTATATGTACGCCTAAGCGTACCTATTTTTTAATGGTGTGCTGCATAGGCAGCGTAGAAATACAAATCGAAAACTCTAAGAGGTAACTAAGAGGTACTGCCTAAATATTGTGTAGGACAGTATAGGATATCTAATGTTTCAAGGCACTGAAACGTTTTTAAAGTGCCAATGAATCGAAAATTAAGTTTGTCTTATTTGAAAGAACTCTTAAAACAATGAGGAATAACAATTTACAGTGAAGGTTAGGGTTAGAGCTCTTCGATATTTAACTTACTTCTTGAGATATTTAGACTTAGGTGATATTCAAATGAGATAATCTATGACATAGCAAGTTGTACACAACATTGGAACTTGCTACGTCATATATAAGCTCGTTTTTATATCATCACATAAATCTAAATATCTCAAGAACTGAGTGAAATATGGAAGAGTTGTAACTTGTTATTCCTCATTGTTTTAAGAGTTCTTTCAAATAAGATGAACTTAATTTTCAATTCATTGGCACTTTAATGTCAGGGTGCTCAAGCCCTCGAAAACCAAAACAATTCTGAAAATTCAACACTCAAAAGTCTACCTATTTTCTAAAAGTCTTCTCAAGTTCATGAAAAGTCCCTTGAATTTTATTTTCCTGATGTTTGTCAATGTGTCTACGTATATATTTGATGTCTAGATTTTTTGAATTACTATGGAATTGTATTATGAATCCTTACAAACCGCTCCTTTTTAAATATAATTTATGTTACATATTAATATACTTAGTGGTAAACATTATTCAACCTTAAAGTTGGTGAATAAAATATTAAACTATGTATTATGCCAGGGTTCTAAGCGTTCTTTATAATCATCATCATCCATTTAATTATTTTCATAAAGTGTTCACATACAGTATACTTTAGAAAGTTTTATGATAACTCCGCCAGTTCTGTTTTCTTTATTCTCAAATTTCGCACACCATCGCGAACAATTTCTTCTGTAACACACGCTATCTGTTGACGAGAGTAAAGTACCATCTGTCTGAGATGACATTCAGTAGCAAGCTTCAGCGCCTTTTCAGAATACCGTAAAGAGGATTGTAACAGAACACGACGAGACTGCTGTGTCGTGGTTGACAGTTGTGGACCTTGTGTTTGACGAAGGAACAGGCTGGATAGAGCCAAAAGATATTGAATATGTCGAAGAGAACTTAGCGGGTAGCCTTCAATGACTAACTTGTCTACCATCATCAAGCAGTTCTTCGCACGTGTCATGTCGTCTTCCGAGATCACTTCTGTAACGCTCATTGTTCCATTTAAAGAGCATTTTAAATACAAAGTAGCAAGATGAATGTAAATATTTTGGCGAACGTCAGTGACAATTTTTGAGCAGCCAGACACATGGCTGACATGTTCCAGGGCCTTTTTATCATAGATCTTTGCAAGCGCGACCATGCCAAAACGATCTTGGCAGTTCTCATCGAAGGCTAGTGTGGTCAATATCGATGCTATATGAAGGTATAACCAAGCAGAATGAAGTCCTGGAGGAACAAATTCAAGATTTTGTAAACCTGAAGTAGCTAACTCGTAACTTTTCTTGTAGTTTGCCGCAGAGCGTTCCATTGCAGATTTTGTTAAAGCTTCCACCACCGTAAATAACATAACATTTTTATTGCCACTGTTGTTGTGTAATACACTACTGTATTCTTCAATCGACTTTTCTGCTTTCACTAACTCATTTCTCCTGCTAGCGAAAGTGGCCTCTTGTGAAAGAATTGTGAGAAATACTTCACTGCTTGTGTACTTTTGCTTTACTTGCATAACAAAGCGTGTGAAAGCCTCTTTGCCCCCGCTGTTTCTCAAACAAACCATCTTCTCAGTGAGCGAATTAATTAAGAGCTCCATTTTCGCAGAGCTCCACTGTGCACGAGCGACATTTTGTGGCACTGTGTCTAGAAATACTCGTCGTCTCCATTCGTCGAACTCCATTTTCTTCACCTCACCATTGACAATGTGATAGCTCTCTGGCTCTTCTGTAAAAACGCCACCAGCACAGCGTGCAACGTAGATCACAATTACAAACAAGAATGGAACAACATCTCCATTGACGTCATTCACCGGCTCAAAGAATATATCCCAGTGTTGTTCTCTCTTTGGTCGTCCACACTCTGTGGGCCAGATCATTTTGTTGATTGCTTTACTAACTTTCTTAGTTATCTCTTCTTTATCTTTAACAACTTCTCCGATAACCACACCATAGTCGTCTACACCATAGTAGATATGACCGGCGTGATGGTTGGCAAAAGCTGAGACATAATTAATAAACCGGTTAGCTTTGTTTGTCACTCGATCACCAAGCGTAACGCACTTTGTCTTGTCAGCTTTCACGTTTTTAAACTCTACTGTCTTGGATTCTCGTGGCTGATCATAAATGTTTTGTTGAATTACAAAATCTTTGTAATGCGTTCCTCTCTCTACAGGTTTTTCCACTTCGACAATACGTTTCTCAGACAATATTTCTTGAACATCAGCAATCGGTGCTTTGGGAGGGACAACTAAATCCTGAGTTTCTGTTGGTATGTACAAATTATAATTCATTGTACACAACGAAGAAATTTCTTCCACAGTGAAAACTAATTCGTCTGAACTTGAAGATACAAAATTTATATGATCACGCATGGCTGAGAACCCAATTATATTTGAAAGTCGCTGCTCGATACTTCGCTTCAAATCTTTGACATAACTCGCTGAATAAGACTCAAGTCTCAATGTAGCTCTTCCGCCATGACTGTTGAGTAGAGCACAAACGATTGAGACAATCGCATTCATCGTTTTATCTTTGTATTTCTTATTCGTCTTTAACTTACTCAAGCAGACAGCAATGTTCATGTCATTCGGGAATGCACAAATTGAATTCATTTTGACAACACAGTCGATGTTCAATAGGCTATAGTTGTCAGTCAATTCCAGCAAGTTCAGCAATTTTCCGTTGTCTGCGACTTTTGCTCGACCCACAAGCATTTGTGTCCCATGTTCAAAATACGAACAAGTCTCGAAGCCAAGTGCAAGCTATTTACCAAAACATCTTGAGGCATAATTACTTCTTAGTCGTGAATTTTGGATATATAATATCATCCGTGATATAATATCATCCGTGTTATATCATCCGTGATATAACTCGAGCTTGCTGTTTCTGCTAAAGAAAGTGAAAGCTCGTTTCTTTCCACAGTCTCCTGCTGCGGAGGTTCTTTCTGGGTTGTCCGCTGTGATGAAGTTGTGCAGGCGGACTCGCAACTTCCCAGTGCATTGATAAGAAGGTGAGCCCTAATACCATGTAACCGTGAGGGAACTGGGACTAGAAGGACTAGAAAGTAAATTATTTCAAATACTGTAGAATCTCGAAAATAGCCGCCCCCGAAAGTAGCCCCTTCCGATGTCTATAACTATTGTATAAAATAAGTTGTAACATCTCTTTAACAATTTATTTTGAATGGCATGGACTAAAATGGCATGTTTCAGCTTTATCGAGCACGGTAAATTATTAGCATTAGATAATTGCTGCCTCCCCTTATATTAGGGAGGCAGCACACTATTCTTGGCGCCACTGTGTTTAACTCGTGCCCAGTCGATTAACAGAACTATGTATAGCTGCTGTTAATCTCGATCTGTGTGAAAAAGTGGATGTTTGTTAGCAGTTACCATTCCCGGCCGCGCGGAATGAATAATGCATTGTTTTATTTACCTATGACATTTAGACATTCCTGACTTCGACTTCTATAGTAAACAATATATTTAGAATGGTGACATCCCGCATGATTTCCGTATCTTATATGATCGTCTTCATGTGTGGTTTAGATTGATATAGAGTGGAACACGGTAACAAACGACAGCGTCTTAATAGCGCTCCGTCGAGATGACGTCAGTATCGATGTTTGTCCGCTTTTACCCATAATTCTTGCGGCCATAACAAAAGAAAATAGCTCATTTGCAATAATTTGTGAGTCAAATTTGGTTTGTTTGTCCGCATTTTGAGCTATTAATAGCATCCAGACTCTACGCTATTCAAGGAGACACTATACAGTGCCGTAGGAACGATTTTTCACCTGGGGGGGGGGGGGGCAAACTAACTGTGACGACCCCCTTTTAGAGTTCCGGGGGTAGTCTCCCACGGGAAATTTTGCATTTCTGAGACCTCTGCATTTCCTGCATTTTGGAGAGCAGAAGTTAACAAAATTTAAAGGCCTAAATAGGGAGTGTTTAGTGACATTTTTTCTCGAAATTGTGACAAATCTGCAATGGGTTGACCGCAAGCTAGTTGGTAATCGTTGTGATACTCGTTATATCAACACGCATTTTTGGATTGTTTCAACGATGTCCTACGGCTCTGCACCTATATCAAGTTGCAACAAACTTACTGGCTGCAAGCTTGTTAAGCCTTGACAAAATAAACAGTTTACTACCAACTGTTAGCAGATTTGCTACAAGCCTGCAGCAACACATCCTCCAACAAAGCTCGTGTAGCCACTAATAATTATTTGGGCACGGCTGCAAGACTATTTGTTTCTTAAAATTGAAATACACTTACATATAATTACTTTTTCAAAGTACCTTTAAATATTCTAAAATAAAATAAGAAAATTTGGGAAAAAGTGGGGGCACACTTCCACGCTCGTGGAAGAACCTCTGGCACCCAGGGTATTTACGGATTGTGAGTATGATCGAGTTGGTTTCGGAACTGGACCGAGAGATATAGTACTATAGATGTGACCCTACAGATGTGGCCCAATCTTTGGCATGGGCCGAGTTGGTCAGTAGGCCGAATTGACCGGATTCCGTCAAAATTGTATGCCATGCCAATTATTGACAACAAAACCTATGTAGTTTATACCATGCCAAAATTGTTTTTAGCAAGTCTGGTACACCAAGATATGAGATTTTATTTTCAAATTTCCAAATATGACATTTTATGACATTTTATTTCTAGGAAAAATGATGTTGAGAAAAAGGACCCTGCAAGTTATATGTATAAGGATTTTTTTAATGTTACTGATGAAGCTGCTGCATCCGATACAAATGACGGAGATTTTAGTGAAGATGACCAAGTCACCTTTTCTTCTATAAACAAGATTGATCTTGTGGAAAGTGATAATTCAGAAACAGAAACGAACCACTGTGTTCCAATTGACAACGACACAAACAAGTCAACCTTTCAAAAACGACAAGATAAGGTTATTATATTTATTTTCTCCTTAAGGAATTAAGGAAGCATGCTTATTCAAGCAGACTGTATATCCCAAGCTAGCACTCTATCTAGTATACAGTACACTCAATACTGATGATACATGGATGATCGTCAAGATAAAATCCTCAGAAAATGTGTCCCAGACCGGATTTGAAAAAATTCGTTTCCAAATTCCTGAACCACTTAATCTTGCTCTCCTCAGTTCCTCACGTATCCTCTCAATACCCATCCTCTCCCTCAACTCCTTGCTAGTTCTGTGCTACTTCAGCTATAAGATACACCACTCTCTCCTCAGTACCTCGCCTATCCTCTCAATACCCATTCTCTCCCTCAACTCATTGTTAGTTCTGTCCTCAGTACCTCGCCTATCCTCTCAGTACCTCACCTATCCTCTCAGTTCCTCACCTATCCTCTCAATACCGATTCTCTCCCTCAACTCCTTGCTAGTTTTGTGCTATTTCACCTATAAGATACACCACTCTCTCCTCAGTACCTCGCCTATCCTCTCAGTACCTCACCTATCCTCTCAGTTCCTCACCTATCCTCTCAATACCGATTCTCTCCCTCAACTCCTTGCTAGTTTTGTGCTATTTCACCTATAAGATACACCACTCTCTCCTCAGTACCTCACCTATCCTCTCAATACCCATTCTCTCCTTCAACTCCTTGCTAGTTCTGTGCTACTTCAGCTATAAGATACACCACTCTCTCCTCAGTACCTCACCTATCCTATCAATACCCATTCTCACCTTCAACTCCTTGCTAGTTCTGTGCTACTTCAGCTATAAGATATACCACTCTCTCCTCAGTACCTCACCTATCCTCTCAGTACCTCACCTATCCTCTCAGTTCCTCACCTATCCTCTCAATACCCATTCTCTCCCTCAACTCCTTGCTAGTTTTGTGCTATTTCAGCTATAAGATACATCACTCTCTCCTCAGTTCCTCACCTATCCTCTCAATACCCATTCTCTCCCTCAACTCCTTGCTAGTTTTGCGCTACTTCAGCTATAAGATACACCACTCAACTTAGTATCTCACCTATCCTCTCAATACCCATTCTCTCCCTCAACTCCTTGCTAGTTCTGTGCTACTTCAGCTATAAGATACACACCTCTCTCCTTAGTATCTCGCCTATTCTCTCAGTTCCTCACCTATCCTCTTAATACCCATTCTCTCCCTCAATTTAAACACATTCCTCTCTATCAATTCGTCATCCCAGTTTGTTTTTGAATTTGTGATGCAGGTGAAACAGAAAATAGCTAAGCTAGAAGACTCCAATGTCAGTACGAAACCATGGCAACTAACTGGAGAAGCTTCTGCGTCAACCCGTCCAACTAACAGTCTACTTCAAGAAATGTTGGACTTTGACCACACAACAGCAACAGGTAACGTTTACCTAATTTAAAAAAAATGTTTTGGCCAAATTCATTTTCACAGAAATACATTTTCCAGAGTAACCTACACTGGTGGCTAAAAGCGTTGTAGAGCATTGAATACCGTAATTAACCTTGCCCTGCTGTCTGAGTTCTGGCGGCTCAATGGTTAGAGCGTCTGGCTAGCATTGCGAAGGTTGCGGGTTTGGGTTTTTCTGAGTATTGACAACTTAACGCAGCTTGCACAACAAAACCTTTAACTCATCTTGATTGACACAATTGCAATTTGTTATTGACAAAATTACAGTCTGTATCTGTCCTCATTGAGCTTCGCGAGCCTCTGGCACAGTTCCCATCATGCTGCTGCCGTGGTGTTCTCACAAAAATTAAAATGATTTAACGCGTTTGTCCACGAGGCATTTACGATGTCCACGAGGCATTTATTTTTACTCGAGTCATGAACTTGTTACTTGCACGAACATTTATAAAAATGCTCCTGACTTTTTATGTTGTTTTTTTCTTTAGCCCCAGTCATTACGGAAGAAACAAGTCAGCTACTTGAAGACATTATTAAACAGCGAGTTAAAGATCAGGTTTGTAATTAAGAAACCCCCGTATGTTTCAGAATCATCGTCAGGGGTAAAATAAACAGGTTTTAACGTTTCTTGATGTTAAAACGCATTTTAGTAATTGTCTGTTTTACACCTACCTTTGTCAAAACAATTAATCTGATGAGGTAGGGCCGCTCTATTTTAAAATCCTTTGGATTTTACATATCCGTAATATTTGGGTCCCTGAGCAAAACATGGAGTTTTTCGCCGTCAAAGTTACCGGATGTGATGTCACAAGAGGCATTCCAAACCAGTTTTCTTTTGTTACTTACAAAATACCTCTTGTGACATCAGCAAAAAAACAGCAAAAAAGTCCATGAAGATGAAATATTCGGCTGACAAGATATATTATGATTTTGCTCATGAATTAAGGCCCTAATATTACGAATATGTAAAATCCCGAAACGTGAGATAGGCACTTTCAATACAGAATCCGACCCTAAGTGCATTTTCCCCACGTTAAGAACCTGATATACATATGGATCTATGTGTAATAAATACATCTTATTGAATGGTTTTACCTGAAGGGCGAGGAAAAATGTGAGAAACGAGTAAAATGCCCATCGTATTATCAGTAAAACCATTCAATGGAGTATTTATTACATTACTGTTCAAGTTACTCTGTTGCCAACGTCCTTCAATTTCATCATCTTGTGTGATGTAAATAGTATATTTACTATTTATACACCATATTTACTAAGGGAAAATGCATCAAGATGGAAATTTAGCTGATGATCTTTCAAAAACTCATTAATAATTCATGAAGAAAACACAAAGGAAAATCGTGTCTTTATATGTGATAAATTAAGCCCATTTACACGACAAGCATTTTAGGTACGGCACTCTTAAATTTTGGTATGCGGGCCAATTTTTTTTTACCACTCGGACCCAAAACGAATTACGCATGTGCATAAGCTTAATCATGTGAAGAGATCAGAATCTGTCAGAATAGAAGAAGGTTGAAGGTGTCCAGAGGAGAGCGACGTTATGGATTTTGAGTAAAAATCGTGGGGAATTGACTTATGCGGAACGTTTAACTTCACTAAATATAATCCCACTAGTGTATGATAGAGAAATGAAAGACTTAGTCTTTTATTATAAATGCACGCATAATATCACAGATCTAAACATTTTACAGTATGTCCCTATCACTGTAAGTAGGACTCGTGCAGGCTCCGCATCTCTTCTAAAAACACCATACTGTAAAACTAGCACATTCCAAGGGTCGTATTTCGTCAGAATAGTAAAACTGTGGAATTACGTACTTAAGTCTGCTCCTCCTAACTCCTTTCATAGCATCTCCATGTTTAAATCGTACCTACGAAAAACTTATTTTAACTTAACTGTTAGTAACTTTAATCCTGACATGCTCAGTTCACACTCAATAACTACATTTTGAGTATTTTGTGTAAGTTTTTCCCCTTATTTTTCTCCCTTTCTTTCCCTCCATTGTAAATCATTACTTGCATCTTACTGGTCAGCACTTTGCATGGGACTTAGTCCCGTTTGTGCTTTGCCAATTTTTGGCATATTACATTAGATTTACCCTTTATTATTACCTTAGATTTATATACCTCTGTACATACATACATGTTTGTATTAATAGTGTATGCAATTATTAGTTAATCTAATGCCTAAAATAAAGCTATTAAAAAATTTAAAAAAAAGAATAAAAAATAGAGATAGTTAAAAAAATGGCACCAACCGAGTAAAAAAACAGAGGGAAAATGTGGTCAGAAAAAGCCACAAGAACACTGATAGAGTTGTGGTCGGAGGAAACCATACAATTTTCTTTGGAAAATTATAAAACATCAAAAGAAATTGACGGAACAAGTTTATAAAACGCTATTGGTAATCAAGCTAATATAGCTGATTAAAAGTTCCACTCTTCGTCGTTTCATTGACCTTAAACAATGTACTCGTAAGGGGTTATGTTTATAGTCTACAGAATTATTTTCTTATTCAGAAAAATGAGAAAATACCAAGCAAGTGCCTTTCTGCCTTTCTTTTTCGGGTTTCGTAATCTGCCGCCATTTTGTTGTAAAGTACGTCATGTTAGGCCACATATAGTGGTTATGGTATGCTTAAAACCGCTGGCAAACTGACGAACAGGCTCAATTAGTAAGAGTGCCGTTCCAAATTTTGGGGTGACCAAAATCAAATTTAGAGGAAAAAAATTATGTCGTGTAAGCGCAACAGGCGTGCCAAAAAAGATTGTCCCGCGTACCGAAAATGTTTGTCGTGTAAATGGGCCTATAGATTCGTCCTGATTTAGATAAATTTGTCCTTGAAACACTGAAATAGTTTGTAAACATGGTTATTTAGATCGTTTTTGAAGCCGTTCAAAACACTCGCAGCAATGTTTTAAACTATACAAAAAGCCCAAACATTACGCATTGCACCCCCCCCCCCCCCCCCCCCCCCCCCCCCCCCCCCCCCCCCCCCCCCCCCCCCCCCCCCCCCCCCCCGCCCCCTATTAATGCGATCACCACATATCATATATCAATTTAAAGATAATTGATCGTAGAACATGGTTATGAAATATAATTTCACGAAAAACATTTTGACTGTTTTATAAACTGTTTTATTTACCATTGTTTTATCAAACTGTTTTATAAACTGTTTTATGTTGGCTTGCGGAGTTTTAAAGTCCTTTGTAGTTCAGTTTGTGGTTTTGAAGTTGATACTGTTGTATTCTTCGATAAATTATCTATAGCATAACGTGTCGGCGATTTTTGAAATACAATTTGGTTTAGTTTTTAATAAATTATTTGCATTAAGTCGCGACAGATTTCACATTTTACTAATCCAAAACGCAATCTGAGCGCCCATCCACCACAGTGTATATTTTCAGAGAAATTTATAAAGTATTCTGATGTCAACAAATAATTTCCCAACGCAACCAGGTGATAAATCAGACATATAGTTTGACACTACTCTGGCTTTAAAATGTTTTTTGAACGTAACTGTAAAAGTTACTGTCCATGACCCAACGTTTCGACACTCCAATCTAGTGTCTTAATCAGGGGTGATCGTTGTAAAGTTAGGATCCCTATATCCCCACGGTACCATCAGAGACGTTGTCTGGTTGCTTGGCATATCAATTGCCCACGCCCCATTGAATCGCGATACAGTGGTTTATTACCAGAAGCTTATTTGCATCTTGTTAATAGTCTTAATAGATAACGTCATGATCGGTTCTTTGAGGGTATAAATAGGGATCCTAACTTTACAACGATCACCCCTGATGAAGACACTAAATTGGAGTGTCAAAACGTTGGGTCATGGACAGTAACTTTTACAGTTGCGTTCAAAAAACGTTTTAAAGCCCGAGTAGCGTCAAACTATGTCTGTATTCTGATGTATTATGTCCTGATGTCCTTTTCTATCGTAGACCTGGGATGATGTTGAAAGGAAAGAAAAACCCGTTAAGGAGCCATACGAGTACAAGAAAGTTCAGCCGTTGAATCAAGAAAAAAGCAAAATGAGTCTGAGCGAAGTTTATGAAAAGGAATACCTCAAACAAAAGGTACAGTTTTAGCTTCCTAACAATGGATATAATTTATTGCGCTGTGCTTACCGTCCCTGTCACGTAAATATTACATGATTGATTTGTTTTATCTCAAACTCATTCATGAGGAAAACACACAAAGGAAAATCATAACTGACACGTTGTTTGGTTATGTGATCTTAATTAGCATAAAATTTCGACAACTTTCACCTCGGGCTATTAACCTTATACAAACTGAAGACGAAAGTGTGCGCAGTGGTTTGTTGCTCTGTTTCAAATTGTTCGAACAACAAAAAACACGAATTAAAGATATGGCTTTCGTCCGTTTTCCGAATGATTCCGGTAAGATGACGAATATTTTTTATTCGTCATCTTAGAAGGTAAAAACTACCGGGGGGACTTTGCGGGATGGCGAATACGAGATATTGTACAAGGGGACATTGGATTTCTGGTAGTAATGTGATATGACTAAGCAGGCTACGTTTCAAAAATAGACGTCTGTGTCCAGAACAGGGGTCGAAATTAAGAAAATTTTCTAGTTGTCCATTGGGCAACTAGAACTGCGATTTCAGGTTGCCCACAAAAGATTTAGGTTGCCCACTTCTTATGATCGACACTTTCTTTGTGCTTCTTTGTGCTTCTTTATGCTAGTTAGTCGAAAACTACTACATCCTTTCACAAAATTATTTTCAGTTTTCTTGTACTTTTTACAATGCGAACAAACCATGATATTCTCTTCCTCAATATATTTTAGCCATTCGCGATTGTTTTTCCACGCCGGCAGAAATACTCGCACTCATCTTTCTTTTCTTTGATCAAATTTTACCATATGGTAAAATTTGGGTTATTTACCCCCGGATCACGAGAATAAAACAATTCAGGGGGTGATTCCGGGGGGAGTTTTTTAAAATGTTATGGAGAAGGCGTCCGTTCTACAGAGAAGGCGTTTATTTCACCGGAGAAGGCGTCTATTTCTATGGAGAAGGCGTCTATTTCTATGGAGAAGGCGTCTATTTCCCTGGAGAAGGCGTCTGCTTCTACGGAGAAGGCGTCTGTTTCTAGGGAGAAGGTATCTATTTCTCCAGAGAAGGCATCTGTTTCCGCGGAGAAGGGGTCTATTTCTACGGGTAAGACGTCTGTTTTTGTGGAGAAAGAGTCTGTTTCCGCAGAACATGTGCGTATTCCCACGGAGAAGCTCGATTTCTACGGAGAAGCTACGTGTTTGTACGGAGAAGAGGTGACCCTTGTGGGCCACCGTATATTAGCCAATCAGGCAACTCGTTCATGTAAGTAATATTTGGCATTTCACTCGATTAAACTACATGTTCTAAGGATTTATGGTGAAGGGAAATTTCGAGTGTTGGAATATATACATTTTAAGACCAAACTGGGACCAGTTGCGAAAAATGGAACTTCAAAACCTTCCGGGCTGGAATTGAACGGCCCGCGACCTTGCGGTGCTAGTGCAGTGCTCTGACCACTGAGTCCGTTGCCGAGAGCCTAGTCACGAGTTCTGTATTATAGTGCTGGTAATATTATAGTGTTGTGTTCAGTAAACAAACATGCAAACAAACATACTCAATTCGATGATAACATAGTGATCTACTGTTCCAGTAGACAGAAAAAGTGATGATCTTTGGTACTTGTACGTAAAAAGTGATGATCTTTGGTATTTGTAAATTATTAGCTTTGTATAAAGTGCATGAGTTTGTATTAAATTATTGTGTATATAACTTTGTTACCTTAAAGGAACCAGCAGCTAAAAAGGAAAACGAAGAACATGCAGAAATTCAGAAGATGATGAAATCACTGTGTGCAAAGTTAGATGCACTCTCAAACTTCCATTTCACGCCAAAACCGGTAAGATTGTCAAAGACCACGAGAGCTATATGAAATTACATAATTTATTTCAGTTGTGAATAATGAAGAGTTATAAGAGTTAACGGTAATACGCTCAGTCATTGTGTTACTTCATCATTGTTACTTTTGTTATCGTTTAGTTACGGGAGTTATAATGGTCTGCTTGGGCAACTGTTCAGATTACATTATTTTCTATATGTTTCGAGACCTTTCGCGACCCTGTTAAAATGTCTTGTTCACCCGACTTTGGGTCGCTACCAAGATAACGTCTTTTTTCGTTAAAAACAATAGGAAAGTTTCACTCTTTTTTTTCTGCGTTCGTTTTAAAATATTTCGATATAACTTTCAATTACTAGCATAAACCAAGTCGTAGGAAATAATTCAAAACAAATCCATTGCATATATCAGCCATTTTGTGTTTTTGTTTCGATGGTAACATTAGTTACACTCCTCTCGACCAATCAGAATGCAGTAATTTTGTCATGCATATAATAAATTAAAATATACATATTTAGTGCAACCGGAGATCAGAAGGTTACGGGTTCGACTCCCGTCTGGGGATTAGAGACATTTTTCTGAGTTTGCGTTTAAGCTAAGAGTACGTATGTCGCACGTATGAACTAGTAGTACACACTGAGTTTTGGTATAGCTCAAATCGGAGATCAGAAGGTTACGGGTTCGACTCTCGTCTGAGGATTAGAGACATTTTTCTGAGTTTGCGTTTAAGCTAAGAGTACGTATGTCGCACGTATGAACTAGTAGTACACACTGAGTTTTGGTATAGCTCAAATCGGAGATCAGAAGGTTACGGGTTCGACTCCCGTCTGAGGCTCAGAAACATTTTTCTCAGTTTGCGTTTAAGCTGAGAGTACGTATGTCGCACTTACGAACTAGCAACCTCGTACCCAGGCTTTTCACACGCTCGGCGAGTCCGCCGAGCGTGTGAAAAACCTGGGTACGAGGTTGACGAACTACGAAGTACACACTGAGTTTTGGTAGCTTAATGGTTAGAGCGTCAAACCGGGGCTCAGAAACATTTTTCTCAGTTTGTGTTTAAGCTACCAAGCTACAAGTCACTAATATTTATCAAATATACATATAATATACAATTATATAATATATCCTTGAATTGATAATTGCCCGGTTTTTCCTCAGTATTAGTGGATATATACTTCTACGAAGAACAAACGAAACCGACTCAAGCATGGTATAAATATATATATTATACCTCAACTATAAATTGTCCGATCAGAGAGCTAGATTTGTACCACGTGACCAGTGAATTTAAACTCTAATTCCCCGCTGTGGAGGGGTATTCGACTCGAGTATCACGCGCGAAACCAAATACCACGCGCGAAAACCAAATAACACGCGCGTAAACCAAGACGAGCCTCTAAAGTTAAACAATGGAGGAAAAACAAGACGTTTCTAGACAGTATTCAATATTGTTTCGGTATAATATATCATTAATAGATCCTCCGCTCGGGCAATTCGTCGAAATATTACCCCTCGGGATGATATATCCGTCGGGGTAATATTTCGTCGAATTCCCCTAGCTCCGCGACTATAAATTATATATATATATATATATATACATGAGTGTGTATAAAAAAAACGGAACCTTAAACGGAAAATTAATTAATAATAATAATAATAATAATAATCCTTTATTTAAGGAGGATAAAAAGTTCAGCATAGCTGGTGGGGTTTAATTAAAACAGAATAAGTATCTAAGAATTATATGTTTAAACTTATCTAACTAAAATAAACTAAAATCAAAAAATATAAAGATAGTCTTTATTCTTATTATGGTTAAAAGAATCTCCCTGTGCAAATGAGAAGCAACCTATTGTGATAGTTTGAAAGCCCTAGACACCTCTGAGCCATATAGGTAGAGAAAAAGCTTTTAAATACTTTCACCATGCATAACACACTTCAAGGTATCTTAATTTCCCAGGTGTATGAGACCATGTTTTTTACGCATCCGTGGCTTAGAAGTATTTAGAGCTTTCAAACTACTACAATAGGTTGTTTGAAAATAATATTAATTCATTTTCTAAGGGTTCCGTTTTTTTTTATACACAATGTATATAACCCTGATGGTAACTGTTTAATCGAAAACGTTTGGTATCTATTTAAAGTGCCTATAACGTCTGTGGGGATTTAACATATTTGTAATCTATGGATTCTCCTGAGATAAATTGTAATATATCTTGTCAGCTGAAAATCTCATCTTCATACACTTTTTTGCTGTTAAAGTTGACGGAAATGACGTCAAATCGGGCATCTGTAAAGAGGTTTTCATGTAGACGGATTCCCGATTTAACGTCATTTCCGTCAACTTTAACAGCAAAAAAGTGTATGAAGATGACATTTTCAGCTGACAAGATATATTACAATTTATCTCAGGAGAATCCATAGATTACAAATATGTTAAATCCCCACAGACGTTATAGGCACTTTAAAGGTTGTTAACCTTATCGTGTGTTAACTTAAATATAATATATTAATAGTTACTACCAACATATTATTCGTTTGGTATTATTCGTTTGGTAACATATTATTCGTTCGTTTGGTTTAACCAGCTGTTGTGGTCTAGTGGTTACCACACATGTCTATGAGCTGGGAGACACAGGTTCAAATCCTGGGTCGGACCTCCACTCAAGGTCTTAAAAATAATTGAGGAGAAAGTGCTGCCTTTGCAATAATATCAGCAAATGGTAAGACTTTCAGGTCTTCTCGGATAACGACCTAAAATCGTAGGCCCTCGGAACCCCTATAATTGGGCTTTTAGCCTGTTGGGTTATTCCGTTCACCTAAGAGTGATAAAATCTAATAAACTAAAATAAACTAAACTATATTTATCATTTATAGACCCGGAGCGAGGGGAATTCGACGAATTCCCCGAGCGGAGTGTCTATAAATTATATATTATACCGAAACAATCTTGAATGCTGTCTTGAAACGTCTTGTTGTTCCTCCATTGTTGACAGGCTCGTCTTTGTTTACGCGCGTGGTATTTGGTTTCGCGCGTGATACTCGAGTCGAATACCCCTCCACAGATGGGAATTCACTATTATACCCCGCCAAAGCGGGGAATTCGAGTTTAAATTGACTGGTCACGTGGTACAAATCTAGCTCTTCGTATGGACAATTTATAGTATAGGTATAATATGGTATTATATATTTAGTGAAGCGATTGAATTATATTGAAGAATTTTACCCAGGTCCTCATTAATAAATGTTAATGCAGTGCTTTTTTGTTTAGCCGAAATCTGAAGTAACCATTGTCGCTAACGTGCCTTCAATATCCGTCGAAGAGACAACCCCTATGAATGTAAGTGAAACTACATTACTTGCTCCAGAGGAAGTTTACGATAAACCAAAGATAGAGATGAAAGGTGCATCAGAACTGACCCAAACAGACCGGAAACACGCAAGACGTACATCAAAGAAGAGAAAACGTTTAGCTGCTAAGAATAAAGAGAAAATGAGTTTGGAAAGTGGGCTTGGAAACAAGTATAGCAAAACAAAGAATGTTGAGAAGAAACTTAAAAGAGGAAAAAATAATATTTCGTTAGAAGGGAAATCTGAGGCGAAGAAATCCCTTTCATCTTCCTCGGCTTTCTTCACTAAACTACAGGACACTTTACGGGACGAAATCCAGGAGAAAAAGAGTGGTGCGCAGAAAAAAAGCGCTAAACAAGTACTCGCGACTCAAGTTAAACTTTGACGGTATCTATGAAAACGACAATTGGGGGGGGGGGGGGGGGGGGGGTGATGACTGGCTGGTTGCAGGTGGTTAGTTGCATGTAATTAGGGGCTGTTTACATGAATCTGGATTGAGTTTCATTCCGGATTGAACTCATAACGGTTCTGTTAAAAGCCCTTTAGGTGTTTTGTTTACACGAATCCGGAATGAGATGTAGCTCAATCGGTTGAGTTCATTCCAGTTCTTATTTCGGATTGAGTTTCATTTCGGATTGAGTTTCATTCCGGATTGAGTTTCATTGAAATTTCATTCCGGTGTCATGTAAAGGCGTTGCGAGATTTCATTCTGGAATAAAAAATACGACCTAGAAGTCTGAAACGAACAACACGTGCGAGCTTTTAACATTTATAGACGACAATTTGCAGCTAGAGACAGGAATTGCGCCGACTTCATATTGTCCAATATAAATAGCTCTTTGTCGACGACGTTATAAATTAAAGGTGAATTAAATGCTTGTTTACTTGCCACCGCATCGGTTATCGTTGCTACTAATGTTGTTCCACTTTTCTTTATGTTTATTCTTCGCCAAATTATCAATTTAATTTAGGGCACATGTTGAAGTGTACAAGCGCAGAAATCGCTGAAAGAAACATACCCGCTATAATGTTATTGATCGCCATCTTGAGATTTCAGATTTCTCGCGATTTTCGATCCTGCGATAGAATTCCTATGTAAACGCGGTTTGAATTCACGTTCAATCCGGAATGAAACTGAATCCTCATGTAAACAGCCCCTTGGTTATTGGTGGTGATTCGTTAGTATTTGGTTGGTTGTATTTTGTGAAAGGGACACTTCACTCCCAAAACAAGTGTTGCTTAAATAAAATATTATCTTCACCATACTTTGGAATGGGTATTAGTTTTGTTCAAATCTTTTTAGTTTTAGCAGATGCGCAATATTCCAGATATTCATTGTAAGTATATTTTATATTTATTAATATTAGAGAGGATTTAATATAGTCAAATACATATATGGAAAAAGTGACTGCCCCAACCTGGAATCGAACCCTGGTCTCCGAATCAACGTTTCGTCGCTCTAACCTTTGAGCTATTGAGACATGGTCAGAACAGTCAGTGATTTCTCCATATACATTTTAAATTCGCCGCTTTCACTCGACACCAACAGGCAGACATCTCATCTAACCATAACGTGGAGCACTCACTGGTCTGATGGAGTTGATTGTGTACTGTTCTGACGATGTCTCAATTGCTCAAAAGTTAGCACGCCGAAACGTTGATTCGGAGACCGGTTGGGGCAGTCACTTTTTCCATATATGTATTTGACTATATTAAATCCTCTCTAATATTAATTATTATTCTTAAAGCCCTCTGTATACAAGAAGTTGTGTATCGCTTCGCTACTTTGGGAACTGCGCTCGAGAGGCCTTCCTCCACGTTATGGTTAGATGTACAGTATATAAGTACTGAGATATATCTGTTTACGACTACGAGGCGAGAAATAATAATCGTATATCAAAAAGTTTTTCTTAAATGTAATTGATCATACGATTTACTTATTTGTCACTGGTGAAAAAAGTCGTATCAGCTTTTTCCCACGCATAGCTTGTTGAACTACTTACTCAGTTGGTTTTCTTACAGCTTCGTTGGAAAATGGATATACGGTTTACAGATATACCCAGCTCTGTACAGGAATTCGTCGAAGGTCAGGAGAACGAAAATACAAGATGAAAAACACTACAGGACGTTTTCGACGGATATTTTCTGATTAAACTATACTTCATTCTTCAGATATGCCGTGAAAATGTCCACCGAAAATGTCCACCGAAAATCTCCGTACCTATAAAATAAACAAATTACTTCATGATTGGTTCGCTTGTACGATTTTTATTATTCACTCGTTGTGAAGGATCGCTAAACTCACTCGTTATTACCCTGGCTACCTGTGGTAGCCAGAGTCGTAAAATGGGCCCCGTTTTGCCAATGTCGCGAAATCACAATTATTGCATCATCATTTCGGGCGCTCATTGGTTTAAAAATCATCATGTCAGCCGTTGAAGGAACTGGTGACATCCACGAGGTTGTAAAACACGCTGTAAATAGCCAGGCAAAAGCTCGATTTTGCGAGTTCTTTTGCACCTTGGACGAGGTTGTTGATATTCAAGTGACTTCTTTCTTCACTTCTGATCTGGTCGCCGTTCGAAGTGTTGTTTGTTGGAGGTGTTCACAGATATATACTTAGTTGTTGATCAGTAATGTGGCACTAATTAGTGCCTTGGTCATAAATACGCTCAGAACACACTAAAAGATGACGAGCGGTAGTTTGTGGTTTTCTTTGAATTCATCAGAACAAGTAAATATTTTATGTTCCGAATTAATTTGAGTTTTGTCAATTAATTAATTCAATTAATTAATTAATTCAATTAATTTCAATTAATTTGAGTTTAGTCGTATTAGCCGTTCCGTACTTTTGGGTAACTATAGTTAACTTTAGCTACTGTTTGGTTTATTCTCGATCTTTTTCTTTTCATTCTATTTATTTTGGATGTAATGCGAGTTTGTGAGTCCCCATGATGAGCTATTAGCTCTTCGGGTAATTGTATAAGGTCAAAATATTGTTTAAATTAAAAAAGAAATATCAAGGATTTGTTTTTTGCGGCAGTATAGCTAGAAATCCTACAACCTTAAAGTGCCCCTAACCTCAAAATTTGTTATTGTCTTATTTGGAAGAACTTTTAAAATGATAAAGTAACTTCTTTTGAAGATTTTCACTTCTTCGCTTTCTTTTTGAGATATATCAGTTTGTTTGATATGCAAATATCTGGAATTTCGTCACACATGCATAATGAGTTATCAGAGAATGTTATATATCTTTGCGTTCATGAAATAAAAACACTAAAGTGTGAATAACACGTGTGTGCGTTTCTCCCACAACACCAAACTTCTTGATTTTAAAGGATTTCGTTCGAGAATGAAAGAGATATACACATTTCTCCAATAAGTCGTCATGTTATGACGAAATTCCAGACATTTGCATATCAAACAAACTGATATATCTCAAAAAGAAAGCAAAGAAACGAAAATCTTCAAAAGAAGTTACATTATCATTTTAAAAGATCTTCCAAACAAGACAATAAAAAATTTTGAGGTTAGGGGCACTTTAAGTGATCTTGCTTAATGAATACTTTGCAAGTAGAAGAACGAGTGCGAACACAAAACAAACTCTCGTTCATCATTTCGTAGTTCCTATTATTCGATTTAAATTAAACATTTTCGCCTTGGATTTTGTCCCTAGCTAGGCACTAACTTCCCAAGAACATGAGCAACTTTGAACGATTCAGAAATTGTTAATCGAGAGAAATACGGCGTTTAATCTGGTTTAGAAATAAAAATCAACATTTACTAAGATATTTTGCTGAAATCTATCATATTGGGATATACAGGGTGGGCCCTATATATGTTGTTGTTTAATGTAACATTTATAGAGTGAGATATAATGTTAGACCATCCACGTGGTATCACGAAGTTGATCAAATACTTCTTTACACTAGAAATACGAAACCGCAATAATCCCCTCGCTCGCCTTTTCTACCACTACCCCCTACCCCACCCCTAGAGTTTCTTTCCCCCCATCCATGGTCCCCAGTGCCCAGACCGCGTATTTGTATTTGTGGTCTCTGTCGATAACAAATCCCAAAAGGCCGGTTCGTCGTACGTAGATTTCGAACGTTATCTCGGCCAATATTTACTCGATTTCAATTCTGAAAACAGATTTGGAATACATAACAGTCTAAATACATGTCATACAAGTCTAAATACTTAACATATGTGTCTATTATATTACGAGAACGTGCATACCCTTCGTAAAAACGATTTATGACGTATATATGTACTTAGAAATTAGTCGCCAATCAATCAGTCAGCCGGTCCGGCCGCTTCGTCGTATACTTTGAACGTTATCTCGATCAATATTTAACCGTTTTCAATTCTAGCGAAAACAGATTTGGAATTAGCGAGTCTAAATACATAACACACGTACCTATTATATTACGCAAACGTGTATATCCTTCGTAAAAACCTCTTTATATAGTTCGTCAAATCTCCAATAGTTGCCCAAATATTGTCCGATCACCTAAAACAACTTTTTGGTTGGTCCTATAGTTAATTCGTTCAGAAAGAGTATGTTTTCGTTTTTGTATGTTGTTTTATTGCTTTTTAATCGAAAAAGTTGTCACTACTATAACAGCATGAGAAGACATTGTTGTCTTGATCCTTGGTATTCTTGCATTAATGGAGATGAATTTTTCTCCTGATGATGTTAACATGCATGTCTGCTTACCAAAGCAGAAAACGAAGGTGAATTTAAGCTTTCTCTCTCATTTGAGCCTTATTCTGTATCAGATTGTCTGGCAGATTTCCTTTTTTGTTGCAGATAGCCATTTTGAATTTGCTCTGCATGAGTTCTGCGCATGAGCTAATGTATAAATGTCGGTATCGTGTAAACGCAAAAATAAAGACGGTAAAGTGTAAACAGAACTGAATCGTACGAATTTCATACCGGATCCAAATTCGTCCGGTATGCTGCGCACAAGAGAAACATACGAACAACTCGTCCCTTGTCAACGAGATTTCACTCAAACCTCGTCATACTGCGAGAGCGGCCGACGAGTTTAACTCGTATTTGTGCGCAGAACCCACTCAACTTCCTACTCATTGTCGTTTCTCAAACTGAATAAATTTGAAAGTAGATAACTCATTAAAAAATTAATAATTTTAATTTTGTAAACACACTCTATTATACAAGAGTTTATTCAACTTATAGTTCTACGAAGAAAAATCGAAAATTAAAATTATACTAAAATATTTTGTAAAATAGTCCATCGAATAACAATACATAAAGACATGGTGAAGGCTAAAAGGGATGACTCAAAAGGACCTTTACATTTTTTAGATCTACTAATCCTAACCCAAATCTCAATCCTAACCCTAACCATAACCTTGATCCTAACCTTGATCCTAATCTTAAACCTAGCCCTAACCGTAGCAATCGATAACCTACCGAAAAATAAAGAAACAGAAAAAAACAGAAAGGTCCTTTTGAGTCACCCTTTTAGCCTTCCCCTAAAGACATGTATTACATGAGTCGCTCATCACCAGTGCCTTGGTAAATACCTAAAATGAACAGGTTTTGTGATTGGCTATATGGAACAAAGTGATTAGGGTTAGGATATTAGTTTCTTTGTGGTTGATTCTGTTGTTTTATTGTTTTAATAAACCAATCACAAAACCTGTTCGTATAGATACGTGGCGACCCCCTGTAGTGCTCGTTCAGTGTTCAATTTCTGCTGGCGTTGTTTCATCGTGAGTCATGGGTTCAAGGTCAGCCATACGAACGATAAGTTTATCGCCTTGTGATCTAGCATTAAACCGCTCTCCTTCGTTGATTGTGTCAGTAAGATTCTTGTTCAATGTCTCTGGTAAAAGTAGAGATATTACACTCGCCACGAATGCAAAGCAACCAAACACAATAAAAGGTATTGACTTTTTAGTGTGTCCCTAAACAATGCCAAAAAAATCAGGTATGAAATTTGCAGTGTGTATCGCGTACCTCCCGGCTCCCCCTGGAAAAGAACATATTTTTAGAACATGTAATAACAATAATAATAATAATAATAATAAATATAATATAATATAATAGTTTTTATAGCGCCATTTCTATTGCTGTCCAATAGCGTTTTGCATTGGTTTAGAATACACTTGTATACAATATCATTTAATCTAAAAATCTAAACATCAATTTAATTTTAAAATGTTTTCCTAAAAAGATGAATTTTAACTTTACTCTTAAAATCATTAAGTGTTGTACAATTTCTAATGTCTTGAGGAAGATCGTTCCATAAGTTGGGGGCGGCACTTGAAAATGTCCTATAGCCATATGTGCGTACGTTATATGGTACGTGAACCAGCCTATTGCTCGAGCAGATCTTAAAGGACATTGGCAACAAAAATTAAGTTTGTCTAATATGAAAGAACTCGTAAAATGATAGAGTAACATCTTTTACAACTTTTCCGTATTTTACTTCGTCTTTGAAATATTTCAGTTTGTTTGATATGTAAATGAGATGGTCTCTGACGTCAGGTGTGGGGTTGAGAATTTTCACTCATTAAAATATTAGTTCCATCTTCAAGTTTGTTCCACAAATTTACTTGAAAATATGCGTATAATAACTCCTCATGATAATGAACGTTGTAAACTTAGCAATCACTGAGATATAAGACATTTTTTTAATGAGTGAAAATTCTCTACCCCACACCTGACGTCAGAGACCATCTCATTTACATATCAAACATACTGAAATATTTCAAAAACGAAGAAAAATACGGAAAAGGTGTTACTCTATCATTTTACGAGTTCTTTAATATTAGACAAGCTTAATTTTTGTTGCCAATGTCCTTTAAACAACGCCTAACTGCAGAGGAGCCAAGCCATAAAGCGATTTAAATGTCAATAAAATTATTTGAAAAACAATACAGCCAATGTAAACTATATAAAATGGGCGTGATATGTTCTGATTTCCTGCTTAAGGTAACTATTGTTGCTGCTACATTAATAACATATTTTAGTAGTCGTAAAGAAGAGAGTTGCAAAAATCGAGCCTTCAAGTAACAAACGCGTGCACCAGAGTTTCTGCTATTTGAAAACTTATATGCTTCCTTATACGACCGATATTTCTAAGATAGTAAAAAGCTAATTTACAAATACTAATTACATGTTGTTCAACAATGAACTATCATAAATAACACCAATGTTTCTAGCCTTAGAATATAGAGTCCAGTAAAGGCTGAGGTCGAAAATTGTTTTGCGATGTGTTCAGTTGGGATGACGTGTAAGCTGTATGAGGACTAGATATTGGATTTTGTTCACGTTGATGAAGCCTGAGAAGATCAGACCCCTCTTAAACCCGTTTTTCACTTCACCATTTCGCTCGCCGCGAGCGAAATATTTCCGCAATGACATCATCTTTTGTGTCTGGTGAAGTTATATAATTGTATATCGAAACTTATGAACCTAGTACTGATAACTTATATCGGCGAGCGAAATGGTGTATATCGGCAAGCGAAATGGTGAAGAGGAAAACCGGCTTTCGGCTTGCGGGTTTCCCCCGTTGAAAGAGGGTACGGCAAGGTAAATATAACGATAATCACCAAGACTGAGGTGACTAATTGTTTTAGTATAATTTCAGGCCTGAACTAAATATCCAATTGAGAAGTTTTATAAATCCAATGCTCGATGTTTTCTTCACTCTTGACAGCTTTCAAAACAAACTAACGATCAAAACGGACGTAAAAACAAATAATTATACGATAAACAACTTCCTCACCCTTAGTTCTATCTTGAGAGAAATCTAATGCCTTTCGACGATTTAGTCGCCATTTTGAATAAAAATGTCATATTTTAGAAACCATACAAAAAACCACTTTTTCAAGTATGATTTATAGTGATGTCACCGTACGCAGAATTTTTTTGGGGGATACCCGAACAACTTTTATCCTAACCTAACCCTAAATAACCCTAATCCTAACCCCCACACCCCTGAGCAGAAATTTATTTTGCCCGCACGAAGCGGTGACTATCGAGTCACTGGCCAGTCAGCCAATCAGAACTCGTTTAAGCTCAGAAATTATATACCAAATATTATTAGTATAGTTCTGAAATTTTAAAGAGAAAATTACAAGAAAGACTAGACTGTCTTTACTCACCAGTAACAGAATTTGAGGTGCAATTACTCCACCAAATCTCGCACAAGATGAACATACTCCAAGGCTAACGTTTCTAGAATTAAATGTACAAAAATTACAGTTATTCCTAGTAACTTAAAGAAAAAATTCAATGGTACTACATATGCTTTGAGAATTCTGACTGGAAACCTTTGATCGCCTTTTTGTTTGCTCTTAAAGTGCTACTACGATCAAATTTTTACCTATCGATATTTTTACGTATTTATAAAGCAGAGCTGCTAAATATTACTCGGTCGAAACCGTTTTGCGATTCGACGATGGCAAGTATTATTTTTCTGACTCCAAATCTGGAGTTGTTATGTCCGCCATTAATCGTTCATGTTCCTGACCAGCGTAACGAAGTGACGTTAGATTCTTAACGCGAAGACTCCACATGGCTAATTCTTCAAGTAAATCAAGGTCGTTTTTCAAATTCTTCGTCTGAAAGGCTGAACATTTCATCTACTTCCCTAAGAAAACAAGAAAACAAGTAACCTCGACTGAAATGCAGGCGTAGCATTGAGAATCTGACGTAACAAACAATATTACCTTTTGAAATTGCGGGCTCACTTGGAACACGTTTTTAGTAATGGTGGCCTAAATAATAGTGATCTCAGAGCACAAAATACTTACTTCAAAATACCAATTTTTAGTTTTTTTTTACATCGATGATCAGTTTCGACCCTGAAATACTTTTCTATGCTAAAGAAAATCTAAAAGACGGGGGTGAATTTTCATCGTAGTGGCACTTTAAGCCTAGTCTACACGAATAATTTTTATATGACAATTTGTCTCCTCGCGAGCGGATAATCTCGCCGCGGCAGGGATCGATTTCTCACGAAATATATATATATATATATATATACTAGAAATATCTATCCGCAATAACCCTTCACCCGCCATCCCACCCCCTGCGGGATTTTCCCCCATCACTGGTCCCCAGACCTCGCACTCCGTGTATTTGTAAATCACAACTATCCAAAAGGACGTTTCGTCGTAGAAATTTTTGAACATTATTTGTCACGTGAATGTTTGTTAACCATAAAATCACAAAGAAAATAACTAGAATGCTTGTATGTAGCAATGCAATCTAGCAATATAGCAATGCAATGTAGCAATGTAGCAATGCAATGTAGCAATGTAGCAAAGCTAATTAATTTTTTTTTGCTTGCGGGGTTTGCATGTTTACCGCCTCGCATCCTAGCGTGGCACTGAGGGTAGAGAATTTCTTGAAAATGACTAAATACCCAAAAGCATACTTACTGAGCGAGTAACAAGTCCTACACTTCGTATTAATTCAAATATTTAACATCTTTCCATTAGGAACAATGGAAAAGTTTCACTCTAAATGTTCTCTGCATTCGTTTTAAAATATTTCGATATAATTTTCAATTACTAGCATAAACCAAGAAATGGGAAATGATTCAAAGCAAATCCATTGCAAATGGCAGCCATTTTGAGTTTTTGTTCCATTGATTGCACTAATTATGTCATGCATATAATAATTATTATTAACTCATTTACTGAAACGTACCTGATTACTGTGGGAAAGAGCTCCGACGTATAGACATAGAGTACAGCAAAACTTCCAGCAAAACCAAACTTTCCAATTATAGCCAGCGCCGTTGTTAGAGTTTGAATACTGTCGTTGTCTAATAATAATAATGACGTCATTACCTCCGTTTCTACTGTTCTCAACGGCATATCACTGATCTCTAAAGCACACTTATTGTTCAGAAAATGAAGCCGGAAGTCCGCCATTACTAAAGGACCGACTGAGGATCCTACGAGGTTTTTTGTTGGATTATGTGCTCTTACCATCCACAAAATAAAATAATTTTACTGTAAATAGGACCAGAAGACAATTTTCAAATTACTTGGCACAACGATTCGAACTCTATGCGGGGGTTACCAACCTCCCAGGGTCTTATATCCGCTCCCCGCCCGGAGATAACACCCTGGGTACGAGGTTGGGCGGGGAGTAAATCTGCGATGGGGGTTAGGTGTCACGTAGATGAAATTGTTTGAACTTATAGATTAACGTAAGACATAACGCTTGTGGGATTAATTTAGTCCTGGTCATGCGCACTCTGGTTGATTTGCGTGGTTTACATATTTCGACCACTATAATTAGGCCTTTATAGATTGTGCTCGGCAACTTTTTAGCAACTTTTGGAGTTCTGAGCAACTTTTTGTCCTTCGAGCAACCTCAAGGAGCAGCTTACCTTCCAGAGCAACTTTTAACGGTTTTAAGCACCAAATAAGTATTTAGAGATGTAAACAGACTAAATCAAATTTGTAATTTTTGACAATAAAAATACTGTAGACGTCTAGACGATCATTGATTATTGATGTGCAATTATGCACCCACGCCCCACGAACGCTATCGGACAACAGTTATTAATTTAAAGAAGCCTGCGAACAACCCTCGAAATTTCCAGCGGTTATTCAATAAGAACTGCTGGATAACCTTTCATGTTACTCCATCACCAATATATAAACATCACTGGATAACATTAAGGGAATCGAGGTGGGAGGGTTAGGAAGACACTTAAGGCGGGGGTTAGGGTTAGAAAACTCATTAGGTGGGGGGTTAGGGTTAGATCCTAAGTTGTTTTGGGGTTAGCGGTTATTTCATGACGATTCTATACCTCGATTCATTTCGTGATGGAGTAACATGAAAGGTTAACCGAACTGCTGGAGCCGCCATTTTGTTTCATTCTTTAATAGGATGAAATAAAGTTTATTTTAACCATGACAGGACTGCCAAAAGAGCTTTCAGCCTGATGAACAATGCATTCAACGCCCAACAAGAGTCTGCACTTGCAAATTACCTTGAGGCCTCGGTTATGATAAGGTATACAACAGTGCCAAGAGGCAGTGAGCGTCAACTGCCAATTAAGTGGCTGAAAGCTGATATACTGTTATAAACTTATATCATACTATTTAGAACATATTGAGCTGATTGAGCAGTAATAGTGCCGGTTGGTCTGCCGGATATTTAACAATTATTCACCGAAGTGGAAGTGAATAGTGGTGGATATTTACCGAGACGCGAAGCGTCGAGGTAAATATCCACCACTATTCACTGACACTGAGGTGAATAATTGTTTTAGCATATACCAAAACAAATTGATAAAAATTAGGTAAATTTCGGTTAGTTTCATTATAATTTAGCAAGGAATTGTTGCGAAACGCAAGGCAAAACTAAATTCTCCTAAGGTGGCAACTCCATATATGGAGTTGTTTATCAGTTTTGACAAGCTGACAGCCGCCGGTAGTTTTGAAAACCTTTCGAAGTTGGATCAAAGTAAGGCAAAAGACCACTGGATTTTAGCTCAAAGGAAATATTTTAATCACTGTACATGGGAAAACCTTTGGACAAAGGATAACTAATGAATTCTGGGTGAGTAAACGAGTTGTTCTTTGTAAAAGATGAGTTATATATAAGCGTTTTTATTTCGGTCAGTGCATGCAGTTACAATGTTTTTAGTCGTTGAATTTCTTTTAATTTATAAAGAATTTCTGTGGGTGTTTACTGTTATAAAATCGGTAGTATGTTTCCCAGGTAATTTGTTTAGTATTCAGTTCATTACTCGCCAGTTTCTTGGCAGTGTATCGCGGTATTATCTTTACGGCCGAAGTTTTGCTTGGTTTTTGTTGTAACTGAAATGATTTTTAGTGTTTGTAAATGTTATTAAATTCTATATGAAAGGCAATTCAAATTGTCTCATAAACTATATAAAGGCAAATATCGATTTATGAACTACGGAGTACACTTTTCTAAAGAAAACTGACAACAGTCAGTTCTTTCACTCGAGCTAGTTTGTTTTTGGAGCACATTTATTTCGCTGTTCTGCAGGTTTTTGAGCACTTTCTATTCTCTCTTTGCAACTTGTTTTTCATAAATATTACGTAAAATAATTTCCCTACACACAGTAATTGTTTTCTATCTACCTGCTTTTACCAAATTCTGCCATTATGTAAAAATGAAAATCGTTCAAGAGAAGGACACCATCTTGTTTTGCGAAACACTGAATAGTTAACAATTAGACAACGAGTCCGAGTTGTCTATGAGCGAATAGTCAACGAAGGCGAAGCCTGAGTTGACTATTCGCTCATAGACAACGAGGACGAGTTGTCTAATTGTTTTAGTAGAAACAAATTAGTGGACTATTACAAATCATGCATTCTCCAAAAAATATCCGAAAACTCATGTGAAACCTCCCCAAAACGAGAGTTTTCTGCCATTGTTTTAAACGCGTTTCCCAAACGTTGTCTATCACGAATAGACAACGGTTGAGTAGCCAATCAGAATGCAGCATTTGTAATAGACCATGGTCAGTTTCTACTAATGCAGGATATCCCGAGCTAGAGGAACCAATCAGATTGCGCGAAAAGCACTATCCACTGTTTTGGTATATGCTAATCATTATTACTTATTAATAATTTGAAATTATGTCGTATTACTAACACTCGAAGACTCAAGTCGAAGTTAAGCTTATGTTGTTGATTATCCACAATAAAATGGCTAACTATAGCTAGCAACTTTTTGAAATTTGGGAGCAACTTTTTCAATTTTTGGTAAATTTTGAGCAACATTTTCCCATGTTTTTCAGCAACTTTCACTCAATTTAGTAGCACACTCTATAAAGGCCTAACTATAATACCTCGCATCGGAGGACAATATGTTGCTCGATCCAGTCTTCTTTCTAGATCAGCGGGGCAGATTTAATCCCTATAATCACTAAACATGCGCACCGTTTTTCTAATTTTTCCTCATTAACATGCATGAGCGAACATCCAAATATCCTACATGGCCATTCCCAATAGTCATTCCCACAAAATTTCAAACAATAGACCTTATTCATAAATGGCCATAAGATTGTCTTCAAAGATTATATATATATATATATATATATATATTATATATATATATATATATATATATATATATATATATATATATATATATATATATAAAAACAATAAAGGTTTGAATGTTTTTGTCGCTATTGCGATCATCAGGCAACTAGCGTGAAACTCAGAGTAGCGACAAGTACATTCAAACCTTTATTGTTTGATTACGCTCTACCTGCTATGGTATTGAGCGCTCTTTTGCCTTACGCCAACTTCGTGACTATTTTGTTTCAAATAGTCTTTAGTATATATATATATATATATATATATATATCTACGTGAGATCTAACCCCCATCGCAGATTTACTCCCCGTCCAAGCTCGTACCAAGGGTCTTATCTCCGGGCGGGGAGCGGAGGTAAGACCCTGGGTACGAGCTTGGTCGCCGCCTTGAGTTCTATCCTAACCCATATATATTATATATATATATAGACAATTTTGCTCTTGAGGAATCTAGAGTGCTCAATACAGAGTTGTAGAGCTAAATTTATTTATTAATAGGTTGTCTAACTAAAATTACACATATGTCATAACACGATGTTTCACGCTTTACGCGATCATCAGAAACATCGTGTTATGACATATGTGTAATTTTAGTTAGACAACCTATTAATAAATATATATATATATATAGAGAGAGAGAGATTCATATAGAAAAATATTTGCCCGAGGTTTCAGAAACAGCTCGAAGCCGTAGACCGAGGGTCGTTATGAGACTGAGGGCAAATATTGTTCTACATGGACCAACCAAAACGGTAAATAACATATTGATATTTTTATTATACAAGGTGAAAGACTTGAGTTACTTTAATTCAGTAAAACTGCATTATTTTACAAAAAATCTCAGTTTTGTATAATAAAGTTATTTCTAGCTTAATTGAATAAAATCATATGTTAGTTTCTACTTTCCAGTAAAAAATAAAGCAAAATCATGATAACAATTTTAGCATTTAGTATTCCGTTACCCAATCTCGTTCCCAGAGCCTGCGCAGTCTCTGGGAACGAGATTGTCCGTTACCGTGATCAGATATCGCAAAAAAAAAAACGCCCGCTCTGCAGGCAGCCAATCATATGGCAGAAATGCCTAGGATTCCGCCCACTCATGATTAATAAAATAAATAAATGTATCCCTACCTGATTTTTCAGACAACACACCAGCTGCCATCACCATTGCAGAGCCAACCAACAAGAACAAGGCTATTGGTTTCCGGCGACCAAACCTAAAGACAAGATATAGTCTGCTATAGGAATATTATTTGGTGTTTAAAGCCGATAATTTACTTAAATAATGCAGGACAATACAAGGCAATGCTGCTAAAATTCTTGAATAATGTAAATATTGCCAGTTTCAAAATATAAAATAACCGATAATAAATATCCGTTATTTTTTCTGGATGGGACATATTACTATATTTAACAATTTGGTTAGTGACTGCTCCAACGAGGAATCGAACCCTGGTCTCCGAATCAACGTTTCGCCGCTCTAACCTTTTTAGCTATTAAGACACGGTCAGAGCAGTCAGTGATTTCTCCATATACATATTAAATTCGCCGCTTTCACTCGACACCAACAGGGACACATCGCATTTAACCATAACGTGGAGCAAGTCCTCTCGAGCACATTTTCCAAAGTGGAACTATATATTAAATCCTCTTAAAATTAATTATTATTAATAAATATTATTATTTATAAATATTATTAATTATTATTAATAATTGATAGATTTATCTTTTTACTACTGTACATTGTATACCTTGACAAAATAAAAACTGTCATAATGTAGGCGATTGCTTCCAACACCCCTCCAATAAAAAAGTTAATGTATTTGTTCCCAGCTAGACTTGAGATATTTAGCGATATTCCATAGTAACCAACGGATGTAGAAAACCTTAAAAACACAAACTCGGTCGCATTAGTCAATATACTATACTAGGAAAACGAGAACAATATTGAGAACAATATTAAAAATGAAAAAAATGGAGGAAAATTGTTGTCAAAATGGAGGGTTCCGAATCCATCTTTAAGCCTAGTATTTTTCTACATCTATATTCGATACTCACCACAACCAAGCCATGATAATTGAATCTTTTCGTAGACCTGGAAATCTGAACATGTCTACAATTGTGTATTTTTTGTCAAGCTGAGAGGCCAGGCCTTCCTTGCTTTCTTCTGCGACTTGATTAAATACATCTTTTGGGAATGGTATCTTGTTGAAATTCGCAATCCTTCTGACCACGTGCTCAGCTTTATCAAATTTCTGTTTAACAAGAAGCCATCGAAAGGATTCCGGTAGAAACCTTAAAATGTTCACAAAAAAGCACCGTCATTATGGTCTTTGACAATTTAACACTAGTATAGTTCCACTATTCTGTTTTCCTATTTTTTACATTTTACTTCTTTTTAATTTCATGCTAATTCAGTGTCTGAAAACTACAGCATCATGCAAAAGAAATTTAAAATACGAAGAAACCACGAGCACATGCTCTCGTTTCTCCATCATCCACATGGATAAGGAAGGAAACGAGAAAATAGTGGGAGAGGTTTGTGAGGGAAGAGAAGAACAGTGTTCAGCAAAGTACTGATATTTTGTACTTAAGTAAAAGTAAAAAGTAACTCCTCAGTTTATACTTAAGTAAAAGTAAAAGTATGGCCTGAAAATGTTAAGTAAATGTATGGCCGGAAAATTTTACTTAAGTAAAAGTAAAAAAAAGTATGGCAAAAAAATATTCCAGAAAAGTACTTCTGAAACAAACTATATACATGTAATCTCGAACCACTAACCAACATGACAATTGATAATCTGGTACGTACTGCACTTTAATCTGGGCGCTATTTGGCGGCGCCAACTGAAGTTGCTAATCACATGCACATGCAAAATATCTCCGCTCTAGATCTCCAGCGGATGGATAGAGTGGACCGAGTATTTCGCGACTCCGCGTTCCAAATTTCTTTTTTTACTTTGCCGATAAAACAAAAAGTAACGAAGTTAAAAAGTAATTATTTAACAAAAAATTTTCTTCGTTACAAGTATAAAAAGTAATTGTTGAAAAATATACTTCGTTACAAGTAAATACTGATTTTTTTTAATTAAGTAAAGTAACGAAGTAAATTTACTTCGTTACTGGCGAACACTGGAGAAGAGTGAAATGTGGAAGAGTGAAATGTGGAAGGAAAGTGACGATAAAGGAAAGCGATGGAAATAGGATAAATAACAGCAATCAGACACAAAGGAGAAATAAATAATGGAGAGAAACGCCAAATGTTAAACTGAGATCCAACTCAAGACACTTGGACCCTCTACCCTACATGCATATATTTTCAAAGGTGCACAAATCACTTATAAATGCTGATGATTTTCCTGCTTATTTACGGCATTATTTTTCTATGAATAATAGTATTCATGATCATAATACTCGGTCTAGTGATAGAACACATTTACCATCAATTAAACTAGAATGTATGAAACGTACCTTTAAGTGTTATGGTTCAAAGACTTATAACGATCTTCCAACTTACATGAGGAGAGCAGCATCAGTAAATGTTTTAAGAAACTTTATAATGACTATAAATTTTAAATTTTATAGCTTAAATTCCTTGTTTTATATTAGATATCAATTGTATATACCTTTTTCCTATCTTTTATATTTTTGACTTATTTGTATTAATTTAGCTATATGTAGGGCCCACGAAGATAGCAGCTTTTAGCTGATGGGGTTACCCTATTCAAATATGTGTAAATTATTATTAAATTATTATTAAATTATTAATAAATTATTATTAAATTATTATTAAATTATTATTATTATTATTATTATTATTATCAACTAAAAGTGTCTATTATTATAATGACACTTTGAACCTATTTTATTTGGTGTTGTACTTTGATTTTCTTGAAAAATCCAAACAAATTGTTTTATCGCAGTCAGCTATTTAAATAGTTACAATTTTACAAGAAGGAAGAAAAAAATGCACACAGGAAATGCGTAGCAAATTGAAACTTTTAATCTCTATATAGTAGATTTAGATTCATAATAATTTTTAAAATTTTAAACCATTTAGGTTGCCCTAATTTTAAACCATTTAGGTTGTACTAAGAAATACTGAGGAAACTTAGGGTGATCGTGATAAAACAAGACTGCATCTCCAGAAAGTAAAAAGGGTCAAACAATGTTCAAGTATACAGGAGCGAAAGATTGGAGCTCTTTTCTAATTAATATCAGAGAGATTACCTTTATAAATAATTGTAACTTTTAAATACTTTACTTATCTTTTAGATTGTGATGTAAATTCTCATAATTGTAGTCTTTCGTATAGTTTTCATACATGTCCAATACTGTCGACACGAGTCGTACGACTCGTGAAATTTTTGACCCTGTACCTTACACCACAGACTATAAGTATATTAGTTCACCAGTCGTTACTTGGCTCTTACGAATCGTGAATACGCTTACGAGTCGTACGACTCGTGAAATGTTTGACCCTCTACCTTACACCCACAGACTATAAGTATTTTAGTTCACCAGTCGTTACTTGTCTCTTACGAATCGTGAATACGCTTACCAATCGTGCGACTCGTTTACCAATCGTATATTTGATGACACCATTCGTGAAATACAATTACAATTCGTGATACATACGGATCGACAGTATTGGACAACCATCATAGTTTTAGTTGTTTTTTATAGCTTGGATATAATTTGTAAATATTGTTCATCCTATTAATACTAGTTTTGTATAAGTGAGGAGATCTAAATTATTATTATTATTATTATTATTATTATTATTATTATTATTATTATTATTATTATTATTATTATTACAATTCACGACCGAACGTTTCGATACTCCTATCTATAATAATTTTATCAGGGGTGATCAATTGAAAACAGGTTTGCGTATTTATATAATTAAACCCTCATTGAGTTGTTGATGATGTTATGCAAAAATACAAGCCTCGTTCTTGTGTGAAAATTTATTGATTTAGAAACATAAGAAAGAGGCTTGCAGATTAATTGAAATGCATATAAAGGAATATTAAAGTGGCAAATACGTGAAAATGGGCTAAAATTTGGCCGATATGTATAAAAACAATACATGGGTACAGTACACAATTCATGCTGCGTAACACGCTATATATGGTATTAAACGAAAGCTACATTCATGTAGATTATGATAAAACACGAATTGATAGCAGCTAGAGTGTATACCAGTTAGCAGCTGGTTAATAATTTAATAGCTTACATAACGATTACATATGATCAGGTACCGATGGGAAAACAGTGATATATCAACCAAAACTAGTTCTAATGATACGAAACTTGGAAAACATCTTACCAAAGACAGATCTGTGTTCTGTAGTAAAATTAGAGGTTATGGTGAGATATTTAAAAAATCAAATTTTCTATTATTATTTTATTAGGTTGTAGTCGGTACTTACCCTGGAGATAAGTTTATGATTTTACTACAGAACACATATCTGTCTTTGGTTATATTTTTTACCAGGTTTTGTATCACTAGAACTAGATTTGGTTAATAAATCACTGTTTTCCCATCGGTACCTGATCATATGTACTGATTATATAAGCTATTAAATTATTAACTAGCTGCTAGCTGGTATACACTCTGCTATCAATTCATGTTTTATCATAATCTATATGAATGTAGCTTTCATTTAATACCATATATAGCCAATAAATTGTATATTATACCGATGTATTGTTTTTATACATATCAACCAAATTTTAGCCCATTTCACGTTTTTGCCACCTTAAATAGGCGCGACACTATTAATATATTACCATATTAATGCAATCTGAAGAACAGTCGGTATTGTTATGAATAATTGAATATATTTCCAGTCTTGAAAAACGTATGCTATAAGAGCAAGCGTCATCACGCCTATCGCCCAAGAAAAAGAAATCATGATTCCAACAATGGTGCGATACTTCAAAGCGAACATCTCCATAATTATAATAAATTGGGATATTTGTAGTCCCTGAAAGAAATATATAACAATTAGATTATGAAGTCGGAAATTTCGAGTGAGGTTGATAGCTAACAAAGCTAGCTAAAACAAACATATATTCCTCATTTCTCCCAGGGCCTCTTTTAAGGAATTTCAGTGCAGGGGGTAGCCTTTTCTAAATGCACATCTTGTGGAAGAACACCAATATACACCTTCTGCACGAAAAAATGGATTTACTCAAATTTACAATATGCGCAAATATGGAGCAAATTTATTGAAATGTTACATTAACCATAGGAGTAAACTTGGTAAATGCCACATTTACTCACTTTTGAGTAAATATGAATTAAAGTAAAGTACATTATAGTAAAGGCAACATTTGAATAAATTTGCTCCATATTTGCGTAGTTGTAAATTTGAGTAAATCCATTTTTATAGCCCCATTAGACATATCAAGGCATTTTAAAATACACACTCAGTCTCGGCAGGCACTCTGCCATACTCTTTCTTTATTGTTAACTTTTAAATAAAATAATGGAAAAATGGTGAGAAACTATAAAAAGATTTTCAGGCACCACATATTATTTACTTATACCTTCAAGCAGGGCCGTTTTTAGCATATAAGGCCGTTTTTAGCATTTAGCAAATGCCCCCCCCCCCAGTCCCCCATTGTGCCCCCCCACTAATCAATTTTTGCCCCCCCAGGAAAAGTCCCTTTTTCTTAAATTTAATCAACAAATAAGCAAGGAATAAAAATTAAACAAATGGAAAGTAAGTTTTAGCCCTTAATTAACAACTTAGACTTACTTAAATTATTATGTTGACCTACGCGGCACGCGTCCCCCATTTAAAATCCTGCAAACAAGCTAGTGTTTTCTGTTTTTTACCATGTCAAGACGAAGAAGTCGAAGTGATAAACGCAATATTATATGACCGATTATAAGCACAATGTTTTGGTAGCTTATGAAGATGCCTAAAGTGTATATATTGGTTCCGTACTACTTCTGAGTTTATATTAACGTGTGTTTCATAATCTTGATGCCCCTTTGTAATCGTGCATTTTTAGCAACGGCGTGGTGCCTTAATGTAGCAAAAATTATTATCAGAAATCGCCGGAAAAGCACTTCTGGGCTTTGCAAAATTAAACATTTTCATGGGGGCATGCCCCCAGACCCCCTAGTAGGTTACCGTTACCCGTTTCGAACAACCCGGGATCCGCCACTGATCATGAACTGAAGAAAAAATATTTTTAAATAAAATGGCAGACAAATATATATAAATGAAAAAGCCTGCATCAGAAACAGTAAAAAAATATTTTGGCCATGAAGGCCCTTTTAGGAAAATGCCCCCCCACGGGAAAATCCTTAAAAAAGGCCCTGCCTTCAAGTGTAACCACTGAAACTATTGAATTAATGACAACTGAAACAATCAAACTAATCTTATTATATTATATATATATATATATAATTTTATGGTGAAGGAAAATTTCGAGTGTTAGAATACATACATTTTAAGACCAAACCGGGACCAGTTGCGAAAAATGCAACTTCAAGGCCTTCCGGCTGGAATTGAACCCGCGACCGTAGCGACGCTAGTGCAGTGCTCTGACCACTGGCACTGAGCTACAGAAACAGCCGCTCATGTTGTAAATAGTACATATACAGGGTGTATAAAAAAAAGCGCAACCTCGGAATTTCCCAAGAAATCCACTGTGTTCTTAAACAAAAAAGATTTTCGCCCCTGGGAATTTAAAATAGCTTGTAATCGTATTCCAGGGCATAACTGTCTAATTACTACAAACTCGAGCACGTAAAGCAGAATTGAATCGAAATTTATGCATTTATTTAATGAAAAGTTGTTTATTTATTAGCAATTCGACAGTTATGCCCTTGGAATACGATTAGAAGCTATTTTAAATTCCCAGAGGCCTAAAATCTTTTGTGCTAATAAAAACAAAGTGGATTTCTTGGGAAATTCCGAGGTTGCCCTTTTTTTTATACACCCTGTTATATATATATATATAATATATATATATATATATATATATATATATATATATATATATATATATATATATATATATTATATATATATATATATATATATATATATATATATATATAAAAGTCGAGTGCTGCGTAGACAGTGTTTTGAATATATAGCAAAGTGAAAAGGTGGTAAACTGCCAAGAATTTAGTGACGAGATACTGACGTTTCGAGCGGAGTCCTTCATCAGAGTAAGACGAGATGAAATGAATCATTCTATATATATTATATATATATATATATATATATATATATATGTACTATTTACAACATGAGCGGCCGTGTTGTATCATAGTCAATCGAGATATGGTCTGGAAACTCGGCAAACTTCAAAGCGACTATAATGAGCTACGTTTTGATGTTGAACCGTACCTTACACCGTGCACATCCTTTGTTTTAGGTTTATTAATATTTAAACCACACGGTTGAGCGATTAAACCCAAACGATTCTATTGGATGATTGCTTCATTATACTAAAATACAATAGGTTCAGTGACCGTGCACCGTGCACAAAATTGCATAAAGACGAACAAAAAGATAGAACAAAGACTTTAGCAGAGTTTCCAGACCATACAAACTAGTTTGTATATCCGATACAACACGGACGCGAATGTTGTAAATGGCTTGTGAAATTCATGTCGAGGTGTTTAATTTAGCTATGCGGTTTCATATATCTTTTTGAAAGAGTTTTAAAGTTTTTGTCAAAGTTGCTTTCTTATATGTCTGTTGCATCGAAAAATTCTTTGGCGCTGTTTAGTGATTAATATTCGAGTAGTTTATTTAGTTGTTGTGCCGAATAGCTTTTAAGTATTGTATTGAGAGTATGCTCAAGGGGAAAAATGCATTGTTTGTGTGGCTATATGATTATGAAAATTTATTCAAAATCTCGTGCATTGCTCGCCTTGGACATTGAAAGTTGTCGTCAGTCGAATACAGGATTTCTAAATGGCAGATCATACCCGTTTTCGAGAGCCTAAAAGTGTGGAAGAAGAGATTTCATGGCTAGAAGAAACAGTACCGAAAAACACAAGGTACAATACAAAATAGGCTGTGAAGATATTCGAAGAATGGCAAAAGCATCGTCGGAATAAAATAGCAGAAAATGAGTCATTTGGGTTCGAATGCAACAGGCTAGAAAGTCTCCAAGACTTAACGGTGAATGTTCACGAAATGTCAGCTGAATCGTTTAACATTTGGCTGACAAAGTTTGTTGGCGAGGTCGTGAATCGTGATGGTAAGAGGTATCCCCCGAGAACGCTGTACATGATTATTTGCGGTATCAATCGGCATATACAAAATATTAATGGGGAAGACAGCATCAATCTTTTAGCAAAGGGCGATAAAAGATTAGTGAAGTGTGAGCAGGAGTATTTTTATATGCATGAGTACATTAATGCTAGTGTAGTTAATAATACGAATTATTAGTCATTATTCTCCCGTTGTATTTTGCACACAGATTCTCGACGTTTCGTAAGGCATTAGATGCCGAAATGAGGGAAGCCAACAAGATGGGCATAGCGCAGGCAACAAAGAAGCCGGAGAGAGGTGAGGTGACCGAGCAAGAACAGTTAGAGTTGTGGAGACAGAATTTACTTGCATGTGGACATTCAGCTGAGTCTTTAATTCATACTTTATACTTTTATGATGGTAAACTGTTCGGCTTGCGTGTAAATGAGCACAGATTGTTGCGGATAACAAATATCGTACTTGTTGACAACCTGATTATTTTCGACGAAACCTCATCAAAGACATTTCATGGTGGTTTGAAAGATTTAAAGAAACAACCACGCTATATAAAACATATATCCTGAACCAAATGAAATTCACGATTTGTGCTTACAATTCTTGTATCGTTTATATATTGAGAAGGTCTGCGAAGTTGTTATGCAGTTAGATGCGTTCTATCTAAGGCCAAATAGAGATGAAAGTTTCGGATACGAAAAGAGTGCAGTTGGCTTAAACACGCTTAACAATATTTTGCCTGTTCAGTTATGTGCGAAGGCATGCAGGTCTACCTCAAAGACTTCGCATTCTTTGCGAATTACAGAGGCTCTTTTAAAATTCTGTCGAAGAAGGAATAGCAAGGGAAAGAACTGGGACACTTCAAACGCTTTGTTAAAATATCAAAAGCCAAGTAATGAGCAGACAGTGCTAGCTAGCAATGTTCTTAGTCCTGCATGTATGCACTACGAAACCCAGTATTGATGTTAGAAGCAACGCATGTAAGTTTGACGGAAATTTCCCAGGCGTAGAAGGCTTAAGTAGTGTACATGACACGAGTATAGCTAAGAATGACACGGCTTTGTTTGAAGATGTTTTCGACGAATTTGATTGTGACATAAGCGAGGACATTTTAGCGAGTATACATTTGCCTTCCAGTGTCCCGTCATGTCCCACTTCAAGTCAAAGTACTGTTGCGGAAAATTTTGCAACTTATGGAACGTTTAATAATTGTAACATTAACTTTATTTTCAAGTCGAAATAGTAATTTAAAGAGTGACTTGATATAGTGTACTTTGCAGCAATTGCATTTATATGTGTTGGGTTGTAAAATTGTAATAACAGTTTGCACGCGTGTGTGTGTGTGAAGAAGTATATATAATCTAATAAATTTTGTTCTTGTTGTCAATTTATGAAATGAAAAATATCTGTATCATTTGATACAGAATACTAATACCCCTATTAGTATTCTGTATCAAATGATACAGAATATTAATTTACCCCGTAATTTCCCTGCTGAATATCAAAGCCCCCCCAGCTTTCAGACAGTAGATGTAGTATCGGATATACAAAGGTTATCACGTGTCATAAAGCAGGAGTTTTGATTGCTCATTTTCCTAATGAATAATTAATGAATTTCACAAATATATATATATATATATATTATATAATAAGATTAGTTTGATTGTATATATATATATTTTATATATTGTTTTATATATATATATATATATATATATATATATATATATATATATATATAATATATATATATATATATATATATATATATATATATATATATATATATATATATATATATATACGAAAGTATACAATGTGCCCTACCGGCTATCACCATATGGCTTTATGGCAACTGTGGACTTGGGACCCACTATGTACGGCTTATATATATATATATATATATAAGTAGAGTGCTGCGTAGACAGTGTTTTGAATATATAGCAAAGTGAAAAGGTGGTAAACTGCCAAGAATTTAGTGACGAGATACTGACGTTTCGAGCGGAGCCCTTCATCAGAGTAAGACGAGATGAAATGAAATAAATGGGGCTTATATATATGCCAAAAGGGTGTCACAAGTAGAAAGTAGCCAATCAAATGCACGGGAGATAAACAAACTGATAATTAATGAGATGGGAAACGTTAGATCATTTGCTATTTTTAACAGTCGATCAGCAAGCAGACTGAGGGGGCGGGAGAAATGACAGGTCCAATATTCAAGGGGATTAAGCGATAATATTAGCATAAGAAACAAAAACTTGAAAAGGAATGAAAATGCATACGCGAATAATAAAAAATTAATAATAATAAAGGTTCCAAGCAAACTAAAATAACCAAAAACTTGTAGGAAATTAAATAAAAGAAAAACGTTCGTTTAGACCAAGAGGATGTGTGGTGCCAAGTTTAAAAATGAGACGCTTCTCTTGCCGCTTGCGGTTATCGTTGCCACCGGAGATGGGAAGGATGGCACAGACTTTCATGTCTGAAACCAAATGGTTGGAGCTGTTGAAATGGCGGGCTACAGGTTTGTCACCATCATTGATCCTCACGGAACGAAGATGTTCAGCAAACCTGTCTGAAAGACGTCGCCCAGTTTCTTTAATATCTTTAATATCTTTCCAGTTTTTTAAATTCTTGGCAGTTTACCACCTTTTCACTTTGCTATATATATATATAT